>OX387343.1:10670000-11097500 GCA_947563465.1 Archips xylosteana | reverse complement strand
AATTTGGCACGGAGATAGTTTGAGATTTTAGGAATAATATAGGTTAGTTTTATCCCGGAAAATTGCATAGTTTCCGCGGGATAACAATTTAAAACTAAATCTTCGTGGACGGAGTCGCGGGCAACAGCTAGTAGAATATTATGGGAAACAGAGCGCTCTCTCAGTGAGTCAGTAGTTACTATTGTCAACTTCAATTCCATTTGACAGTAACCGCAGTAGAGCCATCTATTATCTGTGATTGTCAATAGAACTAGGTATACCTACCTATACATACGCACGCAAACACATACCTATGTAGTTATGTGTCACACATACGTGGTGGACATATATGTCGCGCTCCTTATAGCTATAGGTAGTATAGTATAAATCTTCCCAGGTGAATTTTACGCTTCGAGCCATTAAATTAAATTTGAACCTTAATACTAAATAAATAAATATCACGGGACAATTCACACCAATTGACCTAGTCCCAAAGTAAGCTTAGCAAAGCTTGTGTTATGGGTACTAGGCAACGGATAAACATACTTATATAGATAGATACATACTTAAATACATATTAAACACCCAAGACCCGAGAACAAACATTCGTATTTTTCATACAAATATCTGACCCGACACGGGAATTGAACCCGGGACCTCAAGCTTCGTAGTCAGGGTGTCTAACCACTAGGCCATCTGGTCGTCTGATACTAGGACGATACCGTTTGTTTTAAAAGATAAGGGCTCGAAGCGAAAAATTCACCTGGGAAGATTACTATACATGTAGGTTTGAGCAGAGAAATGGTTTACCTTTACTTAAAATTACGTATTCATAATTTTAAGTAAAGGTAAACCATTTCTTTGAAAAACCTGTAAGTGTAACCCGATAACACAATAGCGATTTAGACTAGTCAGACACAGAATATTGAAAATGGAAAGTGAAGCGATAGAAATCACAACAACTAGCAATGATCACATCGCATTAAGTTTTTTTTACATTCACGAGCACCTTATATATCGAGAGTACCTATCTAAAACGACGCAAGAAAATCCCAAATATACGTAACTGAGAAGTGTCAAAAATTTTGCTCGAATCAAAGCAGATATACCCAACTTGATAGACGAACTGGCATCATCAAACCGGAGTTGTAGGCCTCCAGCCAGAGGAGCGGATACTCTACTGAACGAATTTGGTTTCTCTACGGAACTTAAATCAAAAGCAGACAAATAACAGCTGTTTGCTGTCACTCGAAATTAAAGAAATACTGCGTTTTTACGTAACTTAGAAAGTCACCATAGTATTAGATGTTTAAATATTTTTAAGGGATATGTGTTTCATGCTTAGAAACCATTTTTTTTTAAATGGTGATTTAAATTAGTTGAATTCGTTTCAGCGTTAATTTTGTCTGATGTCAAAGCATGTGATGCAATGTTTTCATAGTTTCAAAACAGAAAAGCTAAGCCACGAAACTACTAAAAGTCATTAGTATACGTAATAGATGGTGCTGAGCTGAATACTTCAACTGCCAATTTAAGTTAACCTTCCTCCGCCTGCTACGATATCCAACGTTAGTCTCTTCTCTTTATTAGCTTTAGAGCGCTCAACTAGATGGCGTTCCGATACACTTTGCGACTACAGGCCTTAAACTACGAAATTTGATTTTCGAACTTCGTATCGTTTCGTGCCATTCCGTTACGCGGATGGCATGATACGAACTGCGAATTTCGTAGTAGCCCCCCAGTTTATGTTATTCTAAAACGTGATTGCTGAAGTGTTATATTAAGACAATAACATTAGTTGTTAGGATGAAATTTGGCATACAGGTAGTTTATTACATGAATTAACACATAGGATAATGCCAGGAAAATGAAAAGTTCCCATAGATTAGGAATAAGTGAATTCTATAGCCGCTAAGCCGTGGTGCCCTAGTGGTTAGACCTTGTGGGTCAGACCTATATGGACTCTTAAGCAGAGGGTTGTGAGGTTGAGCCTGGGTTTGCACCTCTGAGTTTTCCGAATTCATGTGGTAAATTACGTTTGAGCTTTGAGCTTTGAGCTTTACTTGAAGTTTACCAACATCACGAGGAAAAGCTGCACACACCTGAGAAGAAATTCAATGGTGGGTGTGAAGTTCCCAAATCTACTGTCCAAGTCCTCTCGTTCTGGGAGGAGGCCTGTGCCTGATTGTAACAGGCTTTTTTTATCCCGGAAAGTGCAAAGTAAAGTTTCCGCGGGGTAGAAATACCCTTTTTGACCTTTTTTGAAAATCAGAGACATTGTAGCTTTTTATTAGTGAAATTATTTTAACAATCAGTCCCTATATTCAATTCACTTATTTCTATCCCGTGGGAATTTAGTATTTTCCCGTAAAAAAGTAACCTATGTCAATCAGGGATACTGTAGCATACTATTAGTGAAAGAATTTTTTCACTTCTCATGCTCTTAAAATGTTACTTTAGTCTCTGCATATCGGGACTAAAGCTCTTTTTTGATCTCTAGGGATTAAAGTAAAATTTTTTTAATTGACTATGGAAACCCCTAAACTGCCAATCACGGTGTTTGTGAATGAAGGATTATCGCCATTTTCAGTGACTGGGTATAGACAATTTCAAAGCTTTCCACAGACCGAAGCGCGCTGCGGACGCTCCGTAGCGCCCTGCGCTTCGGTCTGTGGAAGCCTTTAGGGCGTGGAAATAACCTCAAAATGACAACTGTATAAAAAATATTTAAAAAATAATAATTTCGTGAAACACGATGAATAATTACGAATATTAATCTATTTAATTATAAAATATTAAAGATGAATTCATTTTATTCTGCATGTAAAGAAAGATTTCCTTTAGCTTAGGTGTTTTTAATTTGTTTTTTTTTTTTAAAAGCGCTGTCGGCAAAGTAGTTCCCTGGGGGGTTACTACGAAATTCGAAGTTCGAAGTTCGGATCGTGCGGTCCCTCTCACTCTCGTAATAAATACCATTAGCGTGAGCGGAACGGCATGAAACGAAGTTCGAATTTCGCGCTTCGTAGTATAGGGCCTGCTCTGTCGATAAAATAGCAATCCGCACTGTCGGCAAAGCAGTGCTGGAGTGTACGGTAGATAGAGCAGTTACGTTTGAAAGTTAATATGGCGTGACTTCAAAATAATGCGATGTCAGTTGCATTTAATAGTAAATAGAAAGTATGATTAGATATAATTTAACAAAGAATTATTGGCATATAGAAAATAAACTTAAAATGTCGTTTCTTTATTCACGGGTAAGTGTTTCAGTCAACAATATATTTTGTGTGTGAACTTAGTTAGATCAATTAGGTTAATTTATTTGCCGATTCTAATGAATGAACAATTATCATTCTTACATGCATATATAGTCATTGGACTATATATGCATGTAAGAATGATAATTGTAATAAAAATAATAAAATGAATTCAGATTCTAACTTAAAGACTATGTTAAAACTAATTGTTGTTTTAACATAGCTTTAAGTTAGAATCTGTTGGCTAATTATGCAAGCATTTAAAGCGTCACTTTACAAAAAAATATAAAAGAAAAGAAAAGACAGCGGAATTTTTTTTTGCTATTTGAATTTTGATCAGATGTCCATTGCTCGTATTGAGCATACGTTGTAAAAAAGTAATTTTATACACCTAAATTTTTGTAACGCACGCTATTTGAAATAGGAAAAGTTTACTCAGACTAAATTATATAATGTTATAAAATAATCTTATCTTATCTTACTAATTAAATTAAAGATCGTGAAGGTCGTTGGATGTTTGTATAATCAACGCAATAACGGCTGAAAGGACTTAGATGGAATGGAACATGGCCTACAGATAAGTAGATAAAGATCTGAATTGAGACATAATGATATTTAATATGCCGGTATATGACTGTGTTCCCGTGGGATTATATTTTAACTTTAAACACGTATAGAGGGCGCTGTCCAAGAACGTTGAAGTACCTCGGCTTTCTATGACGTGCTAACTTCGTCTGCAGACAGTGGACGGCATTCTCCGAGCGACCGCTACACTTAAAAAATATTACTGATACCTTTTTTTTTCATGGATTTCTAATTCGGAATAATTCGGATGAATTCGCGGATTAAAACTAGTAGGTAAATCCATCCATACTAATACAGCCCCGGATTTTCTCGAACCGGGGCACAAACTTGATAGTGGCGCCCCCTGCTTTCACTTGTTCGATATTTCGAATTGATGCCTCAAGGATTTGGCGCCCCCATGAAACTGCCGCCCGAGGCAAGTACCCCGTTTGCCCCCCCTTAGATCCGGGCCTGTGCCTGTACTAATATTATTATAAATGTGGAAGTGTGTGTGACTGTCTGCTTGTCTGTTACCTCTTCTCGCTTAAACCGCTGAGCCGATTTAGACAAAAGGATCCCGGGAAAGTACTTAGGACAGTTTTTAGGGTTCCGTAGTCAACTAGGAACCCTTATAGTTTCGCCATGTCTGTCCGTCTGTCTGTCTGTCCGCGGCTAAGCTCAGAGAATGTTAGTAGTAGAAAGCTGTAATTTGGCATGAATATATATATCAGTCACGCCGACAAAGTGATTATATAAAAAAAACTAAAAAAAATTCTTTTAGGGTACCTCCCATAGACGTAAAGTGGGCGTGATTTTTTTTTTCTCGACTAACCCCATAGTGTGGGGTATCGTTGGATAGGTCTTTTAAAACCATTGGGGGGTTACTAACATGATTTTTGTATTCAGTGATTTGTTTGCGAAATAATCAATTTTAAAATGAAAATATCATTTAAATCGACCGTCCCTCCCCCCTCTAAAATCTAAACTGCTGAGTGGAAAAATTTGAAAAAATTCAAAATGGTAGTAAATATATTAAATTTACAAGGAAAATTATAGCGGCTAAGATTGCTTGGGAATTATTTGTAGTTTAAGAGTAAACAGTAGCCTAAGGTATAAAACATACCGTCACTACTTTGAAAAACTCGTATCTCAAATCAGCATGTAAACAAAACTGAACCTTGATACGCGCGTAATAAAGTTCACTTTGCCAGATTATCGATTTTAAGATACGAGCTTTTTTCAAGTATTGACGATACCTAACTTGGAAGATTCCGTACACATACGAAATCCTTAGAAAAATATTACTCGATTTTTTCGTAATGGCTACGGAACCCTATCTTGGGCGTGTCCGACACGCTCTTGGCCGGTTTTATACCAGAAAATTGCTTAGTTCCCGTCCCGTGGGATACTGATAAACGAATTCTTCGCAGACGGACTCGCGGGAAACAGCTAGTAAGTAATAAATATTCGGATTCTAGGATGTTGATAAGCAATAAGTGTTAACCCACTAAAACTCAAAAAATTGAGATTTGAATATAAAAAAATTGGCTAAATAGTTGACATAACTAAATATAAATATAAAATAAATATCACGGGGCAATTCACAACCAATCGGCCTAGACCCAAGTATGCTAAGCAAAACTTGTGTTATGGGTACTACGCAACGGATAAACATAAGTACTTATACATTACTAGCTTTTGCCCGCTGCTTTGCTCGCGTGTACCATAAGTATTCCAAGGAACCAAGATTGATAGCAAGCCAAGCGGGTGCCCCTTTTCTCCCATAATCTTTTTTATCCGAATTTTGAAAGTCATAAATTGATGTCCATAATATTCTTGCTCATAAATATCGATGGTCATAATTTTTGTAAAGCATATCGCTTAATAGTTCTAACTGCAATGAGCCATAATCCCATTGATCATAACTTTAAAAAGTCATAATATTGATATCAATAATATTTAAGGGAATATCGTTGATTATTCAGAAACGTTATAGGGCATATATCTTAAAGTAATAATTGTTTTTAGTCATAATTTTTCATTACCTAAAATGCACTAACCATCTACATTGAAATCTATAACATTCAAAGGAACATTGATAATTATTCAGAAACATTGTAAGACATATCGCTGGCAGCGAGCGAGCGAAGCGAGCGAGTAAGACTTTCAGGGCAGAAGCGACTCGGACAGGTTAGGTTCAGAAGGCTAAGGCGGGAGCGAAGCGTAAGTGTAGCTCCCGCCTTAGCCTTCGATGTTAGGTATTTTTTTTATGACAGCACAGAAAAGGATTATTACCTTTAATATTATGAAATGTCATACAACCATGACATTGAATGTTATTACAAAGTAATATTGTGCCTTAAAATAATTATGACCTGCGAAAAAAGACCTTGCAATAATTATTATGAGTGACTTTAGTACCTTTAATATTATGAAGTGTGATGCTTCTTGACACTGAATGATATGAGTTTACTTATTAGTCCTTACAATAATTATGACTTAAGAAAATCGTAGCTCCAATTTATGTTGTTTAATATTATGACTTCCGATAATATGACAAAGAAAAATTATGACAAAAAACGTTATGGTCTTGAAAATTCGGAACAAAAATTTTATGGGAGTCATTATAGACCCCAAGCAAGCATACAGGCTAGCAAGAAAGCATGCAAGCATGCAAGCAAGCATGCAAGCAAGATGCAAGCAAGCATGCATGCACGCAAGCAAGCAAGCGTGCACGAAAGCGTGCAAGTAAGCGTGCAAGCAAGCACGACTAAACTTCAGGGTCAGGATAATGTTTCTCACTAATTCGGAAGCGGGCACTAAAAATCTGAATAACCAGAAAGAATACAACTAAAGGTCTAAGTATACGTGCATATGACAATTAAAGAAATTTCCTATAACTCCTAACCGTTAAGGAGTTTAACCTTCCATCATCAATCAGCTCACCTGGATAACCTGAAAAAATACAACTATCGGTCTATACATACCTATAATATTTGAAAAAATATTCTCAACTCCTAACCGTTAAGGAGTTTTACCTTCCATACCAGACGCAAACACATAAATAGCTTGAGAAAATATATGAAAAACGTAATGCGTGCCTACAAAATTTGAAGGTTGCCCTAGATTTCCCTGAGATCCCGTCATCAGATCCTGATTTGGTGACAGTGGGACCATTTCAGAAGTATATTATATTCTTTCGAATAAAAAAACAATTTTTAAATCGGTTCACAATTGACTGAAAAATCGGTGAACATACACCTACATAAAAAATACATACAGTGGAATGCATAACCTCCTCCTTTTCTGAAGTCGGTTAAAGAGCCCTTTGTGGCCTACTTACAGTATAAACTTTTGAATTTTAAAATTTTAGCTTTCTACAACCAGTAAAACGCAAAATCCCGTTTTTCCCGTTCCCGTAAGAATTCCGGGAAATGCTTTCTTAATGCTCCCCTACACTCCCCAAGGAACCCACTTGCCAAATTTCAGCTTTCTACGACCAGTAAAACGAAAAATCCCGTTGTTTCCCGTTCCCGTGGGAATTTCAGAAAGTCCTCTCTCAATGCTCCTTTACACTCCTCAAGCAAACTACATGCTGAATTTCAGCTTTCTACGATCAGTAAAACGAATAATCCCGTCTTTTCCTTATCCCGTGGAAATTTTGAAAAATCCTGAAATTAATTTTTTAACTAATGTAATACCTACTTGTGTATCAAATTTGAAGAGTCTAGTTATTATAGTTACTGAGATAGGGTCACTCGGAACCGAATATATAAATCCCGTTTTTTCCCGTTCCCGTGGGAATTCCCAAAAATCCTTCCTTAGTGGATGCCTACATTGTATAAGGTATCTATGTGCAAAATTTCAAGTCTCTAGGTCCAGTGGTTTGGGCAAAACCTTAAAAACGACACCCATATTGATATTTAGACATTTCAACCCCATCGCACCCCATCCAGGGAGATGGTATTTTATGTATGCCACTTTGGATTTTAAAACCGTTGTTGTTTTCATAACCAGCGACTCGATAAACCATAGAAACAACACCCATGTTGATTTTCAGACTTTGTTACCCCTTTCCCCCTTTTAGGGGTTGAATTCTCAAAAAACCTGAAACACGTGTTTACTCATTTATCATTAGGAGTACTTCTGTGAAGTTTCAAATAAAATAATCGAAATAATCTTGTTTCCCCATACAAACTTTGAACCCTCTTTTCACCCCCTTAGGGAGTGAATTTTGAAAAATCCTTTCTTAGTGCACCCCTAGACCTTATAAGGAATCTACATGCCAAATTTGGAATCTCTAGGCCCAGTGGTTTGGGCTGTGCGTTGATATGTCAGTCAGTCAGTCAGTTTCTTCTTTTATATATTAAGATAGATAGATAGGTACATACTTAAATACATATTAAGCACCCAAGACCCGAGAACAAACGTTCGTATTTTTCATACAAATATCTGCCCCGACACGGGAATCGAACCCAGGACCTCAAGCTTCGTAGTCGGGTTCTCTAACCACTAGGCTATGGTCGTCAAATGAATTAGCTCATCACAAATAAAAATCTTTAGCAGATATTTTCTCAAAATGATGCTTGTATAAGTTGACAAGTTATTGTTTATCAGCAACCTTGTGGGTTCAAAACTAGTCAGCTAGCGTTTGAATTCGTAGTTACTATTGTTAACAAAGTTTACCTCACACGCTCATTGTCGCCGCATTAACACCGGACCAGTTAGGTCACAGTCAGCGGCTGTAATAGTGCTAACTACCACAGTACCTCTACCATGAGTTACACTAGTTTACAGTGACCGTACTCGCTAGCGACGGCGTAAATGATTTGTATGGAGAATTGTGTACAGCGCCTCTAGCGGTCACTTACGGAAGTACAATTCTCCATACAAATCCTTTACGCCGTCGCTAGCGAGTACGGTCACTGTAAACTAGTGTAACTCATGGTAGAGGTACAGTTCTACAATCCATACAGTTACGAAACGAATGCTCTTACGTAGAGCAACGGTGGGGACTGAGGCTGACTGTAAAAACAGATATTTACCCCCTGTTTCACCATCCATTGATCAAATTTATTTGACGGATAAATGTGTTGCCGTCTCTGTTTGTTTTGTTCGAATAGACGGAGACGACATCACATTTACCCGTCAGTTAAAATTATTCAATGGGTGGTGAAACAGCCCCTTAATGTATAACCCTTTCAACGCCACGCCTTGACAAAACGTAATCTTATGTCATTGTGTCAAGATCACTTTGACACTGTACTTTGTGACACCTATATGTGTCGTTGGCATTGAAAGGGTTAAATTAAAACACGGCTAGGCTCCTCTTCCGCTCAAGCAATTATCTTTATTGTGGTCCCGCGGGAACTTTAGTAATTTTCCGGGATAGAAATTATCCTGTGTCTTTTCCAGAGACTAAAACTATCTCTATGCTAAATTTCATATATTTAGGTTTAGCGGTTTAAGCGTGAAGCAGTAACAGACAGACGGGCAGACATACAGACAGACAGACACACTTTCGATATTTTTAAATATTAGTATGGATTGTTCATCAAGTCTGCATAATTATAACTGAAAACATCTAAAATAGTTTCTCATAACATAAATATGTGACAGCGCACAAAACACGTAAATGTAATTAGGTATAATTTACCTATGCATATTATAGATAGGTACCTACTTGTGAATAAATGATTATATAATAAACACATTTATCTTATTTTTATTTTTTGCACCTAAAGTGCAGGTAGGTAAACTTGCACAGGTGGCGGTGTCGTCCGACATCAAAGGAGTTTTTCAACTATATGGATTGTAAAACTGTGTAACTACCGATGAAAAAGTTCATGGCGTAAATGAGTTACATAAGTCAGTGAAAGTGTCACATGGATTGTGTCAGGATCAATTAGCGAGTGAGTTATGGACGTAGGCTGTTATGCTTGTGAAAACGAGTTTGTATGAAAAGAGGATGCAGTGGATTGAAGTATTTTTTGCTCTATCAATTATCATTCACCTTAAAGTCACGCCCTCACTTTATAGTTTCAGTTGAGTTCATTTTAAGTTTTTCTTTTTCAGTAGGTACTTAGTTTACTTAATTGTCTTTTGTGATATAAACTTCTGTAGCTTTGACAATTTGTTTGTGATAGTTGAGACTGTGTGACATAAGTATGTCGATTTATGTGGAAGTTTAGGAGGCAAGACAACACATACCTATGCGTCGCACAAAAGCAGCTTTTTTGCACATATTGTTGCGGAGTGTATGTCCAAAAAATCAGTAAAATAACGCATACTTCGATACAAATGTACTCAATGAAAAATTATTATGTATTACTGTTTGCAAACTAACATATCTGATCTACCTGTATTAGAATACCCGCATAACCTAAATCTAACATGGAAAACTATTTCAAAACCACATAACCTTACATTACTATGCATAAATATATACAAATGTATGTATATAACACTAGCTTTAGTTCGCGGCTTCGCCCGCGTCAGAAATAGAAAACATTTACAATAGGTAGTATTAGGCCTGAGGCAAAGTTAAGGTATCTACCATTTTTAATTAAAGTACAACGATCGCTCAGGCAACGCCATGCATTGGTTGGATTGTCATCTTGAAAGCCAAGGTGCTGTAGTAAACACTATGTAGGTATAATTTTATTATGGCACGTCGTGCATTTTCGGCTGCGCAGACACGAACGAAGTAGCCGATGATAGCCGAAGATACGATTCAAACTTTAAATCAGTCTTATATCTTCCATAGTTACAAGGTGCAAATTACAGTGCACCTGTTATCCGTCTCTCTCACTCGAGTATGGCGGCTTACTAACATTGCACACAACGCGCGCTAACATGGCGGCGGCAACCTACCAATAGGGGCACAGGAAAAAACGCGCCGTGCGTGAGCATGCCGATTGATTAATTGCATTTCCCGCGCTTCTAAAACGCGTCTTCTGCGCAAGTACATCGGTGAGCCATATCAGTTGTGTGTGTGCTGTACCTTACCTCGACGTTCTTGCACATCGCCCTCTCTTCGGGTACACATTTATTTGTTGGCGTCTCTCCTATGGATATGGCAAAAGTTAAGAGGGTTTATACCTGCTGAGCTGGCAACGTTGCATTTTTGTTAGTTTTTCTCGATTATTCCATAAAAATTGAATGAAATTTAAAAATGTTTTAAATACAAATTGTTCTAATATATAAGTGTTGTAAATACTTATACTGTACTGGCTAATCTAAATTATTTTTAATAGGTATTCAAATAATGTTCTATTTTTTATTATGACTTTTCTTATTTTGAATATCTTAAGTCACTTCAATTATACCATCTATACAAACAACACGTCTTTATATTTTTTCTAGCATATAATAACGCCAATCCAAACCAAAATCACAACACGTTATCAGCACGAAGGTGTGCGTTATTTATTGCATTGATTTATTTTTCGTGTGTGTTTATTTTTCGCATCCTGGAAAAGTAAAAGTTCCGTGACAAAATGTCAAGTGAAAGAGGAGATAGTGGTAATGTTTACAAACAGTTGCAGTCCAGAGTTCCCTCATTCTGCCTTAAAAACAAAGATGGGTATCCAACCTGGAAATTTAAAATGCGAAATTTTCTTATCCACGAAGATTTATGGTATGCCGTAATAGGATATCCCGAAGGCGATGGAACATCCACATCATTAAAGGCAAGGTATGATTGTAAGGCACTTGCTAAAATATGTCTTACAGTAGACGGTGCTGCTATCACTCACGTAAAGGGAGCAAAAACTGCAGCCGAAGCCTGGAAGTCCTTACAGAAAGCCTACGAAGATAAAGGTATGGGACGTAGACTAGCTTTGGAGCGTAAGCTCTACAGATTAAGTCTGTCTGATTTCGATAATATAGAAATGTATATAAATGCAGTACTCTCAACCGCACAAGATTTGGCAGATATTGACAAGGAGATAGAAGACGAGTCGATTGCAGCTATATTTTTAGGAGGCTTAACTCAAAAGTATGAACCTCTAATTATGGCGATCGAAAATTGCGACAAACCTGTCACTACTGATTTGGTGAAGACTAGGCTGCTTAATGAGATGTCGAAAATTGAAGCAATACCTACGGACAATACAGTTTTCCAAACTAAAGTAAATCGGAAACAGAAGAAGAAAAACATTGTATGTTATGATTGTAATGTACCAGGACACAAGAGACCGGATTGTCCTCTGCGGAAGAAGACAAATGTTTTACCTAAGAAAGAAGCTTCTTCGTATACAGCATTGAATACTTCTGGTTCAGAAAAGGATATGTGGTACGTTGACTCTGGTGCTACTAAACATATGACTTCTAGACGAGATTGGTTTCATAGTTTTACAACTTCAGATAATGGAAATGTTACTGTCGCAAATGGCGAATGAATTAAGTGTTGTGGAGTAGGCAATATCTCCATTAATACATCTGATAAATCGGTGGACATGATACGCGATGTAGCTTTTGTACCAGAATTAAAAGCTAATTTATTATCTGTACAGAAAGCTGTTCAAAAGGGCTTTACATGTATTTTTGATAATAATGGTTGTACTTTCTATAAAAATGATGCAAATTTTTGTGTTACAGGTGATTCAGTTCTTCATGCTTCGCCCTGTGGTGGTCTGTACACATTGGATTGCACTGTAAATGTTCCCCGGGCAAATGCAACACAACATGAGCACTCTGACTGTCCGAGTAACTACAGACTCTGGCACAAACGGTTAGGTCACTTATGTCGTATCGGAATGAGCATGTTGAGGAATCATGAGGTAGGTATAAGCTTTACCGAGGTAGACAAAAATAATTGCATCGCTTGCGTAGAAGGCAAACAAGCCAGAAAACCTTTTAAGAAGATTGCACACAAAAGAGCATCTTCACCTTTGGAATTGGTCCATAGCGATCTCTGCGGGCCAATGTCCACGTCATCTTTCCAAGGAAATAAATATATTTTAATTTTTGTAGATGACAATACGCGTAAAATTTTTGCTTATTTTATTAATTCTAAGACAGAGGTAAAGAACAAGTTCTGTTTATTTCAAGCTTTTGTTGAAAAACAGTTAGGCTCACAAATAAAGGCTATTAGGACAGATGGCGGTAAAGAATATGTAAATAAAGAATTTGCTGATTATCTCGCTTCTAAAGGGATCGAGCATCAAACTACAGTTAGGTACAGTCCGCAAAAAAATGGGACTGCGGAGCGAACTTTTCGCTCAATTGTAGAAAAGGCAAGATCGATGTTAGCTGAGAGCTCATTACCTAAAGCATACTGGGAAGATGCATTCAAGGCAGCAGTATACTTGAAAAATAGGTCTCCTCATAGAGCCTTAGACGGACAGATACCTTACGACCGATGGTGTGGTCGTAAAAGTGATTTGAGTCATCTAAAAGTGTTTGGATGTAGAGCTCTTGTTCATATACCTGATTGTCACAGAAAGAAACTAGATTTAAAAGCTGAGGAAGGCATATTTGTTGGATATTCAGAAGATCCCAACACGTACTTATTCCGTGATCCTAAAAATCCTAGAAGGGTAATAAAATCTAGAGACGCAACATTCTTTGAGAATCGTTTTGCATCTCTGAAGAAAAGGGAACCTGATTCACATGTTGAATCGAATCCCATCTTATTATTTGATGCTGAAGAAGAAGGTTCGCAATACTTCGATTGTATTGACAGTTCCAACTCAGGTGCTGAATCTTCTGTTCCCGTGAATCCAGTGAGAATGGAGACGGACTCTGAGAATATTCCAGAGAGAGTGAAAACAGAGACAGCGAATGTGGAACACCCTGAAGTTTTGTGTGAGTCAAGATATCCATCAAGGAATCGAAAACCACCCGATTACCTTTCGTATCAAGTGTCAAATAACGATATGGATGAACCAACTAGCTATTATGAAGCTATTCATGCCGATGATGCTGCAAAGTGGCAGTTAGCCATGAATGATGAGCATAATTCGCTTATGAAACTTCATACCTGGGAATTAGTGGAGAGACCTAATAAAAAGGTTATTCCATGTAAGTGGGTATATAAAGTGAAGAAAGATGCGTATAGAAATATCACCAAATATAAGGCAAGACTTGTCGCAAAAGGTTATAGTCAAACAAAAGGTGTGGACTATCATGAGACATTTGCGCCGGTAATACGTCATTCTTCACTACGTACTTTATTTGCATTAGCTGCAGAAATGGGTTTAAAGATGAGGCATATGGACGTGGATACTGCATTCCTTAACGGCGATTTACAAGAAGAAGTCTACATGGAGCAACCTCTTGGTTTTGCGGCAAAAGGCCAAGAAAATAAGGTTTGCTTATTAAGGAAATCGCTCTATGGTCTTAAACAGGCTCCACGCGCCTGGAATAAAAAGTTAAATGAAACTCTTTCGAAAATAGGTTTTATTGTAACGCCCTCTGAACCTTGCGTGTATACAAAACTTTTTGACAAGGAACTTGTATTGTTAAGTGTTTATGTGGACGATTTGATTATCTATTACTCCTCTGACAAGACATTTGAAATTGTCAAAAATGATTTGTTGACATATTTTTCCCTTAAAGATTTGGGCTATTTGAAATCTTATTTGGGCTTGCAAATAGAAAGCAACAAAGATTGCATTAAAATAAAACAATCAAATTTCATATTGTCAATGTTAGAAAAGTTTAATATGAGTGATTGTAAGATGACAGGAACTCCTTTAGCGCAATCTAAATTGCAAAGGAATTTAAATAGTGAGTCACCGTTATTGCCTTACCAAAACCTTATTGGTTCTTTAATGTATTTGGCAGTAAACTCACGGCCTGACATCGCATACGCGGCTAGTTATCTTAGTCAGTTCAATACTTGTTTTACTAAGGAGCATTGGAATGCTGCGAAACGGGTGTTACAGTACCTAAAAGGTACTTCACAGTATTCTTTAACTTACAGAAGAACAGGAAACCTTCTGAAAGGATACGCTGATGCGGATTGGGCTAATTGTCCGATTAATAGGAAGTCGTACACGGGCTTCGTGTTTAAGTTAGCTGACGGACCGGTGGCATGGGAATCAAAGAAACAGCCCACCGTGGCTCTCTCATCGACAGAAGCTGAATATATGGCACTTACAGCAGCTACAAAAGAAGCCTGCTATTTACGTTGCTTTATTTCGGAAATCACAGGTATACTTAGTTCAGTTACATTAATGTCGGACAGCCAGAGTGCCATTAACTTAGTACTCAATCCAGTGCACCACAACAGGACGAAGCATATAGATACTCGTTTCCATTTTATACGAGAAAAAGTATCTGACTGCATCGTTACCCTTAATTATTTAAAGAGTAGTGACATGCCTGCAGACGTTCTAACAAAACCTCTTGGGCCTGTTGCACATAAGAGATGTACAGCTAGCATAGGTTTAGTTGTATAGTTCTTTGTATTATTTTATTTTGCTCTTGGGATAATTTCGATTAAGGGGGAATGTTGTAAATACTTATACTGTACTGGCTAATCTAAATTATTTTTAATAGGTATTCAAATAATGTTCTATTTTTTATTATGACTTTTCTTATTTTGAATATCTTAAGTCACTTCAATTATACCATCTATACAAACAACACGTCTTTATATTTTTTCTAGCATATAATAACGCCAATCCAAACCAAAATCACAACAATAAGTTAATGTGTCTACTGCAATAATTATACGTGATAAGACTTTTATTTTCTTTAAAAACCGTTAGGTAATAATTTGTTCGTTTTTAAAGAAAATAAAAGTCTATCACGAATTATTATTGCAGTAGACATATTAACTTGTATATTAGAACAATTTGTATTTAAAACATTTTTAATTTTCATTAAATTTTTATGGAATAATCGAGAAAAACTAACAAAAATGCAACGTTGCCAGCTCAGCAGGTATAAACCCTCTTAAGGGTCTATAGCCAATATTTTTAGTCAACTTTTAGCCCATTTAACCTTTTCAAAGCCAACGACACATATAGGTGTCACAAAGTACATTGTCAAAGTGATCTTGACACAATGACATAAGATTCAAAGCAGGTTTACGTTTTGTCGAGGCTTGGCGTTGAAAGGGTTAAGTAAATCTTAAATTTGCTAACTCGGAGTCGCTAAATTTACGTCTACAGGAGAGACAACTTTTGCTTCTTACGGTGTGTTTGACCTTTTCTTGTTTAAAGAAATCTTATCCCAGGGGAACGCAATATTAAGTATCCTATATCTCAATCCAGATTTTTGTCTATCTCTTCCAAGTTTTATTCGAATCCGTTGAGTCGTTACCTGCGTGACTGACTAACAAACTTCCAAACAGCTTCACAAACTTTTTAGGATATAATTTACTAGCCTTCCGTCCGCAGCTTCGCCCGCGATAAGTTAATTTTCCCGTAGGAAAAGGTATTTTCCCGCGGTAAAAAGTAGCCTATGTCACTCAGTGATAATGTAGCTTCTAACAGCGAAAGAATTTTTGAAATCGGTCCTGTACCTAGTTTGGGAGCCTATTCAATGCAAACAAACAAACAAACAATCAAATCTTTCCTCTTTATAATAAGTATAGATATAGATATAGATTTATGTACGATCGTCAAGGTGGCTTCTGTTTCGTGAATTTAAATCACATTTTTTTTTAAATATCGCCATGTTAATATCTAAGTAACCGAGTGGCTGCATATTTCAGACCCCTATTCTAAAAGTAGGTACACTACAAGCCACAATGTGACTATACTTTAATGTACCTATACTCGACTGTTCATAGGAGATTCCTTTAAGTTTTGATACTTGCTGCACCGAATTAAATTTAATTGAATTCAATTACCGACGGACTTAAGCCAATCACATTCTCATTAAAAAATTAAATCATTTACAATTACTTAAATTACTCAAGTATTTAAAAGCTTTTAGCAATCACTTTGACCTAGATTCGTATTGATTTTGATAATCGTTTCGCGCGACACCAAATTTGCTTTGACAAAACAATTAATTGAGGTTAATGGTCCTCAAATTCGCGAATTAAAAATGCTTACTTAATGTAATGGTGCCCGGTTTAGCTCTCGAGCTGGAAGGCGTTTTAGAGTAGGTAAGGTAAATGCACCCTAGTCCGTGCTAGTACGTTATTTCGTGAGTTTTTTTCAAGCGCAAAAAATAAGCAATTGTAATCTTTGATCAATTATAACTGTAGATCCACAGTCGCGCGCCCGAAAATGTCCGAGCCAAATGAGCGACACTTTGATAAAAGTGGCCTTCTTTTTCTCAGTACGTTGCGTGAAATTGTCAAGTTTAGCTGTCAAGTGTCAACCGAAATTCGACTGTAATGAAGTAAAGGCTAGGTTCAAATTTCTGTGTAGGTGATGTTTTTATTTATTATGCAAACAAATAAAAAAGTTCGGACATTCTTTGAAGGGGATTTTGTTCGGCAATGTGTATCTTCAGTGATAATTGATCAAAGATTGTAATATTTTTTATTTAAATTACACATAAATATAACATCTCTGACTTTTAATCTATTTAAAAAACCAAGTAGGTACTTATATTTTATCGACTAAACTGAAATTACTACGACGCTCGAAACTGTCAGCCGGCCACAATCAGCTGTGCGGTGTGCGCGCACTTCTTGTCGTCGTAAGGTTTACTCTCCGACTTCATAAGCATATGGAAAGGCAAAGGTTAGTCCATTTGAATAAAACTTTTAACAGTGTTTGTATGGGTCCCTACCTATACAATTAATTTGACATAGGAAAAGGTCATATGTAAGCATAGAAATCCCTTAAAACTGCAATAAATCGACTCACGAAATAGCGGACATTTTATTTATTTTAAGTGATTTTTTATTTATTTAAATAGTTCACTTACCTATGTTGCCCGCCCTTACTTAAGTAAACTCGTTAAATATTAGTTTTTTGTTTATTTCATCTTGAAATTATCATAATTTACTGCTATGCGAAATTTTATACCGAACCAGGGGCCCACGAATTCACGAACTTAAGAGCAGAGCCAAATTTTATCACGAAATAGGAGCCAAATAAGAGGTCCACAAATGATAAATTTATATAAAAAAAGTTCAAACTAAAATTATATAATTCATGCATTAAATTTCTGCCAAAATATCAATATCCATCACTGAAAAACTTTTAGAGTGCTACTATCATATTTAGTAATATGCAGAAAAAAGAACTAATTCTGAAGAGCCTTAACATGCCGAAATAGGGGACATTTACCTTATTTGAGGCAGCGTAGAAACTTCAACAATACTTATAGTATAAATCTTCCCAGGTGAATTTTTCGCTTCGAGCCATTACATTAAATTTGAACCTTAATACTATGACGATACCGTTTGTTTTGAAAGATAAGGGCTCGAAGCGAAAAATTCACCTGGGAAGATTACTACTAGACCACTGGTTCCAACATCATGTAGCAATGTCATCAATATTTATTGTAGGTATAAAAGCGGACAATTCTAGAGTGATTTATTTTTCTATAAAAAATAGTCCATTATTATTGTCGTGGCCTGGAAGTAGGCAATTGCTGGCTAATGAGTATTAAACGGACGAGCTTGCGAGTCCGTTTAACTAATACGAAGCCAGCAATTGCTATTCCAGCCGAGACTAATATAAAGCTTTTCTCAAAAATGGTGAAGGAAAAAAATTAGAATAAACTTTTATTAACTTAAATAGGTACAAAGAATTGCAAATCACTAAAAATTAAATTTCACTTAACCCTTTCCTGCCCCTATTCATTAAAAAAAAACTGCAGGTGTATTTTTCCACCGACAACACCACAAGCTGTTTCAAACACAATAAAAAAAGTCCGGAGTTCCAACAAAACAACTGATACCGGTCATTTGAGTTGGCTGTATTCGAATAGTGCCAACATATTACCATGGCCGTTAACTTTTTAACAAGTTTGTGACTCGACAATAATGGAATTGGTATGCGACATTGTTGTCGAGTTTATCGAGCCTGCAATGTTTTTAACTATTTAATTTTTTACTGACCATAAACTATGCACTTCGCGTTCTGATATGTAAAGAATAATGTCAACTTTTACGGATATTTTTGAGAAAAAGTAGTTATTCTAATCCATGTCGTCATATCAGCCAAAAGACGTTCACTGCAGACACAGACCTCCCCAAAGAGTTCCACAATGATCAGTCTTGGGTCTTGAAAGTCATAACATCACACAAAAATACATACCTAGATACCTACTTAAGTTTAAAATTATGTACAATTAGTATGATTGTTATAATGCATCAACGTGCCTCAGTATTCAATTATCATTTATTTTGTTAATATTAAAGACGAACGTGCACTCTGGACTTGAGGAAATATCGTAAAAAGTGCTCTTGAACGCCAATTACGGTGCGAAGTGTTGTTTTTTAAGCGGTTCCCGAAAATTATCTTCCTACGAGAGATCTCACGGCGAGTCGGTCCGTCGGTCCGTCGGTTCGAGGTCAAAACTTGATCAATGATCATGGACCATGTGAGCACATCCTACTATATCCTGCTGATATTATAAATTCGAATGTCCGTGCGTGCGTACGTATGTGTGTTTGTTACTCCTTCACACTAAAATGACTTTAACTTTACGGATTTGGATGTAATTTGGTATAATACATATAGCCTAGGATTCGAGTATACAACGACCTTTACCCTACATTTATTGTTGAAGGCCAGTATGTTCGTCCAGTGTCATCGCTTTGGCGCGGAATTTGACAGGTCTCGCGTCAAAAATTGTTAAGGAAAGTGACTTGTCAAAGAGTTTTTAAGCTCATAGACTATATCATGTGTAGGGTGACAATAATTTTAATTAAAAAGTGATTTCCCAAATAATCGTTATAAAAAATAGATGTTTTTTTCATGTAACTGCGACGTAAACGTGATCGCCATCGAATACCGATCTAGAAAAATCCTGATCACAGATTAAAAATCATCGCGTAGATATAGCTGTGTACGTCTAAAGCAACACACATACCACTTGTTTTCCCGATATTCGTCGGAATATAACCTATCCTATCGTAACATAAAATTTCATTCGTATTTATTTTGAATGAATAAATACCTAAACTTATAGTAAACTTAACTAACCAGTGTGAATTTTTGTACCTACCTAGTGCTTTTTTTTCATAAACTGGACTTTGCATAAACCGATTCGGCGAGACGGAGTATAACTTGCAAAGATGGAAAAGGACGGTTCAATAACCAAGGATGTGATGCCATTGACCCAGGAATTCGGTAATAAACTTATACTTATTATTACAATGTAGGTGTACACCATATTTTGTGGCTAATTTGGCGGTATCTTTTGTTATTAAGTTTCCGGTTGTTAAGTATGTTAAAAATGTTTTTTGGTAATTTAAGATTTCGTCTGATACATACACTAAGTAGTATTAAAGTATGTGTACAATTTCAAACCTTAGGGCGCGCTTTCATTGAAGAGGAGAGGAGCGTATACTAAATCGACCAGTCAGTACGTTAGTTGAAATCCATGCTCAGTAAGCTTTTTTATCTTCACCATCAATTAAAAAATTAGTGAACGGTCTGAGGAGAACACTGTTATTTTATTAGGTACTTAGATAAGACCTATACGATCCTATGTTGCTGTTGGGAAGCCTTTAGTTGCAGTAGGTAGTTCGGTTGATTGTTCGGGACCCAACTATACTGCCACACTTTTAGTCTCATTAGTTCGATTATGACGTCAAACCGAACTACTAAGAATTGAAACGGCTCAAAAGTACGGAGTTAAATAAATACTATTTTTTAAGTGAAAACTTTTTTATAATAATAAAGTGGAAAACTGCTTCATCTTAAAATTCATAGGCATATTTGTACACCGTTGACATTATTTTTTGCCTGTCAGATCAGAACTCCATAAACATAGATTCAGGAGTATTTAGCAGAAGTTTGCGAAGGTTTGTTACATATCCTCGGCAAAGAATGCTTGGGTTAATATTTTTTCTTACCATTGTGTCTATTTGATAAAAATCTGCTAGACCACCAAGTGTACCAACAAAAATCATCTAAACGTATTTTTATTCAGTGAATTTTACCTGCATCTTTATAATGGATACTAAACTTGAAATCTTCACCGAAAATGTATATAAAGTACCTAATCAAATTAATCCTTAAAGAGGTCCCGGTTGAGCAATATAAAATGATCCCAGTCTGCGTGCCTTTTGCTTAGAAGCGGGGCTCTGCTAACACTAGTTACTGCTGTTTACGGCGTACATACATAAAAAATTGCTCGGAACCTTCGGTGCGCGATTCCGACTCGGACTTGGCCGGTTTTTTATGGGTTTGCGTACTCCGCGACACAGGTTAGGTCGTGTTTTAATCGCATCGTTTTGTTTATGTTCCTACAAATTCAAACAGGCGTCGTCTGCGCATCGTCTGCACCAAAAAATACGATATTGCGTATAAGAAGGTTGTTTTTAGAATTCTCTCCTGTCCATTTGCTGGGAAAAAACAGGCTTGAGGTCAGTTTATTAGTGTCAAAATGTATGGAACTGTGATACCTATGCCAGTTTTAACGTTTAAATCAAGATTGAACTCTTCTAACAAATTACCGATTTTTTGAAAATATTTTTTTTAATCTAAATGAAATGTGACCTTTTTTCCAGAGACGCGACGACACGATAGGCAAAATATCAAACGTCAGATTATGAAGTCATAAGTCAACAACAAATGGCGTAATAACGATCATCTCATGCAAAACACAAATCTTTATGTAATCACAGCAACATAGTGGCATTTCCTCCCCAGCAACACTTGCATATCAAGAATGGCAAGAGTAGTACTCGAGCTAGCTTTAGGTACGTGCAATTGCATCTCGTAGTCAGACCGGGTACCTTAATTGACATGTTCTGATTTTCCACTGAGTGTCTGAGCTGAGTGTTACAAGAACCAAGTTGAAAAAGGGGCACATCATGCAAGCCGAGCGTGTTAATAAGGACACCCAAATCTAAAACAGTACCTAATGTTGTGCTTCACAGGAGTCATCTCCCTTTTTAAGCTTGATCTTTTTACTGCCACAATTTAGAGGGATTATTTGCTGTAGTTTCATCGATTAGAACTATTGCTATTCCTTTTCCACTTTAGTTCTACTACTTCTTCTTCTTTAGTTTAGTAGGACTACTGTGATTAATCCATTTAGAGTTGTTCTAGCTTCAAAAGACTCTTTATTGCCAGTAAGCGTACTATGATACCGATTTCAATTATGCTTGGGTTCGTTTGAGTGTCTTCTAGCGTAATAGAAACTGGAGCAAAACAAAGGTGGATGTCCGTAGTAATATACGAACATTGTTAGGAATGTGCACAAATTATTATTATAGAACTGTAACTTAAATTCTAAATCCGCGTTTGTTTTGTTTCTTACAGTTTCTCTACAAAAAGTAAAACCTGCCGTTACAAAGGCGTGGCATCTCTCAAAAGAGCGCATCGCGAGCACTCGGGCCCGGCCGTTAGTAATGAATCCTGTGGTGATCGCTATTGCGAATCAAGTGGATAATTTTTCGTTATACATAGAACAAAAACTGAAAGATCTTCGTTATAAACAGTATGAAGGGGAATTGAAGTACCTTGAGGAAAAGGTAGAGCGCGTGAAAAAGAAATTAGAAGAATCCGAAGCAGAGTCTTCGTTCAGAAAATATTAATCCTCTGTTTTATACAAATGTCCAAGTTCGTAGCATGTTGCCTCAATCAACATTAAATATAGGTAAATACTTCTTTTGCCTAGAATTTATATCGTACGTATATATTATACAAGGAAAACTTTTTATCGTAAGAGATTCGTAACAATATTGAAGCGTCAGCTGAAGATCTGACAATAAATTATACTTACCTAAGTATAGCAAGTTGTACCTACTGCAGATTATCTGAAATGAATAACTAATTCATAGTGGTCTGTGTAGATGACGGACCACTCAACTGAACAATCAAAGTAATAAAAATCGTCCAGTTACTTTTTTAACCACAAGTCTATCTGAATCTTCTTACAAATATGGCTCTTTTGATAGAGTGAACCTTCTGGGATAGTACACTTTCTGAGAAGTTGATCCTTCTAAAGATGATCAACTTTAGAGAAAGTGCACATTACGAGAAAGTGAGTTTTACGAACCTAAATAATTAAGCTCATCCATCAATTGTATTGAAGTTCCAAAAAATCTCAAAGTATTATTTATATTTTCAGCTGCGGGCAAGGCGTTTAGACCAGCTGCGGCTCAGGCATGGCAGTACGCGAAAGTGGAAATGGTACCACCGATGACGCAACACTTCTTTCAAGGATTAGGTGGGAAAGCATTAGAAAAAACGGTGGGAGGGGTTTTCGATTCGGTGATGGCTAGTATACAGGCATCAATCAAGGCAATGAATGCTGCAGCTGAAATGAAGAAGAAAGCTGCAGAAGAAAAAATTAAGGCCGCCGAACAAGCTGCTGCAGAAAAAGAAAAAGCGCGTGCATTGGCAGAGTCCAAAAAAAAGGAAGAAACAAAGAAAAAAGCTGCGGAAACAGAAGCTAAAGCAGCGGATGCTGCTGCTAAAGCAAAACAAGCTGAAGATAAAGTTAAGGCTGAAAAAGCAGCAGCAGAAGCCGCTGAAAAAGCGAAAAAGGCTAAGCCCGCGGAAAAACCTAAGAAGTAGGTTGGTGACGTCAAGATAAGAAGCTGAAAAAAATGTCTTCTAAAAAAGTCCAAGTAAAATTAAAGTTCAAAAAATATTAGCCACTTAGTTCATACTTATTATGGATCCATATTTATTATGTACTGCCATGTAAAGCCTAAACTTAATTTTTGATTTTACTAATATTTGTTGATTTTCATTTGTCTTTACCTACTTTTCTGCTATGGGTATATATTTTTTTGGTATTTGGGCCAATCAACTTTTAAACCGACACTAATCTGTCCGCGACATTTTTCAAACAATTGCAGATTTTTGTAGGTAAACATGTTAAACCTATTAAACCGTGAAATATCTTGTTGGAAGTACGATTTTTTGGTAACGCCAGAGACAATTTTGGTAACGCAGGAGACGCCAAAAACGTCGGTTTAAAAGTTGATTGGCCCATTTATTGGGACTGAATACGTCAGCGAATCTTTGGAACTGCAGTTCGTCAAACACTTGTGTGTTATTTGTGTAACTTGTGTTGTCAATTACCGTAAAATGAAGTTACTGAGAATATTGTCCTGAAATTAAATCGTTTTGATTTTTACCTGCTTGTCGTCAAGGGCACAGAAAGTAACAACGGCTTGGCTGGCCCTCATTCGAATCCAAACAAAATTTACATCTCACTGTTACGCATTAAAAATTGCTTTTATATTTAGTACATTTTTTGTTGTTACCTCGTACTTACATGCCTATTAACCTTCAGAATAAAAGTTACAGGTTTACATATTGACGTGACTGTATTTTCATTTGTGTACCTAGTATTTTTTTTTTAAATACCGTTGCCAATTATATAGTAATGAAAAAGATGAAAACGGACGAAATACACTACGTTGACAATTTTGAAAGAGATAAAGAACAAACAAACTGGGTATTATAGATATGGAGCATCTGACATCCGTTGCGATGTCTTATCTATCATCTGTTAGAACAGAACATCTACAGAACAGATTTTGATAAAATTGATTTTAGACGAGACTGTGCAGTGCCTACCTACTCGCATTCCTTTGTTTTAATCGTTTAGGTTAATTTCGTTCACATTCCCACTTCGTCCACATTCCCACTTCGTCAGCAATCCTATTTCGTCCGCAATCAATTCCCGTTTCGTCCACTCTCCATTTCGTCCACATTCCCATTTCGTCCACATTCCCACTTCGTCAACATTCCCGTTTCGTAGACATTCCCATTTCGTCCACATTCCCATTTCGTCCACAATCCCATTTCGTAACAAAATAGTAACGAAATTGGTAGTGTATCTGAATAGTACTGACCCGCACCGTGCTTAGCAAGTATTTTTAAATAAATAAATAAAAGAACATTTATTGCCCATAAAAAAGAAAATAAAAAATACAAAAAACTATGTGGCAAAGGCTCAGGCTCAGCATGTGTGGTGAGGATTACTCTTCACCGCGCTGGTTTTCAGCCTGCGCCCTTATATAGCGTGCTGACATTGCAAAACAGGCGGGTAGGACGATCAAAATAACGTACTTAGTTTATAGTGGTATAGTCGACCAAGAAATCTCTTCACCACCCTAAGGTTCAATGACAGTTGTATGGCTCAAAACATCAAAAGCTATTTTCACTCACAAGTCAATGCGACAACCAGCCCTATTGCTTTCACTCCGATGTAGGAACTGTCATAAAAAATGGCAAAAGAAGTACCCAGTCGACCACACCTAACAAGACAAAAAAAAAACAAGAATAAGTAAACCTTTCAATACCTACAAGCTTACACAACTATCCTACAACTTATCCACTTACATCGAAATATTCCAATTTAGATTAAGTAAATTAAATTAAATAAATGCAATTAACACTTACGTAAAGGTGTCATAGGACACCAGACATCAAGCCAGACATCAAAAATGTAAACAAACAAATGACAATCTCTAAGTGATGTTCCAGGGGTACAATACGTTTACTTTTAGTTTACCCCTGACAGATTGCTCGCCCCCATTCCACTCCCAACCCTAACACCACACAAATGAAGCAGCTACTACAAAATCTGCAAACGTGGGTAAAAGTATTCTAAAATTGGCTTTATTTGCAGGTTGCCGAAGCCGAAAATGAAACTAAGGCAAACCATCTGTCAGTGGTAAACTTTATAATAATAATAATAATAATAATAATTTCTTTATTTAGTCAGACAAATTACATCCATTTTGTTAGTAAAATCATAGAAATAACTTATAATCTATTGTTAGTAAAAATTGTACAATTTGACAAAGGGATTCTCTTTGAGTTTACCACTTAGTATTTTGGGATCTTGACCATTTATCTCCTGTTCGTTTTTTCTATTATACAATTAGGCTCTTAGGTTTTTGTGGCATCTAATTCCTTCGTGCTTTGTTTACTAAACCGATGACCGATTCATCTGACGGCAGTCATCACACTTTCAAAATGCCGCATGATCGGGGAGTCGTATCTGACAGCTATAGTGTTCAGAATGGGGTAAATATATGGTAAACTTTATGTAATTTTACTGTAATCAACTTTTGTTTGGTTTTAACTAATGAACTTAAATTACACATTCCACTTAATAAGCTCTTAACTACTGCTACATTATTTCGCAACGATCGAACGATAATCCGTATTTCATCGATTTACTAGTTTTACTCAACAGTTCATAATAAAATTATAAATCGTAATAACCAGAGGCCGTATTGTCTAACACGAGGACGCCCGCCCCCGCCCCCACCATCTTCTACCGTTTGACAGAAACAGATAGTGAATGCGAAAACAAGCGTCACTGCGCCAGACAACAAGCGTAACAGTCGAAGAAACTGAATCGCGCACCAGGGTGGAACCATCTCGTTAGAAAAATTATGTTGACATTTCATACATCTGCCAAAGAAATTATCTTGAAATTGATTGTGAAAAGGTCACTCCGGTACGCAACCCAGCCTCCCCGACTGCACAGGTGTATCGATTAAATATTTTCTTAACATGAATACCTTAATCACAATAGTACATTACTGCAGCGGCCGCGAAATAGGGGATTGCCGGCCGAGTAGTTATAGATGGCCGAGTGTTAACGAGGCCATCTAGAGATACGAGGCCGGCAATCCCTGTTCGTGGCCAAGGCTTGTATAGAGTTTTTCTCAAACATGCATCACCATCACCACCACCATCATCATCATCACCATCATGATCATCATCAACATCATCATCAACATCATCGTCATCACCATCACCATCATCATCATAATCATCACCACTATCATCATCATCTCATCATCACCATCATCATCATCATCAACATCATCATCACCATCTCATCATCACCATCATCATCATCATCATCTCATCATCACCATCATCATCATCATCATCGCCATCATCATCATCATCATCACCATCATCATCATCATCATCACCATCCTTACCTTAAATAAGCGTAGTGGCAGAATGTTTTAATGAACCAAAACGCAAATATTGCTTATAGTTTTTTTTTTAATGGCTAAATGCTATGATGCCATAGACCTATAAACGTCATGGTATGAAACAATAGACGATCACTTTGCTGGCCTTGGCCAGCAAAGTTGTATGAAATTCCATTATTGACCTCTCGTGGCGCTCCTCCACCACCGGCTGCACCTGCACCTGCAACGTGACACTTCGTGGCGTATTATAAGGAACATAACGTCAATATTTCATAGCATGTTTGAGAAAAAATAATTAAAATATTCCCTGAGAATTAAGCTAAGTGATAGCGAAAACCGCATTAAAATAGGCTAGGAATGTTGACTAAGTGGGAATGTGAACGAAATGGGAATGTTGACGAAACGGGAATGTTGACGAAATGGGAATGTTGACTAAGTGGGAATGTGGACGAAGTGGGACAAGGACGAAATGGGAATGTGGACGATATGAGAATGTGGACGAAATGGGAATGTGGACGAAATAGGAATGTGGACGAAGTGGGAATGTGGATGAAATTAACCTAAACGGTTTTAATAAAACATGAAAATAAAATTCATTTATTCAGACTTAGGCAGGTTTAGTATTTCATATTTCACAAGAAACATTGTATTTTTTTAATAAAAAGTTGCATTATGAAGCACTGGTTTTTTACGGCTATTGTTTCGGGACAGTACTTGTATAGATTAGATGCGACTAAAATTGCTTACGTACATAAGCCCACTTAGTACAACTCAGTTCGGGTCGTTTACCCACAAATGATTGATTTACTTACTAATTCTAGATTTGTAATAAAAATCGTGCAAATTGCTAGGCTGTATAAAGGCCGAGACTGAAGCGGTCAATCAAATGGCGCAATGAAATGCAACTTGTAGGTACGCGTGTTTTTCTTGCAGGTCTAAACTAGGCTTTAGAAACTAACTACGTATATTGTGCCATTGAAGATATCTATACTTATATGTATTTACTAGACGGTCTGTTTTTGGTGCTAAAATTTAATTTTTATGAAGTCCCCAATGACCTCAAGGTGGTCCGAATCGAGATGGAATCTGTAATCAAGCTTGTACAGTCAAGGGCAAAAATATGTATACACTTTAGTACCTTGTCACTTTAACCACTGTGACAGTTCATATATGGCAGTTCAAATATGACGAAAATAGACAAGGTACCAAAGTGTATACATATTTTTCCCCTTGACTGTACCATGGACGTACCTACGTAAAACGTACTATCTAAAATAGTTGGTCCATGGCTTGTAAACCATTTTTTTTCGTCCATTTGTCCATTCGGACTGGCTAAGTATAATCAAAAATTATACCGCCTCAATCATCATTTTAACAAAACCACTAAAGTTTTTTTACAAAAAAAAAATAACGTTGTCAACGCGTTGACATTGACGTTCTATTACGGCCAAGTAACGTTTTCTGCCATAGCGAAAAAGAATAAGTACAGAAAAATATACAGTTATTTTGGATTTAAATCTTCATTTCTAAACATTCAACACTAATTAAAAGTGATTTATTGTGAAATAATGGCCACAAATACAATCTTAAAAGCGTTTACTGGATCATTTAGTAAGAATCTTAATCTTCTATTGTTTTTTAAAACTATATTTTTATGGATAATTTATTTCCTAACTATAGTATAGTATAATTTCCTTTCTATGATATAGGGACATTCTTCTTTCGAGCATGACAAGTCGATTTTAATGGAAGACATTTTAATTTTTATAAAGTAAAACTTGACGACGCTTAGGCACGTTTTTAGCTTGCTATATATGTACATCAAAGTTGATTAGATTACACAGTAGGTTCACGGCTTATATACATATAAAGACAGACTATTTGTAATTGTAGTCTGGCGGGGGGAAGGGCGAGGGCCCTACGCTCTGAAATAGAAAATACTGCCTAAGCTAAATATCTTGAACTTGTTGAAAATTAAACTTGATTTTTCCACCATAACAATATTTATTTGATTACATTGTATTAAATTGGATCACTCGCGTGGCACGGCCTAATCAAAAATGGCTCCCAAGACCGTCCGCTGTTCGCTGTTTGTTTCGGGATTCGAATTCCAGAATCCGTAAGGTTTCAATATTTGAAAATATACAAAACAGCAACACGGTCTTGGTGGCCATTGCCTACAGTAGGCTGAGAGAGCTGATTTCTATTGCTATTTCGGTGTCCGTCTGTATGGCTGTAAGACCGTCTATAAAGACTTTGTACCTACTGTCCACGAAGCATGGAACTGGTAGAAGTACCTACAGCGTTGAAATTGATATACTTAAAGTATTATTATTTAGTTGATTCAATCAAAACATAGCCTATTTTCAAGCAAGAACTGTGGGTATCAAAACCTGTAGATTAGAGTGCTTCCTATGCAATAGAATTAAGTACGTAATTTGGCAAGTACCTAAAGGAAACGGTCCGAAATTGTTTGTGGAGATACAACTTTGTTTTTCATAGAAATCGTTATTTCAGACCGCACAATATCATCGATAATAATGTTAATCCCATAACCCATAAAATCACGCCTGTTTTTGCCAAAGGGGGTAGGTAGAGCACACGAAACGTTACTTTTAGGTACGTTTCGTTCGAGGCCACTTTTAGCAAATTAATATTAGGAATGTTAATTGGTAGGAAAATTATATGCCCAACGTTTTCACTAGTCGCGAAACATATATTTTTGCAATTTTATGGCTCTTATGACGTTTTTAACCATATCTATACTAATATTATAAAGCTGAAGAGTTTGTTTGTTTGGTTGAACGCGCTAATGAGGGTGCGGGGGAGGGGGTGCGGGGGGTGTAGGATGCACCGTTTTCAATATATTTGACAAAATCACTGGAGGGGGTGGGGGTGGGGGGTGAGGGAGTGGAGGTGCGGGGGTTTTTGAAGTAAAACTTCTATAGGCACGCTTGACTTGGGATGAACGCGGGTGTGCGGGGTTGCTGTGTGGGGGGCGTGCGAGGGGTGCGGGGGAGGGTTGCGGGGTTGCTGTACAGGGGGGGTTGCGGAGGGGGGGGGGTAATTTTTTTTATATCGGTGAACTAAGGAGAGCCATAGTTGATGAAAAACCAATTGGATAAAAAAATAAGCTGCCCAAATTACTAATTCCACGCGGACGGAGTCGCGGGCAAAAGCTAGTGCTATACTAAAGAACTGTCCAGCCGGTTTACAATCACCTCGATCATGTCCAGGATTCTATTTTTGCTACCATGTACACGATGGAGAAGAGATGTAGTTTACCTTACGCATTATGGGTGTTTTTACTGTTTTCCACCAGAGACGTGGTAAGCTACGTTGTTAAGGATCCGTTTGATGGTAGCCCTAAGAGCATTATGCACGCATTCTTGCACACTGCACCCGCAATACATTATAGCCGCTCGTTCCCTAAATATCAAAAGTGCAAAATACTAGATTGCTGACTTACCCTATTTCTAAAATACCAAATTCCCAGAATACCAGACTTTCCTGTCACCGTGTTTTTTTCTTCATCGGATTGACAAAAAAGCTTGATTTCAATACACCATGTTCCATTCAAAACCGAATTCCCATAATACCAGATAGTGAAATCACCAGGCTTGTCAGGCAGGTCGTGGTCGTCGTGGGGAGGCCAGGGGGTCGTAATTATACAAGTCAGCATATTACTTCGAAAGATAAATAGGTAGATTAGAGTTTACATACATGCATATCTATTTCGAACCGCTTTCGAAGCGAGATCGTTTTTAGGGTTCCGTACCCAAAGGGTAAGAACGGGACCCTATTACTGAGGCTCCGCAGTTCGTCCGTCTGTCCGTCCGTCCGTCACCAGGCTGTATATCATGGGCCGTGATAGCTAGATAGTTGAAATTTTCACAGATGATGTATTTCGGTTGCCGCTATAACAACAAATACTAAAAAAACAGAATAAAATAAATATTCAAGAGGGCTCCTATGCAACAAACGTGATTTTTTTTTGCTTGTTTTTGCTCGATATACAGGGTAATTTTTTAATCAGTGCACAAATTTTGATACGTGATTCAGTATCGTTGACAGATCACGATTATCTGTTCAAGATTTTTTTTTACATTTTGTGGGTTGGTCATATCATAGTAAGTCATCCAATAATTGGTCGAGTTACTATGAAAAACAAAAAAAATAAGTGATAGATATTATAACGAAAAATACTGAAATTAGTTATTTTAACGGCACTGAATCACATATTAAAATTTGTGCACTTATTAAAAAATACCCTGTAAGTATAATGCAACAGGTAGACGCTGGAAATATTCACAGAATATTTAGTTATATATTAACTTTAAAAATAAATGATTGAATTAAAATAAAACCAATATTTAAAGGGGGCTCCCATACAACAAACGTGATTTTTTACCGTTTTTATAGATAATGGTACGGACCCTTCGTGCGCGAGTCCGACTCGCACTTGGCCGGTTTTAAACAGTCCTTAAAATACGTCATCAACGCGTATTTAAAATACCTACCTACCAGTGAGTATTTACTTAGAGATCAATCTTTGGAAGGTATCTGTATCTGTAAATATAAGTGTAGGTATAGGTAGGTTTGGAAACTACTTACTTTAATTTATTTACTGTTTCTTTATTTATTAAAGGGAGCCGAATGCAGATGATGTTAGAGTTGTCCGAAGTGTACAAGCGTGAAGCTTTCAGAAGACGCGATAAATTGACGGAGATTATTAAAGGTAGGTTAGGTACACGAGTAGGTGTGTGATTGACGAATGTCATGACTCATGAATCATGATAAAGTAGCTAACACAAAAGCCTATCACGGTGTCACTGCGCTTTAACGATCACCTAAGCAATGAAACGAACCACTTTGAATCTATATTACTCTATCTACAGGGTGGAAAAAAAAGTCGGGTCCTGGAGGGATACTACCTGAAATCCTTAAGTTGGCTCATTTTACTTAAAGGAGACATTCCTTTATTTTTATGAAGAAACAATTAAACTGCATTCAAAGATGTTCTAAAACTCGCTTGCCGCGCCCGGGACTTGAACCAATTATAATTAAAAAAAAAACAAACACTCGCTATTTTATTATACTAATCGATAGGGTTATTATGCAGGATGCAGGATAAAATTTAATTGCGGTTTAAATTAGCTAACCGAAAAGCGACTAGGACTCAAATATTATGAACGAGCTGAGGCCGTATTGTCTAACGCTTCTGACGCTTGCCTTCGCTTTCGCCATCTCTTTCTGTCATCATCTTATACCGTTTGGCAGAAAGAAATAGTGATTGCGAAGGCAAGCGTCAAAAGCGTTAGACAATAAGCCTGCAGTTTCACACTGTCTCTTTATGTCACAAAAAGGATAAGTATAAATACCTACCACGGAATTGAAAGTTTTGATTGCCACAGAAATTGGGGTTTTACTTAAGACGGGCGGGCCGATCCTGTATAATCATCTAACGTACCTACTTATCTAACGGAGTACAAACAAAAATCCAAAATACGTAAGTGGCATAAAATTCAAGTGTCTATATATAGAATAGCATTAAAAATTTAGATTTAGCACTGTTAAGCGTGTGTAACGTATCTCAATTCATGTTCTGTGACACGGCAGTTCATATTGTTTCGGGAAAAAAAAAACTTTTAAAACAATAAACCATATAATTTGCAAATCAAGCCATGACATGTCTTCGTCAATTGTATTGTTGTCGTCTTTTAAAAGTATCCTTCTTAATCTCTATTGAAATATTGAATTGGCCAGTAATATTAACAAAGAAAGAGTTTTGCAATAGTACATTGTTGTAGAGGCTGGAAAGTAAGGAATGGATGGACGAGTTTGTTTGATCGAGTCGTAGACGAGGCCGGATAAAACGAGTCCAGCAATCCCTCATCCGGCCGAGGATTGTATAGAGCTTTTCTCAAACATGCATCATCATCATCATCATCATCATCATCATCATCATCATCATCATCATTCATCCATCCATCCATCCATCCATCCATCCATCCATCCATCCATCCATCCATCCATCCAACCATCCATCCATCCGTCCATCCATCCATCCATCCATCCATACATCCATCCATACATCCATCCATACATCAACCCACACATCCACCCATACATCCACCCATACATCCATCCATACATCCATCCATACATCCATCCATACATCCATCCATCCATCCATCCATCCATACATCCATCCATCCATCCATCCATCCATCCATACATCCATCCATACATCCATCCATCCATCCATCCATACATCCATCCATCCATCCATCCATCCATACATCCATCCATACATCCATCCATACATCCACCCATACATCCATCCATACATCCATCCATACATCCATCCATCCATACATCCATCCATACATCCATCCATACATCCATCCATCCATCCATCTATCCATACATCCATGCATCCATCCATCCATCCATACATCCATCCATCTATACATCCATCCATACATCCATCCATCCATCCATCCATCCATCCATCCATCCATCCATACATCCATCCATACATCCATCCATCTATACATCCATCCATACATCCATCCATCCATCCATACATCCATCCATACATCCGTCCATACATCCATCCATCCATCCATCCATCCATACATCCATCCATACATCTATACATCCATCCATACATCCATCCATCCATCCATACATCCATACATGCATCCATACATCCATCCATCCATACATACATCCATCCATCCATCCATACATCCATACATCCATCCGTACATCCATACATCAATACATCCATCCATACATCCATACATCCATCCATCCATCACCAGTAGTTTAGGCGCAGGCAAAAGTAAGAGTACAAACATAGACATAGACATGTAACATATTAGTGCTGTTATAAAAGGGTCCCGGCTCAGCGTGTCGCTAGTTAAAAACCAGCACTGGTCTTCCGCCGGGCCACAGTAAAATCACAAATAAATTAGGTGATCATTTTGTAGACAGGACGGTTTGTGAATAGAGCGGTTGCACAGACAAGACATTTTGCAAAAGGGACAGGACTTTCTAAAGGGACTATTTTGTTCAAGGGACCACCGTTTGTAAAAGAGATGTTTTGCGAAAGGGACGTAATTTTGGTGGAGGGATGCTTGTTGATGGGACCTTATGCGCCTAAAACAGCAATTTATTTTTGTAGAGCAAGCAGAACGGGCATCAAAGTCAGAGTTAGCTGCAAAGATGCGCGTCGCCAAGGGATTTTACACCTTGGAAATGGCACCACCTCTTCAGTCCGGTGAAATGAAGGTAGGTTCTAATTTCCATAATAAATCACACACCACCTAAATTGAATTCTAAAAGTAGGCCTAGATAGTATGCGAATAATAAAACGAACATTCTTGTAGCGGGAGAACGAGTATTGTATTTTCATTATGGCAGCCTAGAGGGGAGGTGTCGATCATCTGAATGATCTTACGCGGGCCTGTAAATGTCGTTCAATATTAGTTAAGAAAATAAAACCCTCTGTGTCCCCTCTTTGATGGTTTCGTACCTTCCTCTTGGCACTGACATTCGTTCGGTCTTCGGACAGGTGTTCTACCTACTGCTTGTTGTCCTGGTCTGGGCGTTCAATCCAGAACTGGCCTGGCCCGTCGACTACTTCACGCGTGAACAAGAGCCCGTCCTCCCTCAACACTAACATGATGATTATGACATGACACATCCCTTGCACCACACTTACTTGTATGTATTCCATTTTAACCCTTAACCGGGCTGCGGTGCAGACGTAGGTATGTCGTAAACCACTAAGCACTCACAATAACATCATGCGTTGGTATTAATCTGATGATTGCCGTAATTGTATCGCACATGATATTCTTCTGTAATAATAACATTCCGGAACTTAATAACGCGAAATAAAACTGTTTCAATTACCTCGACTTTTTGGCTGTATTGCAACCGCCGTGGTCGCGAATAGACTGATGTAAGGGTAGTGCAGTAAGCCGCGGGAGTTTTTCAAATGAATGTGAGATCTGTGCGTACCATGACGTAAAAGTAATGATGAGAACGGATGCCTCTATGACGCACACCGATTGCAGGAAGCCGATCGCCCACTGTCAAGTATAGTAATGCGATTACCTCCCAGTTTAAGATTTCATCATTTACGTCTAACTACAGGCCACAGGCCTGTCGCAATGAGAGTCATAATGAGAGGGCTTGGGCCATAGTTACCAAGCCGGCCCAGTGGGGGTTGGAAATTTAATACACCATGAACTTCTTCGCAAGTGTGTGCAGGTTTCTTCACGATGTTTTCCACTACCTTTAAACGCATGGTAAATTTCAAATATAATTTCTCACGTAAATTCCGAAAAACTTGGTTACGCTCGGGCTTGAACCCATGACCCTCTGCTTGAGAGGCCATAGGTCAAACCACCAGGGTAGAGCTTGTCTAATTTAAAATGGCGCGCCCCACCACCGCATTTACGCACAGGATTTTGAACCTATTGAAGCTGTATTTAGAGCTGTATTTTGGGCCATTCTACTTTCAAATCCTGTGCGTAAATGCGGTGGTGGGGCGCGTCATTTTAAATTAGGCAGGCTCTACCACAGTTTAATATTTAAAGCGTTCTAAATATGATTCACTGTTGCCTTCAAAAGAGGAAAAAAAACGATGATAACAACAAAATAAGAGTCTCGATACTAAAGTCATCTCTGCCTGTGTAAACTCTATTTCAATATAATCTGACAAAGACGTACCTAGACACTATGGTCACCTGACATGGACACCGAATTGTATAGTCGCGGAATGAAAAGGTTCGTCACTTTTCGTTTTTAAATCATTGCCATAGAGTCGAAAAGTGACGAACCTTTTCGTTCCGCGACTATACCTACCGGTCCTAAATGATATGATTAAAATCTTTGTATAATCATACCTTTAGGAACCTAGATAATTCCATCCATCCATATCAGTTGGCTATAAGTATTAGGTACTTGAACTTCGTTTTTTTTGCATTAAAAAGAAACAAGCGATCTGACGTGTCTTTTCATTGAAAAACACTTTAATCACGGCAAATATATGGTAACAATAAAATTAACAAGGAAATATGGTAATTTTTATTCCTTTGGTTTCATAAGTAATCTATACGTATAATAAATCTGTAACAAGTCGGTGTCTGTACATTGAAGATATTTGAGAAAAACTGTCACTAGGGCTATTTATTAGCGCAATAGAACCCAAAACAATGATTTTTAGAATTATTGTCTGTTTGTCTGTTTATCTGTTTGTCTGTTTGTCTGTGCGTTTGTGCGCGCTAATCTCAGAAACGGCTTAACCTAGAAGGATGCGGTTTTCACTGATATGTTGGTATTTTCTTGGATTAACATTTAGTGTTTGTTTCACTTGAATCGGTTGACAAATAAGAAAGATACGATACTTTCAGTGTTAGATAGCCCATTTATCGAGGAAGGCTATAGGCTATATATCATCACGCTGGGAGTACGGTGGTGAATGTGAACGCGGGTGTGCGGGGGGGTTTGGTTGGGGGTTGGGTTGAGAGGGGGGTGCGGGGGGGGGTTTGGTTGGGGGTGGGGTTGAGAGGGGGGTGCGGGGTGGGGGAGGGGTTCGGAGGGGGGGTCGAGGGGGGCGGGGGGCGTAATTTTTTTTATATCGTGGAACTAAGGAGAGCCATAATTGATGAAAAAGCAAATTGGATAAAAAAATAAGCTGCCCAAATTACTAATTCCACCCGGACGGAGTCGCGGGCAAAAGCTAGTTGTTACTATTTTTTTAAAAGCGATTTTCAATAAAAAGACTTATCAAGATTGTTTACCTTATTTCTAAATGCTCAAAAAAACGAAGTATTGGTATCTAAGATTGTCAGATTCTACTGAAATTAACTTTAGTTCCCGACTCTAGGGACTAGGGCGGTTACAGACGGACTAACATTTCAATTGCAGCCTCCGTGCAGTTTGCATGCAGATTTGTTGACCATATTTTTTTATAACCAGCTGTTATTAAAATGCTCTAAAAAGAAATAAACAACCCTTAAATAAATCAGGTAACTTCAGTAATTCAGTTGCAAGATTCGACCCGCAAACACAAATTACGAATTTACAAACAAAAATCTGTGAAAAAATGTAGTGTTAGTGTGTAATAGTACCTATGGTGATCTGTCGACATTTATTAGAGCTTCAGTAATTGATGCCTAAACTTTTTGAAGCCTAAATTTTGACTTTGTAAGATAAATAAAAGCTTGCAAAAATGTATGGGAAGTCGGTAGTTACATTGCAGTTAGAATAGAGTTCGTCTGTAATGGCTCTTAGGATATTAAATAACAGGGGGGGGGGGGGGCTACTCCGAATTCAATTTTCGTATCGTATCGTCTCGCTCACTTTCGTATTAAATACTATTAGCGGAGCAAGATAGCACGACACGGCCTGTCATCAAATAATTCGTATGTCTTCCACAGAAGCTCACTGAAGATCTCAAATTGCTCAAGGACTTTTTCAAAACTGGCTGTCACAAGTTTCTAACCGTCAAACAAGCCTGGCTGCTTATCCTTGTGGCACTTGAAATCGGTCTCTGGTTCTTCTTAGGTGAAACCATCGGGAAGTTCCATATCGTTGGATATAAAGTATGAACCGCTAAATTCTGTGTTATTTTATTTACTTGCGTCACTGTCTGTGATTTTAAAAATAAAATTTATATTCGGTGTTTAAAACTGCCTTTTTTGTTTTGGTCACTCGCCTTGGAAAGAATTTGGTTAATTTGATTCCCATTCCTTTCAACACGTTTCCTAAACCCTTAATAAGGCCCCATTAATTGGAGCATACTACAACAGAATCAAAAGCAGCTATCGAATACAAAACATATACCTGACAAAGGATATCTATCTATCTATCTTCTATCTTCTTTTTCTATATAAATAAAATTGAATCACAGAAATGTTTGTACGCGCATAACTTCCGATGGACAGCACCAAATTGGATAATTCTTTTTTTGTTGCATTTGTTATTGTCAGGAGAAGGTTCTTATGACAGAAATTAAAAAAAAAATACAACAGGGGTGAAGCCGTGGGCATCAGCTAGTTTTCAATAATTACAATGGATATTGCAACTTGTTAATAAAATAATAAGATTGAATTTCCAAGTTGCATATGGTCGCTAAATCGGCTCAACCTACAGTAAGGTGCAAAAGTGTCCCAATAACTAAGTAAAATCGTCACTACTTTGAAAAAGCTCGTATCTCAAAGTCGATAATCTGGCTAATTGAACATTACTGAGTGTGCAATAAAGTTTAGTTTGGTTTATATATTGATTTGAGATACGAGATTTTTTCAAAGTAGTGTTGAAATGCAAATGTCAATGGAGTTGGTTTTAAAATTATTCGTTTAATAATAGTAATGCTTGAAATTTACTACAAAAGTAGGCCTATAAATCAATTGTTTGTCATTTATAGCTTTTTAGTTATTAACGAACAAAACCAACACATTTTTGTTTTTTTTTTATTCCATTTATTTTCATTATTTCCGATAAAACTTTAAAACTGAAAGCCGTGTAAAACAGGGCATTTCAGTCTCCTTAATAATGGGCTGGCAGTTATGTAGTCAGATACTAATATTTGAAAATACTTAACTACTTATAGACAAAAAAATTAATTTAAAGTCAGTCAAGCCGTTTCGGAGGAGTTCAGTACAAACATCGTTACACCATATTTTAAATTAAGTAGATACTTAGTTAATATATTTCGAGTGATATGGCTAAAAAATTTCTATTGGATTTCAATTCAGATTTAATATTAAATTTAGACATAGGATAGTTTTATCCCGAAAATTTTATAGTCAGAATTCATGGCAGGCAAAATCAAATTTTTATTATTATTATTATTAATTAGCCTGGAGAAGTGTCCCACTGCTGGGCAAAGGCTAATATAATATAAGGCAAAATCTAATACTTTATTATTATAATTTTAAGTACTTATGTAGTACCCATGTACCTATGTATTTACGTGTTGATGAAACGTTGACAGTGTAACCGGTTTCCAGTAATTGACGTGTGCCTCCTAAAAAGTTCTAGTAAATAAATATTTTATCGTCGAAGGTTGTACCGCGGCCCTGACCTGGAGCTGAATGAGCAACGACTCACTGAATGTTTAAATGATTAAGTACCTATAACTCGACATAATGTAAAATCAACAGCAGTTTGATTACAAAATTAAATATATTGTTGAAATTTGTGGATACTAATCAAATGTAACCTTTTACATAGGTAGGTAAGGTACTTACTTACTTACTTACAATGAGCGATGATTGGGTAGAGCCGAAAGCATAATTTCTAAATAGCCTTTTGACTTTGACTTGGTCGTGTTCTGGGGTTGTGATAGGTACTTATTTCTTAGACTTTGTATCGCAAAGAAACCTATAGGCGAATTGAGAACCTCCTCTTTTTTTTGAAGTCTGTTAAAAAACACGGTGACAGGAACGACAGGAAAGTTTCTGGGAATTTGGTATTTTAGAAATAGAGTAAGTCGGCAATCTATGTAAGTAGTATTCTGCAATTCGATATTTAGGGAACGAGCGAATAAGGGTAAGGGTATACGACTATAAGGGTAAGTAGACATAGTTTTTTTTTATTATGAGAGGGAAGCATACGAGCACGCGGGTTATCTGGTGGGAAATGATCCCATGACTAGCAACAACTCAAGGAGAGTCATGACCCCTTGTCGACTATATAAATTGGATAAATTGTTATAAATATATGTATGCTTTGTTATAGGTAGTTATGATATGAGGTGTGTAGTGTTAATCTCTGGAATTAATTAAATTATTTAAAAAAATAATTTACTATTAGAGATCTTTGGATAGTTTTTATCCCGAGAAAGTTCAACGTTCCCGCGGAACGCAGGCGTAAATTATAAAATTTGAAAACCAACAAGGTACTTTATAATTACTTATGGGTAAAGAATCTATTCGAGACCCTCTCGAAAAGCTATTTCCTTTGATTGTCATACGCACACTATCATTAACACCAAACGATATGTACATTATGTATAAGTACATATATAAAAGTTATCCTCCAATTTTATAATCAATTTATTTACTAAGGTTGAAATCCGTACTTAGTTTGTGTCTTAAATTTAATATAATTAAGTACCTGGGCGACCGAGCTCCGCTCGGGCTGAAACTCGGTACCAAGCGTTTTCCCAGAGATAAGACCAAGCTAGATCAATTTTTCATCCCCGAAAGCCCCTACATACCAAATTTCATCGAAATCGTTTTAGCTGTTTCCGAGAATTGGTCGTTTAAAGGTATTATTACTAGCTGTCCCGCGAACTTCGTTCCGTCTTAGACTACCCCCCCCCGCACCCCTCATTTTACATCCTGGTTCGCCACTCCCTTGCCACTGGTCCTCACCGCACTCTTGCAACTGGCCCTCGCCGCTCATGTACTTACATTGCGTCATCCTTTTTCGTGTATGCAGCCGGCGTTCATCGATTTACTAGAAAAAATTAGGGGGTGAACCACCCTTAACATTTAGGGGTATGAAAAATAGATTTTGGCCGATTCTCAGACCTACCCGATATGCACACAAAATTTCATGAGAATCGGTCGAGCCATTTCGGATTAGTTTGGCAACAAACACCGCGACACGAGAATTTTATATATAAGATTGATCACCTATGATTTTTTTTTTAATTTCTTGCATTGAAGTTCGTGAATAATTGATGGCATTTAATTGTGTCACATTACCTGCTGCATAAAGAAATATGGAAAAAATTACCAATTGACAACCTTTCATTTTTTAACACCTGAAAATTACTACAGGAATCGAAAGAGTTTCGCCTCCTGAACACGGAAAAATATTTATTATAATTTATTTCTCCATATTTAAAAAATACAACAAATTTAAAAACATATAAAAATTCTATGTAAGTACTTACAAATATTGTCACAGAATAGATATGTTTCATTTACCCTTTTCACTAGAAAAAAGAGCTGTCATAATTTTAAATTTGATAACAACCTTATGGTGGAAGCGCACGCTCTAGGCGCGAAATTCAAACTTTTTACAGTTTTTAATTTATTGTGGGTAAACGGTGTAACTGTTTAACTTCATATGGTATTTGCGCTTGTAAAACAGTGTTCTTTATATTTTTGTGTAAAGTTTTTTAAGAATAAAACTATTAGCTTGAAATAAAAGTTGTCAAAACGTTGAAAGTCCGAATTTCTATGTTTGACAACTTTTATATCAAGCTAACAGTTTTATTCTTAAAAAGCTTTACACAATAATATGTATAAAGAACATTTTTTTACAACCGCAAGTACCATATGAAGTTAAACAGTTACACCATTTACCCACATAAAATTAAAACCTATAAAAATTTTGAATTTCGCGCCTAGAGCGTGCCGTTTCACCTTCTTATACTACGTTCATGTTTCACCTTAACGTCATTTACGTCATCACTTTTTTTTAATAGAGACTAGACAAAAGTAATGGATCTATTCTATCGTTGCGCTCTTTTTTAGCACATCTTAAAAAAAATGTAATAAATTAATTAATAATCCTAGTGAAAATTTAAAACTATCAGCGTTTTTCTCTTTCCAAACAGTATACAGAAAACGAATCAAATTATAGTCTTAGAAATATGAAATGTTGTCAATTAGTCATTAATAATAATTGATTTGTTTAAAAATTGAAAAACCCCCACATACCAAATTTCATCGAAATCGTTGGAGCCGTTTCTGAGATTCTGATTACATATAGTTAATATTGCTCGTTTAATTTAATATAATAAGTACCTATGCACGTGTGTACAAAATTTCGACTGAATCGGTCCAGTAGATTAGGAGCAAATTGCCTGTGGAGCTGTGAAAAAGATGGACAGTCAGACAGACACGCGAGTGAATAAGGGTTCCATTTATCCTTGTCGAACCCTGAAAAATAAATACCTAAGTAGTTAAAATTATCTAAGTATGTTCCCACGTCCTTCGTATACGTCGATTGTTAGGGGAAAATTGGCACCATTCGTACAGATTTTAGACTTCGAATTTATTAGTGTTTAGATCAGAATTAATTACCAAACGATTACATACTAAATTATGTTTTATAAAAAAAATATAAGGGACTAGTTCTTATCCTAACTGCACAAATTCGGTTTTCGTGGAAGGTGGATTTTGTATGAATCTACCCCGTAATTGGGGCACTTTCGTACACCGGCTGGGGTACGTTCAGACAGCATGGGATGGGTCAAATTTAGTAATGAATCGCATAGGAACTGTAAACGATGAAACATTTACTACCTACTTGTACTTGCAGCGCTTTGAGTGAGTTGGCCTCTATGTACAGCTCTGATTGCAGGATATACATAAGTGCAATCTAGTCAGTAGGAAAGGTGTAAATACCTAGCAATATCTACAATTCCTACAATTCATACCTACAATTTGGAAAATCTAGCGGTAGATGTTACGAGTGATTAAGAGTTTAATAAATCTAAGTGATACCAGCAATGATCATGTCATGTTTGTCTTCAGTATTGAGGAACACTAATGTCCAAGACGATATAGGTGCTGTGTTCAAAGAGGAGACTTTTTCTTCACAGGAATATTTTAATAATTTGTTTTTTTCTCGTAATGAACAAACAAATCTTTTCGCAAGTTTAATAAAAGGAAAACGGTATTAGTCTTTTCATAATATTTTCAAGTGTTGTACAGCTTAACTGGTATAATTGTGAAAATCCATAATTTGTAATTTTTTTAAATAAAAAAACTCAATATATTCTAATAAGGGGCATATTTCGACCTCTTTAGCCTAGTTGGTAGTGACCCTGCCTACGAAACAAGAGGTCCTGGGTTCGAATCCCGGTAAGGGCATTTATTTGTGTGATGAGCACGAATATTTGTTCCCGAGTTATGGATGTTTTCTATGTATTTAAGTATTTATTTATCTATATAAGTATGTTTGTCGTCGTCTAGTACCCATAGTACAAGCTTTGCTTAGTTTGGGACTAGGTCGACTTGTGTAAGATTGTCCCCTAATATTTATTTATTTATTCTTATACGTAACGAACGTTCCCTGAAGTGAATGCACGAATCTAATCCAAAGGTCCAAGGAAAAACCACAATTTTGTAATGGTATTATTATTATGAATATAATAGCTTGTCATTTAGAAATAATTCTGTAATAATTCACAGTTTCCTTCGTCACAAAAGAACTGAGAACATCTATGTAATATTTACTTTGAGTGCGCGAAAACACATTTTAAATACGTGCCCTCTTTGTGCCCTCTCGTCACAGGCAATGGCGGCGCTGGCGTCAAGCTTCGTGGACAAGTGGCCACCACGTAGTACCTACTTATTACTTCCATGATTCCCATAAGTAAATAAGAGTAATTATTTAATAAGTGCATAAATTTTAATATCTGATTCAGTATCCTTAAAATAACAAATTTCAGTATTTTTTTTTTATTATAATATTTATTACTTTAATTTTTTGATTTTCATAGTATAGGCAAGGGGCCATCCATAAATTACGTCACACATTTAGGGGGGGGGGTCAAGCGATCTGTGACACTAGAACAAAATAATGGCGATTTTCATACTAATTAAGTGTGACAAAGGGGGGTGGGGAGGGGTCTAAATTGATCGAAATTTGTGTGACGTAATTTATGGTGGATGGCCCCCAACTCGACCAATTATTGAATGAATTCCTATGAACAATCCAAATTTCAAAATGTAAAAAAAATCTCGAATAGATAATCGTGATTTATCAACGATTCTGAATCATATACCTACCTGACTATGAAGCTTGAGGTCCCGGGTTCGATTCCCGTGTCGGGGCAGATATTTGTATGAAAAATACGAATGTTTGTTCTCTGGTCTTGGGTGTTTAATATGTATACCTAGATATTTTCCGAGCACGAACGAAATTTTTTCTTCTAATACTTAGTTTATCGATGTCTTATAAGTGGCATTATATCAATGAGACACGATTGAAAATATAAAACTATAATACCAAACCAAATCGATGTTATTATTATATGAAAAACTAATCACAAGTTGCTCGTGCTAGAAAAATATCTAGGTATATTAATATGTATATAAGTATGTATCTATCTATATAAGTATGTTTATCCGTTGCCTAGTACCCATAACACAAGCTTTGCCTAGCTTACTTTGAGACTAGGTCAATTGGTGTGAATTGTCCCGTGATATTTATTTATTATTTATACATCAAAATTTGTGCACTGATTAAAAATTACCCTGTAAAGTAAAGAGCGATTGCAGTTAAGATAGATTTTTAATAGCTTCTGTATGTAAGTACCCCTTGTACGAATGGTGCCAATCTTCCCCTAATTAATTGCACTAAGTAAATGTAAACCGTTGAGTTAGCGCATGTACCTACCAAGATTACATGAATTAGAAACGAACTACTGAGTAGGCACTGTACTCGTACCTATCGTTTTATTCTGCCTCTGTTGCAACTTGCAACTGAACCGAGAGTCAGGTTGTGAATGTCGTGGCGATTTTTTTAGGTTTATAATGTAACTATTATGCAAAACATTCTGTTAAATGCAAATAAAGTTTATTTTATTTATTTTTATTTTTTATTTTATTTTTAACTATTAGGTATCACTGTGTGTATTAAATAAATCTTAAGTGATAGTGATAGTACTTATAGCATTCACGTTGTTAAGTATAGCAAACCTAACCAAACAAAGCCGCATTCGTAACAAAAAAGTTAGTTAACGGATGCATAGAAGCTAGCCAGCAAGTTGATTATTAGGTGTCTGATGTGGTGATGTGATAGACGTGTCTAGTATTGAGCATACTTATAAAATATTAGAATAAATTATTTTTTAATCCTGTTTAGTGATAGATAAAGTTTTCAATACTTAGTTTACTTTCGGCGGTACGGTAGTGCTTTGCGCATTTTTTGACAGTTTAGTGGTAAGTGACGTAAGCAGCATTTCGTATCAGAATAGGGTAAAAACTTGAAAAAAAAAGCTTTGACGTCTACGTCATTTTATTCAAAATGGCGGTGAAGGTGCATTGCGGTGTTTCCGCAGTAACAAGTATCCAAGAATTATGATTATAATGCACCCAAAGACTTAAAATGAGAGTGAGTGCATCCTGGTAGTGCTCGTGTTCTAACAATTTATCTACCTTTACAATTAGTCGTCGATAGCTCTTCCTTCACGTGTTTACATCGTAATGCTGCGGCGAGTTAACTTTTACTCGATATGTTTCGCATTCGGCCTGAGTGTTCTCTTAATTCTTGCTGGAAGTCGATATACAGATAACACAAATAACCGTCCTTATCCTGAGAGTCGCAGGAATATCAGGAACTTCTTGAGGGTCGAGGATGGCGACGACAACTTCCAGCCCCTCCCGACCAACCCCTATGACGGCTCGCCCAACATCGATAAGATACTTGAGAAGACTCGAAGCAAAATCAACTCCGATTTGTTGGATTACAACTACACACATTCTGGAGCTCGTCGCTTACAGGATTTGCTAACGGAGTCAGGGGGTAAGCCTGTGAGAAGCATCATAATATCGACTTGGAGGTCGGGTACTACGTTTTTGGGTGACATTCTGAATGCAATGCCAGGAAATTTCTACCACTACGAGCCTCTGTTAAAGTATGAAATAATCCAGATAAGGGGCCAGCCGCACGCTGAGAAGGCAATGAGCACTATCAAGGGTATGCTCAACTGTAACTTCAACGGTATGGACGACTATTTTGAGTACGGGAAGACTCACTGGCACCAGTTCAGCCACAACATAAGACTATGGGACCACTGTAAATATAAGAAAGATCTTTGTTTAGATGCAGATTTCACTTCAAGGTTTTGTAAACTATTCCCTTTCCAAAGTATGAAGATTGTGCGTCTGAGGCTCAACCTGATTCTGGAAATCCTTGAAGACAATGAGTAAGTCTATTTCATCTCTTACAAACAGTTACAATGTTTCATAATGAAGCAATGATGGTATTTGTAATCATTTAGCTGCCTATTATCAAAATAAGCATAATCATAAAACAATATATTGAAACTCTAGTTCTATAGTTGTCCACAAAGACAAGAAACATATAGAATTTATGCTAATTGTGCATTCATTCTGCTATTCATATAACCTACATGACAAAAGCATTCTTAAACTTTGAAAGAAAATCTTTTTGTGACAACGCCTACCTAGTTGTAATTATGTACAGTTTCCATAATAAACATTGGAGTTGTCTAGATGCTCTATCACACTTAAATGCAATCATATTGTAAAATTGTGCAAGTGTATGTTCAGATATTGTTAAGCACCAAGACTGCTTTGATATTTATGATTGCTACTGTCTACTGTCTTTGCTTTTATTTCCTTTCATCTAACATTTATATAACTTATAACTAGGCCACAACCTGGCTATCCTCCACCTTACATATTGCATACTGTATACGCATACTGCATACTGTATGTAGTACAAATCCATCGTAAGACTGCTAATACTATGTTCAGTACAATTTTATCAATGAAATGAGAACTTTAAATTTGTAGAAATAAATAAAAAATGAATAAATATAAATATCTAGTCCCATAGTAAGCTAGGCAAAGCTTGTGTTATGGGTACTAGGCAACAGATAAACATACTTATATAGACAGATACATACTTAAATACATATTAAACACCCAAATAATTATTAATTACTAGCCGTTGCCCGCGACTCCGTCCGCAAAGAATAGTAGCCTACAACCTATTCTCAGACCTACCAAATACAGTGAAAAAAGTTTAATAATAATCGGTCAACCCGTTTCGGAGTAGTTCAAAAACAAACACCGTTTCTTGAGATTTTTATATATTGGATTAAATAATAATTTCCAAAATCACAAAACTGGCTATTCTCAACTTGGTAGGTAGCTCTCTCTGTTAAAATGTTGGGACTAATGAAGATATAGCGCATGGCCAAGCCATCTTATTGCATCAGCATAGGCACATTTAATTTAAGAGATATTATTAGCAGCAAAACTGAGTATATTCACAGGAAGTTTTCATTTAGGTCCATATATTCCTGTTCAGCTGTATAAAATATGAGTTTTAGTTGTTACAAGCCAGGTGGATAATGTTTTACACTATAACAGTATTCTTTTGCTGCAACCAAATAATAATGGTTCAGATTTAGGTACAAAACTGTCTAGATTCATAGCTCCTTTTGATTTAAGTGTTTCTTAGGAATTTCCTTTCAAATTTACCACCTTTATTTATTAATGATTCATTTGAAACTTAACTAAATCTGGTAAGAACCCCAAATTCCCCATCTTCATTGAAGGCTTATGATCAGCTTCAGTACTGCATTTTCTAGACTTTTTTCTTATTTAAATCTAAACAGTATGTAATAATTGAAGGGTACACGGAAAGAACATGTCTAGTCACCTTTTTGAAAAATGATATTTTAATCTCAAAATGTAGAGCTTGCAAAGTACTATAACTTACCATTGGATTAAATAAAGATATTCGAAATTACTTATTTTTCACTTTTGAAGAAATTGCTACCATAGTAATAGGGATGACGACTGGGTTAAAAATTGGTCATTCTAATTAGTCCGTCATTTAGATTATGGGAAAATATGGGACACGTATTTTTTGGTTTATCAAATTATTAAAAAACGACAAAGATATAGATCATAAAACTTCCGGAGTGGGGGCTTGTGACGTCACCCTTAGGTAAAAATTGTACCATATAGTGACGTCACTCGAAACTTCTAAGCACTGTATCCTCCTCATTTTTTGTTTGTCAAACAAAGGAAAAAATACGTGTACAATATTTTTTAATAATCTAACTGATGGACTAAACAGTTTTTTTTAGTCATCTAGCCTATTGTTTGTGTTGACTAACTTTCAAACCAAAGCTAAATACTCAACAAAAGACAAAGAATTAGATTCAACAGCAGCAATGTATAGGTATATTAGTTAGCACCCCTCATTTTGGATAGTCAGGTAATAAATAAAAAGTATTGCATAATAGAATACAGAGAGTGGTTATTTCTATTGTGGTTAGCGGTTATTGACAGCTTGTGAATTTTGTACCAAAATTATATTAACTGTTATTATTTTTGTATTTAAGGCCAAGCCCACCAAGGTACTGTTATTTTCAATACTAGTTCCTGAAACTAGTCCGGAAATACCAGTACTAAAGCAGTATATGCCAGTATTTCGGGTAATAGCTTTAAGCCTGCTGGTTGGCCACAAGCAGCCTTGTGATTGATTAGCATTGAAGACCTTAAGATAACTAATCTAAATTGACTATATCTTCACCTTATAAAACTCTAACAAAAATGAACAACAAAACAATTAACAAACAAACAATAGCCGCGTACTGACAGAGCGAGCAGCCTCAGCGAGGCAGCCTCGCGAGGCAAATCCTCGGGCAGTCAGGACGTGCCTCGCCCGAGCCAAACGCATGTCCGGCCTCGGCGAGCGTGCCGCGGCCCGAGCCGAACGTTTTCGGTTTTTGTCCATGCTCAACGGCGCCTCGGTACGTTTGCTGCGTTCACTCAAGACGGTTGTGTTTTGCCTCGCTTGTTCGTCGCGTGTTAGCGGTCATGGATAAAGAACAGTGTCTTAAATTAATACAACTATGAAGTACAACTCTTCAACAAATCTGTTCCCAGCTTGTAATCTGTTTTGGTATAACAGATTCATCCAAAAACGCTTAGGTTTCCGTTTTCGTTTTTTTTACAAGAATTATTAGAAAGGCAGTGATCTTGAGCAAAACTGGCTCGATTATAACTCGCGCGGCAAATCTTATACTTTTTTACTACACGAGGCTGCCTCGCCGCGGCAAATGTGGCGCAGCAAACGCCCGAGGCTGACTCGCGAGGCTGCTCGCTCAGTCAGTACGCGGCTATTAACCTTTTCAACGCCAACGACACATATAGGTGTCACAAAGTACATTGTCAAAGTGATCTTGACACAATGACATAAGATTCAAAGCAGGTTTACGTTTTGTCGAGGCTTGGCGTTGAAAGGGTTAACAAATAAAAAATGAAAATTAAAAAATGATTTGGACTGTTAGGCACATGTACCTATTTTTGAAACTAATTTATATCTGTTATTTGTCATTGTCACAGGCTTAATGTAAAAGTGGTGCTGTTGATCCGTGATCCTCGTGGGGTGATGCAGTCCAGGCAACACCGGGACTTCTGCCAGCCCGCACCAGACTGCTGGCAACCGGAGCTATTGTGTGCTGACATGATAAGTGATTATGTGGCAGCAGGGAGGTTACTTCAGAAGTTCCCTGACAGGCTCATGTAAGTTCCTATCTTGTTCGTCTGGAGGTTATGAAGAGCTACAAGAAATGCTTTGTTTGAAACACTTAGATAGATTATTGGTTCTTTAGCTTGAATAAATTTTCATTACAATTTGTATTTATTAAGTACATATTTATTAATTGCAATATTTCTAACAAATAATTGATATTATGTACTTAGAAAATGATACTACACTGCTGGAGGATATAATATAGCAATAGTAAAACTAAACACAATAAAAACGAACACGAATAAACACGATTGGCTGGCATTTACTTTGTATCTGGTGATGTATAATTAGCTGCAGAGAAACTTGACGCCCCTGTATCCACCCACAGTTTGTATGCAGTGGAGGTCACGTTTCTTTGCAGCTGACTGTACTTAGAGGTGAAGTGGGGAGACTTCTGCTGTATTCTGTGGATTAAATTATTGTTTATGTTTGACTTTGATTTTATAAATATTGCTGGGTACCGCCATTTCGGCGAAAATTATCATTTCGAAAAATAATTCATTTGGCAACTGTTTATTTTTTCCGAAACTGTAAACTATTCAGGATATATTTCAGGACTAACCTGTAAGTTAAGTTAGGTTTGTTTTTTAACAATCCTGAAAAGTTTACAGTTTCAGAAAAAATAAACAGTTGCCAAATTAAACATTTGCCAAATGAATCATTTCGCGAAATAATTTTACGCCGAAACATTAGTAAACCATATATTGCTGTTTTCCAGCTAATTTAAAAAAAAAAACTGTTCTTGTTTGCTGTCCCATAAGCTTAGAAGAACAATCAGGAAGTTACAGTCATGCTATGTTATGATACAATTTCACATACTTCTTACAGGGCTCTGCGATATGAAGAACTTGCTCTAGACCCGAACAGCACTACACATCAACTGTTTAAGTTCCTTGGCCTCAGTATGGTGCCCTCGGTCTCTGAGTTTCTTCACTCCCACACCAACCTGGAAGTAGCAGGTGTAAGCTCAACCTTCAGAATTTCCCGAGATGTGCCCTTCAGATGGAGAAATGTTCTAGACTTTGACTATGTCGAAGAAATTCAGGTAATAAACCAACATCAGTTGAACCAAATAGTTTTCTGGTCAACCTTACTTTGCTTCTCTGCGTCTGCCATAATATGCCGTTTACATTTTGAACTCAAAGAGTCCACTAGTTTCAATAAATTTCAAAATGTCACCTAACTATAACGTTGTTTCATTTAACATTAAAAATGCAATGGTCAAACTTGCACTTGTATGTATTTCAATAATTCAATGAAAAAACCGGCCAAGAGCGTGTCGGGCACGCCAAAGATAGGGTTCCGTAGCCATTACGAAAAAATCAAGTAATATTTTTTTAAGGATTTCGTATGTGTACGGAATCTTCCAAGTTTAGGTATGTTTTATACCTTAGGCTACTATTTTCTCTTAAACTACATATAATTCCCAAGCAATCTTAGCCGCTATAATTTTCCTTGTAAATTTAATATATTTACTACCATTCAGAATTTTTTCAAATTTTTCCGCCCAACAGTTTAGATTTTAGAGGGGGGGGGGGGGGGAACACGGTCGATTTTAATGAAAATTTTCACTTTAAAGTTGAATATTTCGCAAACAGATCACTGAATAGAAAAATCATGTTAGCAACTCCGTAATGGTTTTAAAAGAACTATCCGACGATATTCCGCACTATAGGGTTAGTTGAGAAAAAAAATCATCTCCACTTAAAGTCTATGGGAGGTACCCTAAAAAAAATATTTTTTATTTTACCACTTTGTTGGCGTAACTGATATGTATATTCATGCCAAATTACAGCTTTTTAGTACTAACAGTCTCTGAGCTTAGCCGCTTAGATGATGACGAAAATTCAGTAGAACATCTCACAAGAAAACCTTGTAAACTTTCAAAGTCACATTTGCATATATATGATTATTAGTGATCGTTATCAACGTGCAGTTTTCGTAGCAAAGTACGCTTGGCAAAAATATACACAAGTATTTTTAAAATTATACATTATTCACACTAATTAAAATTAAGCCGAATCAGTTCAACGGATATGGCCGTCAGTTTTTCACGTGGATCAGAAAAAAAGCTAATTTTTAATAAAAGTGACTTTCCACGTTGACGGAAGCTACAAGAAGGTAATTGAAGTGTTTAAAATGTAGCACTGAGAAGGATTATATCCTGAACATTTATGTTTTACGGTAAAAATTAATATTGAACTTACTCATGTATTGATTTTTTTTGCCAACCATATACTTACTTTGCTACGAAAACTGTTCGTCGATAACGACCACTAATTATTATAAGTACGGTCTGTTTAGACAACTTTGTAGTATGACAGTTGATGCAAGTAGATATGTTTATTTTATTAGTGTCTGACTCAGCGTATTATGGTAAATTGCGAAGCAAGCAAACCCTTAAGCAGGTCAACGCGTGCATGGTTCCCACATTAATTTGTTTGAATTCAAGTTCAAAAATGCCATACAATGTAAAAGGTATTATTGGTTTGCAGTGCACACAAAAAATAGCTCAGTAAAAAAAAATAAAGATCAGAGTTAAAAATACTGAAAAAAAAAACACGTTTCTTGTATGACGATCCCCTTTAATATTTAACTTTATTTTATTTTTAGTATATGTTGTTATTGCGGGATTAGCGGGTGTAGTAATACATAGTCGGTGTAAATTGCAAGTTAAGTTAGCTATTAGGTACAGTCCAAGAGATAGAGCCCTGTGACAGATGTAGGGACGGACAGCGGAGTCTTAGTAATAGGGTCATGATGGCACTCTTTGGCAACCCTAAAAAAATTGTGAACAAAAGCGTTACGGTGTGCATCTGTGACGCGGAGCAACCAATAGCCGGGTCTCCACGAGCGAACTGCCTCGCGAGGCAGCCATTTTCGGCGCGATTTTGAACCTTGTGCCGAACAAAATTATGCCTCATGCGCGAGCATCGCGAGGCAGCTCGCTCAGTGGGGACCCAGCTAATCACATTATAGTGGAAGTCCACGTGGATTTCAAGTAATGTGAGGCCGTAGTTGTCGGCTCGGAACGAACGACAATAATGTACAGGACTGTACATTTAAACCATGATGTACATTGTTGTCATTCATTCGGAGTCTACAATCGCAGGTCGTAATTTAACCGCATCCGTTGTATGTACAGTCAAGGAAACTGAATTGCGCACCAGAGTGGAACCTCTTCACAATCAATTTCCCAATGATTTATTTGGAAGATGTAGGGAATGTCAACATGACATTTGCCACAAAAAGGTTTCACCCTGGTATTATTCACCCGCGATTAGAAAGGGATTGGCGTTGACAGTAATTCTATATGCTTACGTCAAAATATGTATGAAATGACAGTTTTGACAGTCCCATTCTGATTGCGGTTTGATAATACACAATTCAGTTTCCTCGACTATATAAGGGCACAAAGAGGCCTTTGTCGAACGGGGGATATGTTTAAGTAACCTTGTAATGCGGTTATTCCAGATGGCATGCAAGGAGGCAATGGATTTATGGGGTTACCGGAGGGCGCACAACGCGACGCATATGACCAGCAAGGAGTTTCACCCCCTAGAGAAGTACTCTATTACGCCGTGAAGATGCTCACTAAGCCTCGAAACAAAAACAGGAGCATAAGTACATCTATTTTAAATAATGTTATGGTATTTACACGATGGATTCTGTTTTAGAGTTATTTTAAGTCAAACATGCAACGCCAGCCTTAAGACGCCTCAATAGAAGCAAGCATTTTCAGACTAGAATTTGATAAGAACACTAATCGTCTACCGATTCTACCAAATCCATTTATAAAATGATTGGTTAAAAACATTTCATATTGAGTGAAATGAAATCTTATCAGAATTCAGTTTTGGCCTAACTTGTCTATTGCTTCTCCTAGGGTCATAATTGATGCGTTTTGGATCGAATCATAGTAAGGTGTCTTCCGAAAGGCTTTGCTCTTGCTCTTCCTACAGGGGCATTTGTACCCGGCGTATCACCTTTCAATGATACTGTTATAATTAAGTTTATATTTTTAAATAAGTTGAGGGCAATAGCTTCTCGTCTACCAGTATTTTAAAGCGAATTATTGAACAAATTTTGAATTGATATTTTTTTAAATTATATTTATACCATTTTCTAAGTTGCGTAACGTCATACTGTCGGTGTCAAAGACACAAGCCGAGAGCATGGTGCATGAGCAGGAATTGACGATATTATTTTTTATAAGTGATTAGTGTTTTTAGTTTCGTGTAGGTACACCTCTTTTATTAAAACAGGGTTTTGAATGTTCAATGGAAAAGTGTCTGTCTATTTCAATGAATACATTGAAAGAGCCTAATACCATTCAAACAGTGTGTAACATAACGGAAAACAAATATTTTATTCCGCCAATGTTTAGGCGGGGTTTCAATTCAATATTCAAATTTTGTGACTACGAAGAAAAAGATCTCGTACTAGACATAGCCATCAACGGGTTTCAAGGTTTGCTTCTCGTAATGTTACGTACTGTGTATTTTCTGAAGACTGAATGCATTTCCAGCGTTTGTCCTTCCTCTTCCAAATAATTATACTAACAAATTTATTAGCTCAGTAGAAAGTTTGCGCTTTAAAATTAAACTCCAATTATGTCATGAAGTAAAATTTAGATGTAATTAGTGAGCTCAGGTTGTGTGAAACACCGTGGGTGTGTTGTTATATCCAAAAGTAAAAGATGGACCATTTAAATTACGAGAGGTCAAAATTGCTTGATTAATCGATACGGTATTATAGATAATAAGAGCAATGTATCTTAAGTACATGTGCACAAGCAATTTTTGTCTTTTCTACTTAATGCATTTCAATTACTGATAAGTTTAGGCATTTAGCACTCACGGAATTGACGAATTGTTAATGCTTCCAATTTGGACACTATTATAGTTTAGAGACCCAATATACATGGCGGCTGGTGGGTTAATGTACATAAATATTAAATATTTTGAGGCAAACTTTCTTCAGCGTGAAACCATATCCTCCCAATGCCGTAGCATACTTATATCTATAAAACCGCGATTTACTATTTATTTATTTTTTTCTGTCTTGAACAACATTGACTACAAATACAATTATGAATTAATAAACCGAAAAATGATTAAAAATAACAGGTTAAGTACCTTTTTATTTTTTAAATAAATTGAATCGCAGTTATCTCGAAAACGATTAGGTTTTGGTCTTACTAAGTCAAGTTTTCTGAAATATACCTTAACCTACCAGTCATCCTGTATGTATATATATAATATAATATAATGGCATATATAGAAACAGCTTTGACTAGCGCGGGTATTTGATAAATAGACAGAGGTCGGGCGAGTGTGTATTGCGGCTGCCTCATGTGATACCTTTACATTAATATTGTGGCTTTGGATACTAGAGAATATTCGGTTATGCTACTTTACATATAACATCCAATCACTAAGTGCACTTTACCAGACACTTGGTGAAGTAATAAACATTTAAACGTTTTACAGCACGATTTATGTTCGTTCGTGTCGAACAAAATATGAAATACAAAGCTGAATAATCTCCGTCCATGAGATAAATACGATCTTTAACATCTCGAACTGCAAACGAGCTCGGTTCCATGCATTCACAATGGCATGTGACTGATACTGTTGACTTTAAAAATATTTCGCGTTTTGAAAAAATGCTTTGTTGCACTGTTGTAAAATTAGTCACATTTCACGATATTTCGACGAGAAATTATTTATAAATTGCAAATATTTTGCTACTCAACGATAAATGAGTAAGTTGTGATTGTGCATAGTTGAATAACTAGTTGATTCATTGGAATTGAGGTTAAATTAAACGCTCTGTGTTATGCCAGTGTGATGCTCTTGCGAGCACGGAGTCAATAGCCTATGGAGACATGTCAGTACCAACAGCAGTGTGTTCCTGCTTTAGATTGTCCCCTGTTCGACACGGTGTAAACAGATTTTGTCCACTGGTGTTATGTAAGCGGACATGTCGGTAGGAAATCATGTACATTAAGCCCTTCTATTTTACACATGAAAAGCGTCTATTGATCAACGGAGTTTGAGTTTTCTATCAAGGTTGATCACTGGACCTTTTTGATCACTGTAGTGTTTACAAATTATGTACCTAAACCATGTTTATTTATAATTGGTTTCACCTTATTGCATTTAAGAAAATGTCTCTGTCGGATTTATACTACGTGCTCGCGCGCGCATCTTTATGGCAGTTCGTTGTCTCATTAGGTACTAAAAACTCGAACAAATGGAACTATTGACGTAGTGAGAACTCATTAAGTGCACTTGTTCGTAAGGTAGTAGTATAATATTTAGGTTAAAAACAGATTGGAACGTTAGCATTAAATTTGAATGTATTACTTTTTGTAAACCTTTGATTGATTTGAATTTTGGATGGTAAAATTCATTTAAGTAGGTATCTAATTGGGATGGACCATTATTTTATTCAATTTGGGTCCTTGACATCGCAACTATGAAACATAAATGTTAAATAAAGTAAAATAAATTATGTACTAATTAATATACTTTGTATAAACAAAACAAAATGAATACCAGGAATAATTTAAAATAATTCATCCCAAATTGGAAAATTGATTATGATGATACTCACTTAAATAATTGTCTTCTCTAATGTATTACGTATTTAGGACTATTTAATTATAATGAATAAATCTTACTCTTATTGTGAATAATTGCGCAATCCAAACATTTTGTCTTCTGAAGATCAAATAGGTACAGTGAACAGCATAAATAAGTGATCATTTATGTACCTTGTCACTTTAACGTCATGTTTGAAATGTCATACAAAATTTTCAAACGATTGAAAACGACAAGGTACAGAAATGACCACTTATTTATGCTGTTGACCCTACGACGTAAGTCTTTAAAAATAATGTTTGCTATACTAAATAATTGGCTACGGATAATATGAAAAAACTCAAATTAAAGTAATCAATAGATTGTTTAGGTTTTTGAAGCTCGGTTGGATTTATTGCATGGCCTTAAGTCCATTGAATTAAGTTTAATATTTGGCATCTTTTTACTCGATTGTTAAGCCCTTTAAACAATAATAACTAAGGGAAACCTGGCAAGGGTTTTATACTTGTTATAAACTAGACCCAGTTGTAATAGTTAAATATTTATAGTTGACTTCAATAAATGGACTATAGTGATAATAGATTTAGTGCATTTTATACATAAAAGAGGCCAGCTTAAATTCTTCAATACGTAGCTTTTAACAATAATAATAAACATAACACCACTATTGTTAGGGTATGTTTCAAATCATCATCGCATTTTTTATCATTTCGAAACGCATCCCTCATAAATCGTCATCTGTAATTATTAAATATTATGTTGAATGAACATTACCATTACAACTTTCGTAAATGCAGTATTTCTTTATTTATATTAAAATAAGTTTTTATAAAGGTTGTTGTTAATGATCGCGAATATATAAAACAGTTCTCTCAATATATACCAACTTTTAGAATTCCCGAAACTTCTCATCGATGGTGAAACAGTATCGGGGGTTCAGAAATCAAAGACAAAAACTAGAATATTTTTGCCTTAATATTTATTGCCTAAAAGTTGCCTAAACATTTGATACAGTAATAAGTAGCTGGACGAAAATATTGCACATAAGTTATAATTATAAAGTTTACAGTAATGTGCTTACAAAATGTATTAAAATCGTGTCAATATGAAACCATCAATTACTAATTAAGATAACATGCTTCCTAATAGATCTGACAATATAATAAAATATTCAGTTATGCCTTAACGAAATACTGGTAGTGATATAATTAAGATTTTATTATTGAATTGCATGTTAGAAACTATTATACACATGTAATAATTACCTATTTAATAATGCCGTTCTGGTGGCTGGCTGGACCCAGTGTAGATTTTTTATCATATCATTAGCATATCATAAGGTACTGATACACTGACGAGTGATTAATTGCGATGGTAGATTTGCTTGTGCTGATTAGTGACATTTACTCGAGTGATTTCTATTTAGGACTTTTTTGGCGTTCTTAACCTGTTTTTGCACGTTCGAATGGAACATGCTTAAATACGTACGCTTCATCTGGCGAGTTCGCGGGCACGCGGTTTGTAGCTTGTTCGCGCGAACTAGTTGTGGCCAGTTTCAGCCTACGAACGTGCAAAAAGGAGCGAAAACGGGCGGGAAAAATCTAAGCTCGCACTTAGCTAAGCTCTTGAATGCTTCTATTCACGTTTACTTTACTTCGTTAAGAAATATTCTTAGTTTTAATGCATTAAAATTATTTTGTTATGTTTAAATATTTTAATAGGCTTAAAATACGTACATAATTAATTTGTAATTGTTTTAGTAAATTACATTATCTTTATTGGATAACTGTAGATCACGATTTTTTTCATGATTCACGATTCTAGTTAAGTACTTTATTTATATATTCTGCTTTCTCATATAGTTGTATCATGCAAATTAAATTATTTTCTGATTTATTTATAAGAATACCTACGTAGAAATATCGCAAAAGCATAATTTTGAGGATGCTATACAAATACGGTAAATGGTCACTTTTTGACTTTAAATTTTTTTTTTTCGAAAATAATCGTGAACTATGAACGCATCTTTTTATGTATACTCACGTATTTTTTGGCTCGTATATTTCGTTCTTATTTTTCAAACTTAAATGCTTTTTACTTGTTAACGGTACATACGACGTCGTAAGCAATAAATAAATAAAATTACACAAGAAGTTAGGCCCATGTTTCGATTGGATGCCGTAGAATTTAAGGGTAGCCTTATTAGCCTAAGAGTTAATCGAGTGAACAAAAAATGTTGAAAGTTTACTCTGTAGGTAGGTACATAGCACGGCCAGCATTACTCATTGCAAACATTTTATTATCTTTTTGTTTGAAGTTGATAAGTTACAATAAATGGACGAGCCGTTCCAATATGGTTGTTGTTTAATTTACACCCTAGTGTAGGTACCCCGGGTTCTAGTGCCGCCATATAATCAGGACTTTAATCAGATAATAATATTAATTATAATATCCTAATCTGTTATATTTTTAAATGTATGGCACGTAATAATTCGGAGACTGCCGCCTACATACAAGTATCTAAAGATCGACATCAAGAATAAGCAAACTGATGAAAAAGCAATTGAGATAAGTTGTACGAAAATTAATTTTTAATACCTAAGTAATAGCTTTTTTCTGACAGCACTTTTATTGTCATCCAAACCTCTTGCCTAAAATACTACGTTTCCAAAATGGTAAAACTTTCTAAATTTTAGGTACATTACCCACGAGAGATCCAAACTACATTACCAAGTTTCAAGTTGATACTTACCAGGGACCATAAACAGTTGACGAATTCCCTCCTGCGGAGAGGATTCTGGCCGGACCACCAGAGTTTTAGTCTTATTTCTCGTGGTCCCATTCAGTTCAATTGGAGTTATCTTGAATGTACAGAATGGGACCACGAGAAATAAGTCTCCCTCGTGGTTCCATTTATGGAACAAATCGATTTCATGTTGGATATATTTTGCGAACGCCAAATTTAGTTGCAGCGGATTTCAGGATTGCATTATTTAAGCGTAAAAAAAATTCATAGGGGGGGGGGGGGGGTACCGTGTTTTTGGCGCATTTATTGTATTAATTTAAACTCTTGCTGTATCATTACTAGCAATGCTGTAGTCCTGAAATTCATATGTAAAATGTTTGAGGATTCACTCTAGCGACCAATTTTTTTCGAAACACGATTACTTGTAGTTCGCTCGATAGAAAAAAATCCAAAGTCGTCTCTAAAAAATAAATTAAACTCGTAGTACGACGCTAATACTGTACGGAAGGTCATGTCATGACTTTTTGAATGTTAATAAAACAAGATGTTTTCTAGGGCGTAGTTTTGCTACATTTTTAAAATTATGTATTTGTTTTAGTAATATGATGAAAATACCCAAAAACACGCGCAGTCCAACTAACCTATCTTGAGCCATCGTGCCTCCACCAAGCGGCCCCACGCCCGTAATCGCCCACCCAAAATCGATTAGCGCGAAAAACTCGGTACCCCCTTAAGCTGTGTTCCTGTATTTTAATTTGACATTCTAACACTTTTTAAGTTACTTAGTTGTCATATTCCACTTCACTCTGCATTAGATAAGCTATACAAATACAAATATGCGTACTTATTAATATTATCAAGGATGACTGGATTAACAACATAGGTACAGACAGATCGCGAAAAAATAGTTCGATTATTAAATCTAGATAGCGCTGACATTATAACCCGAGGCTTTGAAAGCAAAATAATAAGACTACAGATGTTTGATATTACTACAAATGTATTATTTTTCAAAAATATTGTATAATAATACATTTGCAGTAATAATTATGAAACATCTGTAGTCTTATTATTTTGCTTTCAAAGCCTCGGGCTGTAATGTCAGCGCCATCTAGATTTAATAATCGAACTATTTTTCCGCGGTCGGTCTGTACTATGGCGTTTGCTAATCCAGTCTACATCATTGATTATTATATAGGGTGTAACATTTTGATCGGTCAGAATGAGAAAGTCTGAAACTACAAGAGTGTTATATTGAAAAAAATGGTAGTCATTTCGAACACCTACTAAAATAAATGAAAGGATAATGAAAACAATGAATTTTATTAATTTTAGACATCATGTTTCATAGTAACATTTATTTTGCTGCTTATGAACTACACAATCGATAACTACGTCCGGGTTCGATTCCCGAGCTGCGTAAAAGTTTTTTTAAATGTATAAATGCACTTTTTCTTGTTATTAAAATCGATGACATATATGGTTCCTGAGAACAGATCTTCTTATGTATTATAGTTTCAGATTTTCCCATACTGACCGATCTAAATGTTACATCCTGTATACAGGAAGTGATATTTTATTAATGGGACCACGAGAAAACGTCGAGTTTTACTAAGGGGTTATTGCCTTGTCACCTAACTTACATGAGCAGTTACCTATGCCAAATTTCAGCTCAGTCGGACACCAGAGGCCGTATTGTCTAACGCTTCTGACGCTTGCCTTCGCTTTCACCATCTCTTTCTGTCATCATTTTATACAGTTTGACACTACGAATGTTTGACAGAAAGAAAAAGCGATTGCGAAGGCAAGCGTCAGAAGCGTTAGACAATAAAAGCCTGCAGGATGTGGTCGTAAGTTTTTTTTTCATACAATCATTAACTTTAATTGTTGAGGTTTGTCACTTCGCAAAGGTAGTCAAACTTTTTAGTCCAAGGCACCACCCTCCCACCCCAGTCACGTCGAGAAAGTCAGTCGTCACGTCCGGCGACCACAGCCCTTAAAAGGGCTGCGCCGCCTCGGCATCATTAGCTCCCGCGCCCTCATGTCCTGCTCTGAAAGCAGAGCGGTACCGAGGGCACGGTCGCTTCCGCCCGCTAGGCTCCCCCTCACCTTTCCCTGTCCGCCGTGGCAGAGCAGGTACTAAGTTCGGGTTCGCCTCCGTCAAAAGGCATCGGCCCGAAGGCCAGACACCGCCCTCTTAGGGCCCGAAGGCCCGTTGGCTGGCAAGGTTCACCCAGCGGCTCTCTGCCTTTGGGCTCCCCTCGCCAAACCAACACCCCCCACCCCAGTCACGTCGAAGAAGTCAGTCGTCACGTCCGGCGACCAAGCCCTTAAAAGGGCTACGCCGCCCCGGCATCACTGGGCTTACGCCCTCCGCCCGATGGGCTCACCCTCGCTTTCCCTGCCATAAAGGACAGGTACTTCGCTCAGGCTCGCCTCCGTCCAAAGGCGTCGGCCTGAAGGTTCGACGCCGCCCTCTTGGACCCGCAGGCCCGTTGGCTGGCAGGGTTCACCCGGTGGCCCTCTGCCTTTGGGCTTCCCCCGTCAGACCAACACCCCCCACCCCAGTCACGTCGAAGAAGTCAGTCGTCACGTCCGGCGACCACAAGGGCTGCGTCGCCCCGGCATCACTGGGCTTACGCCCTCCGCCCGATGGGCTCACCCTCGCTTTCACTGCCCAAAGGACAGGTACTTCGCTAAGGTTCGCCTCCGTCAAAGGCGTCCGCCCAAGGGCGAGACGCCGCCCTCACTGCGGACCCACGGATGGGCCCGCTGGCTCGGATCCCCCGCAACTAGTTGCGGGTTCACCTCACCACCCCTACCCCCCAGTATGTCAGTCAATTGCCACAGGTCATGGACCCATCCGCTACTCTTCTCCCCCTTAACCACCAGGGTTAACAGGGGAGAACCGTAACGGTCGTGCAGCCCAGGTCGTGTATTCCGTACCGACCCAGGCACATGTGGAAATTGCTGACCCCCTCCCCCCCAGTCGACCAGTCAACCCCCACAGGCCATGGGCCCAACCGCTACTCTTCTCCCCCTTAACCACCAGGGTTAACACAGGGTTAGGCCGTGAAGCCCGGACGGTAGCAACGTAATATACTACCGCCCAGGCACATGTGGAGATTGCTGACCCCCCCTCCCAACCCCCCCACCACAGTCGGATATTAGCCACCGGTAAGATAATGTACGAATACAATTAGCTTACCGTTGTTGCCCAGGGTGCACCGTCCCAAGCGTTACCCTTCCCCACCACATGAGGCCTACGCCTCGGACAGAAGGGAGTGGTAACGCCCGGGTACTCGAGGAGGTTTCCGACTTCGCACCTCAACGTTTTTTTTTTTTTTTTTTTTTTTGGTGTGGAAAATGCACCTAATGCATCGTCTCCGTTCGGGGAAACGGAGGTATGTGGGGCTCTCCCCAAGGGGCCTACCCACTAAAAACCACACGGATTCCCTCGATTGCCATTGTGAACGCCACGGGAGCACAAGGAGTCACCGCAACGCCCACTGGCCGCCCCGGGATGGGGCTCCTCTGTCGACACCGTGCAATGCGGGCTCAGCACTCCCCGGCCTCCTCCGCTGGTGAAGGATTGTTTAAAGAGGTTTACTCCTCGTGGCTTCCGCAGACGCCCACGTTCCCGGGCAAGCCGGGTTTACGTGCCCTCACATTAGCTCCCGCGCCCTCATGTCCTACTCTGAAAGCAGAGTGGTACCGAGGGCACGGTTGCTTCCACCCTGAGGCTCCCCCTCACCTTTCCCTGCTCGGGCCACAGAGCAGGTTCTAGGCTTAGGCTCACCTCCATCACTACATCCCTCACAAACCCCAAAAGCTATCCCTCCCCATAAGGCGTTTGGCGCCTCAGCAGGTTGCAGAGCGGTGGAGTTTGCGGTAGCCCAGGCCGTGTGGCGAGTACGGCGGGGCTACTTACTAGGTCCAAGGTTGCAGAGCGTGCACTATTGGCAACCGAACGCCTTTCCCTCCTATGCTATCCCTCCCCATATAGGGCGTAAGTCACATCCAGGCCTGTTGCAGAGCGCTGACACCTTTCGCATAGCCCAGGCCGTGTGCCCAGCACGGCGGGGCTACTTACTCAGTGCAGGGATGCAGAGCAGCTTCCCGTCAGCTACCTTACGCCCGTCCTCACAAAATATATACATATGATACATAAATGGCTCATATAATACTTATATACATATCCCCCCCAGTCGGATATTAGCTACCGGTAAGATAATGTACGAATACATTTACTTACCGTTGTTGCCCAGGGTGCACCGTCCCAGGCGTTACCTTCCCCACCCCATGAGGCCTACGCCTCGGATAGAAGGGAGTGGTAACGCCCGGGCACTCGAGGAGGTTTCCGACTTCGCACCCCTTCGCACCTCAACCTAACCTAACCTAACCTAACCTAACCTAATCGACCTTAATTAAATTAAAAAAATACAGATAATCTGTCCAAAGTTAATATAATTTTTATAAAAAAGGTTTTTTTCTTATCTCACCTTATTTTAAAAATAACCAACTCTATTTCATTATATCAACTCTAATTGACATTTTTTGATAAAAACATCTACAGTATACCTACCTACATATTATATGTGTTCGTATATACCTATTTATGACTTATATCTTTACCCGACTGCCGAGATAGAAATATAATTCATATAACGAGGAAATCAATAACACGAACGTCGCCCTAATGACTGTAAGTAGGTATAACATAAACTGCATGTAGGTATACCTACAGCATGCTAAAAAGGTTGAACGTCAACGAAGTTTGATCACGAGGAAACATAATTCCTCGTGGTCAAACTGGTTGGACTAAAAAGTTTGACTACGTGGAAGAAGGGTCATTTTGGCCGTGCAATGCAAATTAGGATATACGAGTATAAGCGGCTAAACCCAATTTGCATTACACGACTAAATAAAATATGAAAAGTATCAAGTTGCTCAACAATTGAAGAAGATGACCGTACTCGACCCTTATAGTTTCAACATGTAGGATCAAGTGCAAAAATAAGTATCTAGTCGAACCACTCAAAAATATGTTACTACGGCCTTATTGCGTCGGAATAAGAGTCTGTGGTACTTATTTTTGAAAGTTTGAATAAGTTCATATTTTTACACTTGACTGTACCTACCTACTTACATAAATCTGTCCGTCCGCTGCTTAGCTTAGAGACAATTAATGTTAGGTAGTTGTAATTTTGCATGAGTAAATTTATATTAACCAAGCGGTAAAATAAAATAAAAGTGCAATTATTTTATTCAAAAAATCTTTGTGGTACTTATAGGTAGGTAGTATATATTTATTCTTAAAACATAAATATTAAGAAACAATAATTAAAACTTAACTATAAACTAAATATTTAACTTATTATTGTGTTGGTACGGATTTCCGATCATGGGCATTCATGGGGCCAAGCCAACATGAAGAGGCCTTGGCACCATATAATATAAATGAGATGGGCGCAACTATGAAGGTCTATTACACCATGAGGATGTGCTAGCGGACAGTCCTCCACATTTGCCAAACTATTGCCAGGTGGGAAGCGACATGGAATTGGCTATGGGGTCGGGATGTGGACAGAATTACCGGGTTATGGAGTGAGATAACGGACACACACCATTTCAATATCTCTTAAACTGAACTTTTGGTAGGCGGTGACTCGCCGTTCACTAAATGGGCCTCTCAAATTATTATTATTATTATTTATTATTACTATTCTCGTTGAATAGGTAGTTAGGTGTAAATTTTAAAAGAAAAACTATCACATCGTAGTAGACTTTCCAAGTTAACGAGTTGTAAGTAGTCCACCAAAACTAAATATTATGGAATATTTTGTCGCATGTTAAGTACGGAATTCTACACTGTGCGTGGCCAGACTCCCACTTGGCCGGTTTTGATATGCTAAGTGCTTAAATTAAATATGGCCGTAATTCAGTATCAACAAAAAATTAGCTCTTTCCCAGAGTTCTTTTCACAGAGAAAGGCTGGTCGACGCAAGCGAAATTTCATGCCACAAAGAGCGTAGCCGTGTTTGCATGGAAAAGCTGCTCTTTTACCAAATGTCTATTGTAATTTTTTGAAATACGAGCCATCAACAATAACAACAAACAAACTTACCTACAGAATTTATTAGATTACTTGCAGAGATAAGCTGGGTCAGATACCCGGTTATGTAGGAGATAAGAAAAAATGCAGTTTATAATAAACTTAAAATCAACGCCATGGTTGCTAAGAACTAACTTACCTATCTCCAGTGATTTCTGATTTCTCCCTACTGTCCCTTTTGGATTGATCATCGTGTAAGTATACCAAAAGTCTAAGTAGGTGCGTAAATTCCATTGTACAACGTGAAAAATAAAATAATTATTATTTCATTATTATGAAAAATTAAAGAAAGAATCATCTCAGAAACTAACAAAGATCAAATGAATGACTAATCACAGTAGGTACAATTAATAACTAATAATCAATTAACAACACTATTTAGTGTAATCTAATCTTAATTGCTGCGCCCAATATTGTACATAATGTCATCTCCTAGTTTAAGTTATATCACATGTAAAACCTAATAAAAATATTACATATATTGTGCAATAAAGTATTGACTATTGTAGACAGCAAACGGAAACATGAGGGAATAAAAAAATATAATATTAGCCCTTATGATAAGCATGTCATAAGGGCTAATATTACAAAAAAAACGGCCAAGAGCGTGTCGCACACGCCCAGGATAGGGTTCCGCAGTAGTTGAGTCGTATTCAAAAAAATTGTACATAGTTAAGGGCTTAATAAAAACAGAATCACGATCGCTCAAACCAACAGTTAAGCTTTTAGATGGGAAGAGGGGGCTCGAGTTTAACAAAAAAATCATGACACATGGCGAAACTATACCTAAGGGTTCTTTTTTTTCTATTTTGGCTATGGAACCGTAAAAAATACAGTAGGTAAACATTTGGCTAAAAGGCGGCTTTTCCATGCAAGCACGGAGCTCTTTTACGCTTGGGAGGTAAAAAGCTCGCTCGCTACGTGCAGGGTTTGTTTAATTAGGCAGGTATCGCATCTGTGCCGAATGAAGTGTTACCATTTCAATATATCTTGACGAATATCGCGAGCATAGCAACAATGAAGATGCACACGACCATGGTGGTCACTGACATGTTGAGCATGTCTCTTGTGATGTTGTAGCCGGGATCCGGAGCAGAGTTGAAAGCCTGCCCGCTGTTACAGAGTATGCTGCTCTCTGCCGTGTTGAACTGGAAGCCTAGGACAAAAGTCAAAAACATTTTTTCACTTCTCATGTTCGTAAAGTTGTTCTTTATTTCGAGAGAATGCCTATAATGGCTTTTTAGGCTCACTAGAGCTGCACTGGCATAAAGTAAAATTTTCGTCTAAGACCAAGGTAATCAGGCGCAAACATCTACAAACAGTAAACATTTACAAAATATAGTTTCTTATTTTTTTATAGAACTGGTGTTTTATATTACGAAATTAGCAAAACTAGGCAAATTTTATTACCTATATTATTATAGATATTGCAATGCATGAAAAATAAGGGCTTGTAAATTTCATTTCCAATGTTGCTGTTTAATTTCCTTGCAATCGAAGTGAATAGCAGAGTGTAAAACTCGAGCATTTAACCCATTTTCCCCTCGACGTGTCTATCCACCCTCTCGCCATACCGGCTCGGATGGCTATAAAAACGTCTCGGGTAAAATGACTCGTTTTATGCTTTGTTGTACAATCTACTATTAAGGTCCAAATACGCTGTGGCGATTAAGTTGTCACGGCTCTGCCATGACAAGACTATGTGCGACCGGCGGCGCGAAAAGCGTTTACTCTGCTCATTGTGTGTGCTGCCAGGAGTGCCAGGTAACCATTAGCCCAGCGGTGGGCAAACTTTCTTCATGGAGAGCCAGAATGTTTAACAAATTTTAGATTAGGGCTTGCAGCAAAAATGAATTTTGATTTGAAACCGTTAGCTAATCATATAAGAGTATAAACATATTTTTTTTTTTCAAATCGATAATCCAGCGACATATGAAATACGCGGCTAGTTAAGCTTGCTCCTTTACCTAAGCTATTATTTGTCATCGCAGGCGTTATACTAATTATTTCGAAGAACTGGCGGTGGACCGAAGCTAGCCCGCGTGTCGTACTTTGCCCAGTCACTACCTAGTCGGTGAGCATCTCGACCGTGCAATGAACAAATATAAAGCTTGTGCCGCCCGGTGGCGCGTTAGGCGGGCTGTTAGCGGCTGTCTGTTGCATCGAGATCTTTAACCACCTACCTAGTTACAATTAAGTACCACCTTAGGCATTCAGTTACATAAATAGACAGAGGTACAATGTAAAGAACAAGATTCCTGTCAAGAAGTTACAATACAAAGTACGTATAAGTTACACTAATGAATCATAGTATTACTTACATGCGTATTATATAGAGTATATAGGTAACGCCACCAGAGTTGAGGCCATGCACACAACCACATCCCATGTAATGACAGCGGGATTTTGACGTTGTGTTGACGTTTAACGACAACACAACGTCAAAATCCCGCTGTCATTACATGAGATGTGGTTGTGTGCGTGGCCTCAACTCTGGTGGCGTTACCTCAACATATAATTGACAAGTATTGACGATTATTGAGACATAGCTATTGAGTTATTATGACCACAATAAACGAACATTAAAATACTTTTGCAATGAATGGATTTTATAAGCAAGCTGGGCGGTATTTTAACCTGAACTTTAGTATATTTGCCTAAGGGGGTATGTATTACAATACCGAAGTACGAAAGACCGAATGTATTAAAACATCGAATGGGTCAAAAGACCGACACGATTTTTTTCTGAAACCGAAAACTTCTCAGAATTTATTAAAACGGCATCATACAGAACCCATTAGGTTAGGTTAGGTTTGTTTTATAACAATCTTATAAAGTTAACGGTTTCAGAAAAAAATCGTGTCGGTCTTTTGACCCATTCGATGTTTTAATACATTCGGTCTTTCGTACTTCGGTATTGTAATACATACCCGCCTAAGGGGCAAGCAATGTAGTTCAGGTTCAAGTTTCGAGCAGGCGCAGTCTTTTCTGGTTTTAGAAAATTCAGTAACTTAACCTCTCGTAGGTACGCCTAAGACACGGATCCGTGTCCGTGCCCAATATAAGACATTTTTTTATTTTTTGAAATCTGTATAGCTGGATTTATATTAAACAGTAGAGACTATAGACTACACGATTTTTTTCACTTCCCGCATAGGTACAAGGGATAAAATGTCACCTAGTCGTAGTGAATGTGTCAAACAAAACAAGTAGGTAGGTACAGATGAGATAAGTAGCTGAATCTCTTAATACCTTGACAGTTCAAAGTTCCTACTGTCTCAGTATTGTTGTTTGTGTCAAAAGCATTATTTTTGAACTTAACTGTACGTTACGTTAATTATTTCACAATCAATTTTATACATACCTCCTGTTGCTTCGAATGCCCTCATGACCCCAATTATATCAGGATATAAATATCTACTAGTATGATTGAGATAATATTGTTTTGGTCAATTAGCCTATTATTAGGATATCATCACAATATTATGTTTAATATGAACATCTGGTTCAAACATTGACACATAACTAACCCGCGGAAAATTTCATCAGTTTATTTGAGCTTATCGGCGCTATCGCCGCTAAACGCAATTAAACTACTGGACCTTTTACCAGACTGATTGATTTTATGATACAGTTAGATAATATAATAGTATGCCAAATAATGAAATGCATTCAGTCAAGTATTTACCCACACGAAGTTTAGGTGGTAAGCTAACACGAATAGTGTTTTAGATCACTCAACCCTTTCAACGCCAACGACACATATAGGTGTCACAAAGTACAGTGTCAAAGTGATCTTGACACAATGACATAAGATTCAAAGCAGGTTTATGTTTTGTCGAGGCGTGGCGTTGAAAGGGTTAACCTTATTGACTTACTGGATAGGTATGTACAGTTGACTACTAAGATATCGACACGGCCAAAGTTACAACAATATTGTATCCACGACTTTAATATCAAGTGAATAAAGTTGTGTATAGATATTTTTGTAACTTTGGCTGTATACCGATATATTTGTAGTCGACTGTACATGCGTTTTGACCTTTGTGTATTTATGCTAGCGTGAATTCGAGACTGGAGAACAGTAATAATTTGATTTATTTAACTTCTTGATTGTTATAACGTTTTACTTAAAATATTCTCCGTTCTAGCTAAGTAAGTATAGAGGGAGTCCAAAAGAGAGTAACCGAGATTTGCTTCCGATTGGTAGGTACGGTCAGCTGCAGAGAAAAGTTACCCCCTTTGTGTGGGGACCGCCGTTATAGAGGTGTGCCTTTAACTGCAGTTGACTGCTATTAAGTAGATACTTTTTTATGATAATGATGTTGACACAAAAAGTCATACAGCAAAAAGTAACAGTTTAATGACCGTGTTCAGTGCACTTTTTAAACTAACGATTTTCACGAAACATGTTTGTTTACATCGACGAACGTTTCGGTCTTATTGCCAAGACGCAAATAGATATGTTTTTCTCACACTAAAGGCACGTTTCACCTATATAATTATTTGAATATTGTACTGTTAGGGTAGTACTAAACTTCGGATGGTAGGAATCTGTGACGTCACGGCAACTTCAATAAAACTAGGTGTCAGTTCGTTTTACTGGGCTTTTTCACCGGTCGGTGCTCGCGCGGAGAGGTTTCAGCTAAGTGGTTATTTTTTGGCTATTTTCTGTGTATTATTGTGTATAGATGTAGTAGTGTGTTTCCTCTAAAAAATGTGTGATCTTTTGCATAATTATACGTAATAAATTTGTGATTAAAATATGAAGTAAACTAATAGCCTGACAGTTGTTTTTTTTTATTTAATATCCGTCTCTGGTTCCTAAAAGTACCTATTCAACGTGTAATTGGCGGGCCACATCCCTCGAAGAACTGATAACCGTTGGAGGACAAAAAAGGTCTCAAGTGGCTACCATGTATCTTTGAAAGACGAGGCGTTGGCAGGCATCCCACTAGGTGGACTGACAACTTCGTGAGAGTTGTGGGCAACCGGTGGATGCAAGTGGCGAGCGAGGTGTCCTTCATAGTTGCGTTCTAAGGTGGAGGCCTTCGTTCAGCAGTGGACATTTTCCGCCTACTGATGATAATTATGACCTATTTAATCTTGATACGACTCGTGTTTTGTGAAATTTGGTTGGTACATATTTAGTACCTACATTTTACAGTCTTCTATATTTTATTAATTATTAATGTTGTTCACAGGCAAGTTTTAGCGAAGTAGTATTAGAGAAAAACGTTTTTTCCGATTTACTGTCATTAACCTCTTCACCGCCACAAAACAAAGTGACATGCTCTGTACGCTACGCCACGTTACATGGCAAACCGATTTTCTACTTAAAATTCATTGCAAAAGGTTTTATTTCGAGTTGAAATATTGGACATCTATAGATGACGTAGGCGTGTGAGGCATTCCATTGGCTGTCACGACTATCTAGTCATCTGACTGGGGCGGTGAACAGGTTAAGTACAATTGGAAAATCGTCGACTCTTATTTTTTTATTGGTCATACACAGCGTAAGACACAAAAGTTGTCTCTCCTGTGGACATAAAATTAGCGACTCCGAGTCAGCAAACTTAGGCGCAAGCCACACAGAAGAGACGTGGGACGGGGGCGCGTCGCCCCTTGGATCAGTTTTCATGCTAAATGTATAGAAGCGTCGCGATCCAAAGCGACAGAAGAGAAAGGGCGGAGACACGGCTTGCGAAGAAACGACGCGGGCTGCGACACGTACCTACCTTAACAAACTAAGAGAATAGATACCTAAGTACCTACAAGTATCTTTTTCCTTAGTTTGTACCGCATTTACCCTCACTCAAAATATTGACAAAAGAAAAATCAAGCCCGCCTTAAGAGGGTTTATACCTGCTGAGCTGGCAACGTTGCATTTTTGTTAGTTTTTCTCAATTATTCCATAAAAATTGAATGAAAATTAAAAATGTTTTAAATACAAATTGTTCTAATATATAAGTTAATGTGTCTACTACAATAATAATTCGTGATAAGACTTTTATTTTCTTTAAAAACCGTTAGGTAATAATTTGTTCGTTTTTAAAGAAAATAAAAGTCTTATCACGAATTATTATTGCAGTAGACACACACATTAACTTATATATTAGAACAATTTGTATTTAAAACATTTTTAATTTTCATTCAATTTTTATGGAATAAACGAGAAAAACTAACAAAAATGCAACGTTGCCAGCTCAGCAGGTATAAACCCTCTTAATGTAAATTAAAGACGCTTGTTATTTAAAACAAATTTATTTTATCTAACTTAGATACAGTCAACCAATTTGATTACTGTCACCATGGAACTCTGTCATAATAAATAAGCTAATTTATTTTGAAACAATGCTTATCGAATGACGTAAAATGTCACGTTGACATGGTTCTGCGGTGGCCTAGGAATCAAATTGATTAACCGTAGGTACACTTACCGTATGTAGGTACTTATGTGCTCTAACTTAATACAATGAAATCTAATCATTTTTAAGCTGCAGCCTAGAACAAGTCGAAGATTGAGAAATACTCCTGTGTTCCGTATCTCACAGCCGTTTTATTCAACCTGTTTTTGCCTGTTTTTATAAGTTCAGCCAAGGAAGGGGCAATTTCAGGTTCTGGTAAAATAATCCCTGGAAAACAAAAAAAAAACGGTTATTACGTAGGTAAAGTCATGTGGGGTAACTGTACGCAGTGGGTAAGTGTACGCAATCCCATTCATTCCGGACTGAAATGCATGGGTTTGCGTACACTTACCCACTGCGTACAGGTACCCCACATGAGTCTATATCAAAATATAGATTCATTTTAACATCGGATTAGTACTGTAATGCCCTCCTAATAGGAGAGCACCACAGAACAAAAACCTCAACTGCAGTCTAAAACATGGTGGCTAACCCAATCTAACCTGGACCCTTCGATCAACAAGGACCACTCAATACTTCTTATAGGTGCGTATAGGTCAAAAACTTAAGAAAATGACCTGTTCTGTTGTATGCAGCACTGCACAGAACTGATATGGAGCTTAAGTCATTTTTCAAATTAGGAATGTCAATTTGTTTATAAGGATACGTTACTACTACATACAACTGGTATTTTATTAAGTTTTTCACCTACACGTATACGCGCATGCACGCAAAAGTAGGTAGGTAACTAAAATACTTCAATCATTCGATCTGTTATATGTTATAATTTGTACTAACACCAGAATTAAAGACAATAGTGCTATGATGTGTTGAATTCCTCGTTCCGTACTCATTAAGAGGATTAAGTACTGCCTTAAATCGGGCGATTCGCGGTTGTACCTAAGCTTATTTTCGCTCCCAAATTCACCAGAATCAGACACCTACTACAGACTCCTCGTACAGACAAAGATTAAGGAGAAAATCACTCACATACCTACATTATAGCCTTATGTAGGCATCTATCTAGAGTATAATAATAGTTACCTACATAAATACGCAGGAATCAATTAAACTTCCTTTTCTTGAACATTGTTAAAAATGTATGTCATATGTTCTAAATTTTAACTCTTTTTATTAGGGATAAGTTCGCTTTTGTACTCTTTTTGTTTTGTTGTTTTGTATTATCTTTTGTGTTTTATGTACAATAAAGTATTTACATACATACTTATATTAGAATATTGTCTGGGTGCCGATTGATGAAATCACATCACTCGAAAATATAATTTGAAAGTGTTTGTATAGTTGTAGATGTAGAAGTTTATCTTGGGAGTCTTGGGTATTTTTATCCGTTGCCTAGTATCCAATACAAAAGCTTTGCTTACTTTGGGACTAGCTAAATTGGCGTGAATTGTCCAGTGATATTTGTTTATTTTTATTTATTGAGAGTGTGTACTTAGTTTATCTTTAAAAGTTTTAGAATCGTGTTTTAAACTGAAAATTAAACGTAGTTACTCTTTTGTAAGGGAATTTGTAAGGGTTCTCTATTTATATTTAATCTAATGCAGGTGTACCACGTGCACCCTCTAAATAGCGGGATTGAGAAGTACTCGCTGTTTCAAAGGGGCTAAAGCGGATTGAAAACGTCACACAGCATTTGCACGAGTATATATCGCAGATTTTCTCGGAATATAACAGATTGTTTTGTATCAAAAGGTCCTCTATCCTTAAAAGACGCTAGATAAAATCTGCTTCGTATTAGTAAAAAAATCTCAGACGCTAATAATTAAGTAAAATTTATAACAACGTTTCTTAACATAAGAATTCTTTTGGGGTATAATATTATTTCTTGACTTAAATTTAGACCAAATTTAAAAAAAAAGTTGAGTAAAATATAGCAAAGTGGGACATTTCTGTATTTTTCTAACAAAACAACATTTTATCATCGTAACATGTAAATAGGCGCCGCATTTTTAAACTGTGCTATTTTCTAAATTTTTGAGATATTTGAAGAGTTCTTGTAGTTTTGCCCTATAGTACCTATAGGTAGCGGCTTAAATTTAATAAATCCATCTAAACATCCAAATATGATTGCTGTAAGAATAGTACGGAAAATATGCCGGCCCCATGTCCACTTTTGCACTTCATAAATCCAAATAGGATGATTCTACCGTTCAACCCACGTCAATCACCCTTGTATTGTCTCCGACAGCAGTACGAAAATATTTATAGGTACATCGTGCAATTTCACAATGTACTCGTAGATACTGTGACAGGAGATGGCAATGAAAGCTTTACCCACTGGCAAAAATAGTAATGAAATATCATAGTACAAGTGTTTTGGCGACAGGCGGATTACCACTACTTAGTGATAGCGATAGTATGTGAGGTTCGCCTGACATTTGTGTTACGTTTTAGTTTGGTTTATAACTAAATGAGCTTATCACAAGGAAACCTTTAACGTCAAACAGACTTCACGAAACTAACGACATCTAGCGACATTCCACTTGGCAGAAATCCCTTATTGATTCAGTTCCAAACTAGGCAAAGTGTGGCGCGGGTTCTAGGCAACGGATACGTAAAATCGCTCTCAATTGAAATTGCGAACAATGCAAATAAACCATTTAATGAAATATCCATATTCTAGCACTTGTTTAATGTTTTAATGGTTTAGGATAGTGTTGTGGTAAGTATTGATTAAATAACACACGGATTTAGCAGTATTTGATGAGGGAAAGTGGAAATTAAAGACATTTTAAAAACAAGGTTTGTTTACATTGTTTGTTATTTTAATTGACTGACAGTTTACACTTAATATACAGGGTGTAACAATTAGATCAGTCAGTATGGGAAAGTCTGAAAGTATAAGACATACGAAGATCTGTTATCGGAACCATGTCTTCGATTTTAGTGGCAAGAAAAACTGCATTCATACATTTAAAAAAAACTTGTACTCAGCTCGGGAAACGAAACCGGATGTTTTGAAAAAGAAAACTAACACTATTTCTATTTAGATAGGTATCGATTGTGTAGATCTTAAATAGCAAATGTTACTAAAAACATGATGTCTAAAATTAATAAAAATGCATTCTTTTCATATCCTTTCATTTATTTTAATATGTGTTCGAAATGACTACCATTTTTTTTAGGGTTGTCCGTCCGTCCGTCTGTCACCAGGCTGTATCTCATGAACCGTGATAGCTAGACAGTTGAAATTCTCACAGATGGTGTATTTCGATTGCGTGATTTTCTGCTGTTTTCATAGAACGGAACCCTTTGTACGCGAGTCCGACTCGCACTTGGCCGGTTTTTTCAATACAACATTCACCAAAGAAAAGTGAAAGAAAAAAATATAGATCAAAGATAACCTAAGGTAACTCTCGTCGTAAGTGGGTTGGTATATTTCCCCAGGAGTTAGAAATATCACGTTATCCGTTTTGTCATATCATATCTGAGTTCACCTTTCGGGACCAAGGTGTTACGCAACTAATAGGTAACAGCCATTTAATATCCTTCTAGATAAAGACCACCTTCGTAGAAGTGTGAAAACGGTAAAAAAATATGCTGTTAAACTAGAGTTTGATACTGTTGAGTTCACTCGTTCGTTAAAAGGGTTCATCATCATCATCACCATCATCCCTGCCTATATAGGACCCACTGCAGAGCACAGGCCTCCTCTCAGAAAGAGAGGGCTTAGGTCGTAGTTCCCACGCGGGCCCAGTGCGGATTAGGAACTTCACACACACCATTGAAGTTCTTCGCAGGTGTATACAGATTTCCTCGCGATGTTTTCGTTCACCGTAAAGCTCATGTTAAATTACAAATGTAATTTCGCACATAAATTCCGAAAAACCCAGAGGTGCGAGCCGGGATTTGAAAAAAAGTTGTACAATGGGTTTACTATACGGCTACCAACCTAAAAACAGTGTTGTTTAGCTGCAGTCAAGGTACGTTACCAAAGCGTCAAATATATACAACTCTATGCCATTAACCATAAGGCTGGTGTTTGCATAATGTTTACGTCTTCGACTGTACTAGAGTGACGTCTTGAAATTATAGTTTTACGATGAGTGATGGATGACTCTCACCACGACTTGCGAGATTTGAAGACAGCTTACTCGTGCATACTTACATTGCATATTAAGTAAAAGCTTGTAAAATATGAAAGTGCATTGCATTGGCTGCATCGGCTGAGGGAATCATTTACTTGTAAACACACCAGTAGCACAGAGTTAATGTTTTTAAGAGCTTTTTATTAACTTGCAATGTATGTAAGGGGTCTATATTTATCCATAATATATTTTGTCCTAATTTCAAAATCCATAACAACTTTTGTCATAATGATCTTTTGCCATAATAACGTTTACCATAATGTAAATGTAGGAGCCAGTTAGCCCTTACACTTTCTTGATGATGTTGGAGTGCGTAGAAAGAACGGAGATGTTAAGTTGAAGTTAAATGGATTTATTGTAGCACAAGTTATAAACAATTTATTTTTAATTGATTGGCCGTTCCTTCCTTTGATGCGTGTGTGTCACGCGAGTTAGTTATGCACACCTTAATACGACTAAAAATAGTATATATATTATTAAATGCGCGACCCGAAAGTAGGTCGCAGCGTTAACAGAAAAATGTACAGTCGAGACTGTACAGTAAATGCTATAATATTGTTTGTCCTATTATTGAAGATCCTAATGCTTATTTGCACTAATTTCATAAATACTAATAATCATATGTCCTACTAGTCACATGTCCTAATATTGGATGACATAATCACTTTTGTACTAAAATTGTCTGTCATAAATGTCATAATATTATGCATACTTGTCATAATAATTTTATTACCATCATCATCCCATTCTATAGACGTCCCACTGCAGGGCACAGGCCTCCTCTCAGAATGTGAGGACTTGGACCGTAGTTCTCACGCGGGCCCATTGCGGATTTAGTGATGTTCATCATCATCATCTCAGCCTATACATATTATTATATACGTTCCACTGCAGGGCGTAGGCCTCCTATCAGAATGTGGTGTGTGCAGGATTCCTCACGATGTTTTCTCTCACTTTTTATGAATAATTCTAAATAAAATACTTTTTTGACTGCTATTCGTTTATGTAGGGGTCGCAGTTCTAACCTAATCTACTTTTCTGGCTCGCAAGTCGCTGTTTGCCAACAAGTGCTCAGTTATGGCATTTAATATTATGGATTTTAATATTATGAATTTTAATATTATCACTCGTAAGTTTTATGTCTTACTATATGAGTACAAAACATATTAGGGATTTAGAGTATTAGGACATGTGATATTATGGCTTATGATCATTAGGACATAAGATCATTGTGGCAAATGATCATTATGGCAAAAGTATGATATGTCAAAAGGGTTATGGCACTTGAGTTTAGGACAAACGATATTATGGATTACGAAGGAGACCCCTATGTAAGTATGTACGGGTATGAAATTTTTATCAAAAACAAGACTTATTAATGAGCAATCTAGAGAGTTCGGTATGTTTTCAGGTGCAATACCTCTCAGTGTAGTGTACACATCACAACCTTTTCCATATTTCATTGATGCTCCATGCTGCTAACGCATTGGGAATGGGGAGTAAGGGGAATGGAAAAAGCCTTACTAGCCACTAGGATTAAACCACAAGGTTTGACCTATGGCTTCTCATGCAGAGCGTCACGGGTTCGACCCCGGGCTCGCACATCTGAGTTCTTGAAATTTACATGCGAAATTACATTTGAAATTTACCATTAGTTTCACGGTGAAGGAAGAATATCGTGAGGAAAACTGTACGTCGTGGCGAAGAAATTCAATGGTGTGTGAAGTTTCCAATCCACAATGTGCCCGCGTGAGAACTAGGGCCCTAGCCATCTCATAAGGGGTGACCTGGCCTGAGCTCTCCAGTGAGACTTATATAGACTGGAATGATATGCTGATTGAGAATGGAGTTGTCATTGCCCCACGCATACACATACTCCGGAAAACCTATCTAAGTATGGTCTAAAATAGTCTAAATGTTGACACTTCATACGTACAAAACATGTAGTTGCAAAAGCTTCAAATTATGACGTATAGTAATTTAATTATACCAGGTTGTCATAAGTACTCGGCGAGCTTTTATTAATTAAACTGAAGTCTTCTCCCAGTTGTTCAGTTAGGTGTGACAGAGTGCCTCGCTTTTGTAATTATGTTCGCGATAAGCCGCTCACGTAAATGTCAGCACATTTTGAGAAGGGCGTAATATGGGACAAGATTAAAAACAAGTGACGCCTGCAAGTTATTTGCACATTTGCAAGTCAAAGGCTGGTTAGTTAGTCATCATGTACTTGAGTTGACGGCTCTTGCTAACGTGCTTGTCGATAATGTGGCGTTAGTTACGCTCGCTACACAAAATTAAGGTGGCTTATGTATGGAAATGTATGGTTATGCTTGCTAATATACGAGGGATATAAAATTTCTAAAACATAGCTTAGACTTGCAATTAAAATCGTTGCAAGTTAGATTACATTGCAGCGCTCGACTGACCACTTCGACTGGCTTCTTTATTTGATTTTATTGCTATATTTAGTTGTTTTTCTGGCTCAGAGTCGCTCAACGAGCTATGGAGAGGGCTATGCTCGGGGTTTCTCTACGGAATCGAATCAGGAATATGGAGATCCGTAGAAGAACATGGGTCAGCGACATAGCAAAGTGGATTAGCTCGTTGAAATGGCAAAGGGCGGTCATAAGCACGCAGAACAGATGTCCGTTGGGGCCGAAAAGTTCTCGAATGGAGACCACGGACTGGCAAACGCAGCGTGGGACTTCCACAAACGAGATGGACGGACGATTTGGTGAAGACCGCAGGTTCAAGTTGGATGCAAGTAGCTTAAAACCGTAATGCTTGGGTATCAATGAGGGAGGCCTATATCTAGCAGTGGACGTCTTGCGGCTGAAATGATGATGATGATGAGTTGTTTTTGCCACGTTTTTACTTATGCTAGATTTATTTTGTTATTAGTTATTATTGTGTGCCTTACAGGGCGTCATGAACTGGCTTAAACTAATAATAACATATTTATTATAATTTACATGACTTGACAATGGATAAAAAAGAAAAATGAATATGAATGATGTATGAACTGGCATGCATTTTCTAGCCGGTTTGAACTGGGTTTAACGAAACTCATGGTAGGCAATTCTTGGTGTTCCGACTATTATTTTTCTTACTGGGACAGAAATAAATCTGTTAAAACAAGTCTGTTTAACCAAACATAACACTGGATTAAGACAGGGCGGATATTTAATATGAATGAGAATATACTGATTACTACCTATTGCATTTGAATAACTTACCTAATGCCCATAATATTAAAAATATGGTAAAACATAAACATCCGATGCATCCAACTATATTGAACACCATGGACATTTTTTGGTAAAAGGTATAAGGTTCATCGCTGAAATTAAAAATAGGGGTTTAGGTATTTCAGGAACAGAAAAAGAGCTATCCTTCTTTTGATCTAATAAATAAATTTACATTTAGCTTAGACTTAACATACATCACTAGGGCCCGATACAGTGGCCGGGGTTAGTTTCGGGATGGGACGAAGATAGATAAATAACAGTGATAGTTACCTGGTAAATAACAGTGTGATAGTTACCTGGTAAATGATCTACGGTTCTCCGCGAAAGGGGATTCGTTCCTTTTAATTAAGAGGATACAATACGCGATTTTTTTAAAATAGGTATTTTAAATAAATGTCGCGGTCTCGCTGCAATTCCTTCGTATAGGCACAGCAAGAAAGGGACAACTACAGCTCAGACCGTTAAAAGGTTTAAAAAATTGATAAAAACAGCATTTCATAGTCCCTTATTTTCTCCTCGAAAACTTGACCATTAATACCATTATTAATGTTTTTTTCAAAAATAATTAAGTGAAGGCTTAAGTCCCCCCCTATGCAGAGGGGGGACTTAAGCCTTCCTTTAATTATTATGGTTTCGTTTTGTTGTTTATACGTATATATGAGTAAGTATTTTTTTACGATTGTCTGGAAATGACGGTCATGACGGATGAAATGTCTGGGAAATTTTCATTGTTTTTGAAGGCTCCTACTTCTTATGATTATTGGAATATGCAAAAAACAACAAAACATATGGGCATGGCCGTGATAAATATAGATTTAATGGTATAAAAATATTTGCTCTAATGTCATTATCCAGAAAGGAAACAGGGGACTACGCTTGTATGGAAAAATGGTTCGCATCGTATCCTCTTAAGTGTGGTAGCACTCTTAAGTATCGTAGTGGTAGTTATTAAAAACTGTTATAGATTTTTAATGCACCCAGAGTGGGGCAATTGCTTCTGAACCAGCTGCTGTTTAAAAATGTTAATATATCTAGTAGGTACCTTTGCACTAGCAATTTTTAAATTAACATAAACTGAGGCCGGCCTAAAATTGTTAATGGAAATCTGATACACAACACAAGGCTATTTCCCCGTTGAACAATAAAAGTAGGCGCCAACTGACATTTTGTCAAAAGCACGGAAACCTCATTACCGGCACGATTTCAGAGAAGAAAAAGACCTTCTGTAATGACTATTGTTAGGTTAACCTAAGACTTGTTGTTCGTTTTTTAGTCAATGCATTTTAATTTTATCAGTATCTAAAGCCTAAAGGCCGTAGAACCCTGTTCAGTGCCTCTCCCAAAGAAGGCATATATCCTTCATCTTACATTATACGATTTATTAGTATTACCTAATGGAAAATACCTATTTACCTGCTCAGTTGCCCCTCCATTGCAGATTAACAAGTTAATGCACTGTCCTTAATTGTAGCCCGTCGTAAAGTATTTAAAATTCAATTTAACTTTTACTGAGAAATGTTGTTGTGATAAATTGATGATCCTAATATAAGTGATTCGGGTGAAAGTAGGTTCCTTATATCGAACGTCACAAATTTTTTTTTGTGTTTATGGTTCGGTATCGAGATTCAAAAATAAGTCATGGACGCAAGTTGAACGCAATGGATCCATTTTAACACGTTCCCTGTCCAAACCTTAAAGTAGAACCTTATTACAATTTAATAAGAGCTATCGTGTCCCCACTTTTGGGCCATTGAACAGAGAACGTGTTAAGTCAACGGCTATCATCGGTCTAATATTTAGTAAACCACTCAGACTTTTTGACAGGGGTCATTCCCGGACTTGCGTAATTACTCCTTGAAGTCAAGACCAACATGAGTATTAAATGAGATGATATTCAGGGGATTATTGTTATCATCTGCCATCTAAATATAGAATGCTATAATTATTGGCGTAATAATTATTGGGTCGCATGATAAGGTGTTTTTCTATCTTCTTTGTAAACAAAGAAGATACAGAATAAACTCAAGGAAACTTTTTTTTTATATCTTTATTTTAAGGAACTTTGATCAGGTAAATTGAACATGTCAGTTCCAATAGGCCTTAACTAGATAAAAAAAAACTACCAACCTTACAATTAAAAATATGGCTCAAGCCAAGAGGGATACGATACAAATCATACCGCCGAAGCCCCTGACACAGACCGCCAAACCCGTACACGGGTTCTCTGCTAAATAAACGTAACACAATCTAGAAACTTTCTTGGTTTGGCGAGATTTAAAATATGACATATGCACAGAATCAAGTTTCTTATAAAGTATCTATCACGCAAAAAAACTCGATTTCTCATTTCTTTAATTTGTTAAATATACAGGGTGTAATCGTTAAGTGTGGCCAGGCCATACTTAATTCCGTAAATATAACAGATATCAGAAAACTTCCAACTGATATCGAAAGTGCGTTACCCAATGAGTAAAATACATTAATAACTTTTTTTAAATAAAAGCTGAAATATCCCAAATATTAACTTCAAACCCTTCCATACATTTAGTAGGACGTCACATCGAGCAACTGTTGTAAATAAAATAATTTTTCATTTAAAAATAATGTTCGATTAATTATTTCATAAACGGTAGTTTTATTATTTTATTACAATGTATTCGTACAAATAACGAATCTCAAACAGTTTTATCTCTTACGACACCCGACATTCTTTGAGGCTGTAAGTCGTCATACTAAATGTATGGGATTGTTTTAACTTAGTATTTTTAATATTACTTCATCTATTTAAAAAAAGTTTTTAATGTAATTTTACTCATTGGGTAACGCACTTTCGATATCAGTTTGAAGTTTTCTGATATCTGTTATATTTACGGAATTATGGCCTGGCCGCACTTAACGATTACACCCTGTATAGGTACGATCAGAGGAGTGCAATACTTCTGGGAATGATAGGTATACTCGTATGTATAATAAATATGCCGACACTTTAATTAGGTACAAAAATAAAGCCATGTATTTCGAATTTAAATTTTCATTGACGAGACTCTAATAATAGTCTCGATATTTACTGTGCCTATTCAAAAGCTACCTACTTTCGGTCGTTTCATTGAAACGCTTATCTTTGTTGAAGACTTATCCAATAATGTAAAGTCAAAGTCGTGCACGTTACCAACTAGTCAAAAATATCTGTATAGGTACCTACCTCTATTATCACTAATGATAAGGTTGGAGTTTAAATATATTTGACACGATGCCTGTATACATTTATGCCTCCGACTGTACAATTACCTACTCATTTATGTTAAAAAAATATTGTCAAGAAGCCAAAGCTTTCTGTAGATTCAACCGCAAACCTCTCATTGTAACTGACATTGGCCCAAGCCTTAAGGCCGCCATTAAAATAATAAGCCAAATATCATTTTTTTTTAATTTTTTTATGTTAACTGAAGAAATTTAAAATTAGCCTTCAAGTTTTTATCACACTTACATTTACCCCCTGTTTCACCATCCATTGATCAAATTTATTTGACGGATAAATGTGATGCCGTCTCTGTTTGTTTTGTTTGAATAGACGGAGACGGCGTCACATTTATCCGTCAGTTAAAACGAATCAATGGGTGGTGAAACAGCCTCACAGTCTAAATCATGAGATTTTTCGATGTAGATTACAATTTGCGATTTTATGTAACTTTCATACTACCTTCAATATTTTTTTTATTTTATCGCTGAGGATAAGGCGAAGGTTTAAAACATACAGCCATATCTTGTTTAATTGTTCATTTTAGCCAGCTACTTCATATACACACACAAATTATTGATCCAAAATCGGAGCTAAGACTTTTTAAATGATTGAAAATCCAATTAATAAATGGCTGATTTTATGATAATAAAAGCTTCACCATACAGTTAGACAAAAGCAGTAGGTAGTAATAAGTGTAGTAATAATTCATATTTTTAGATCAAGTGACCAAAAGTGCATCTTCCATAATTTATGTACATAATGCAGTTTTGTAAACGCCCGCTCCTCGCCAGCTGATAGTGTTTTTTATCTAGTTGCGCTGGCAGTCAAACAATCCGAACAAATACTAGTTCAAGTTATAAATAAGACTGTGTGTGACACGGTAGGAGAGCGGAGAACGGGTCTAGCGCACTCCACTGGCATACGGCGCGCTGGCTGCGCGTGGGCAAGTTTAACAACGCATTTATTTACAAACAACAAACCGGCTTGGTCTACCCGGTGCTCACATACCGGAAAACTAAAGTAAGTAAGCTTTTAACTACCGTGTATCTATTTATTTTCTTGTTTATTGTTACATTTGGTCGGGAATACATTGACGCCTATCAATGGTAAACAAACAAGTTATTTATAGCGTCCGATTTCTCTTTATTAGTTAATTTAATACCTTGTTGGATTTCCCTAAATCATTAAAAGTTCATTCGGTTGTTGTACGCTATGAGAGGACCGTTGTGTTGTGTGGCAAAGTGATTATTTGATAAGGCAAAATAAATGAAATGATGTTGTCATAATGAATGTAACATTCAAGGTTAACATATTGTACGGAGATAGCTTTGTTGCTTATATTACGTTAACATTTAAAAACAGTATTATCTACTCAATTAATATTTTAAAGAAGTTAACCTAATAAACGAAAGAAATCCTTTTTAAATTGTCAGTTCTTTATACAAATTATCAATAGTACCTACGCCTTACATTTACACACTTAACTGGGCACACAATTTAGCCCAATTGATGGCTCCTCCGTTCCATTCGTGGTGACAAGGCCCTAGACAAACCGCATAACGCTGCACGCCTCGGGCGCGGTAAAGGACGACCCTTATGGCAATAACATGAAGGTTTGAATAAATCAGGTCGTGCATTATTGTCGTATATTCCGGGTCGACAAATACAGTTCGAGCTATAACCGCACCCCACGCCGCCAGTGAAATTCTATTCATTTTACGCGCAATCACAAGTTTGGAAGAGATTTTACTCGCGGTGCCCAGCGGTAGTCTTGTAATGTCTAGTCTACGAGCTCTAATAATATTGCACTTGCTCAGTTTGTTTTTTGAGAAAATAACTAAGTGCCAAGTTTCTTGCTGTGCATTTTTCTTGGCAATCATGGTCTTTCAAAAAACGCTGGTAGACCCAAATAAGAGACATGTAATTAAGAGCCCTTAACATGATTGTAGTACCTAAACTGTAGTTCAAAGTCAAAGTCAAAATTCTTTATTCAATTTAGGCATCAATTGATGCTCCTATGAACGTCGAAGAATCTACCACCGGTTCGGAAAAACCCCTGTTGAGAAGAAACCGGCAAGAAACTCAACAAGGTATATTTTTTTCAATCAGATCTACATTGTTATTAAATTACATATATCTAAAGTATTACATTTTTTAATTGTAGTTTAATACAATTACATTTTTTAACACAGTAGATACACTATTTGAGACTAGGGATCGCCAATGTGGATCGGAATTATTTCCAAACATCCCTGTCCATGATGTAGTCATTAATTTTATAGTACGCCTTAGATATTAATGTCTTCTTCATAATGGATTAGAATTTTGTATCAGTTTGTTCGGTTATAGTTTTCGGAATTTTATTATAAAAACGTATGCATCTTCCCAGAAACGACTTTTTAGTTTTAGCCTGTCTGTAGGATGGAACTTTAAGTTTCCCTGTGTTTCTAGTAGCTTTTGGCTTATCGACGTTAGTGGGAAAATCACATATGTTTTTTCTTACATACATGATTATTTCAAATATATACAACGAAGGCAGGGTTAGGATACCTATTTCTTTAAAAAAAGATCATAAGAATCGCGTGTCCTTAAGTATTTATCGCTCTGATAGCCCTCTTTTGCAAAATAAAAATTGATTCCAAGTCTGCAGCAGATCCCCATAAAAAAAGGCCGTAAGTATGAAATGATGCTATTGAAGTAGGAAAAATACACCAACCGTGCCGTCGCCACATCGGTTAGCTGCCGTATCTTTCTGACTGCAAACGCAGCAGAGCTCAACCTATTCGCAATTGCTGTGGTGTGCGATCCCCACTGCAATTAAGAGTCTAGTGTTATCCCTTAGAATACCGTTGATTTTACAAATTCAATACTTTGACCGTTAAGTTTTATATTTGAAACCGAATTTGAATGAGGCGGATTTAACAATTAATGAAAATTTAAAACATTTTGTTTTCTTAGGGTTTAGTAACAAATTATTGGCAGCAAACCATGCGGATATCATGGACAGAGTTTCATTGGGTTCAGTGAAATCGCTGTCTTTTCTGCTAACTTTGTACAGTAAAGAGGTGTCGTCAGCAAACATAACTATCCCTGATTTCTGACTCACCGTATAATTTAGGTCATTTACGTAAACCAAATACAAGAATGGCGCTAGAATAGATCCTTGAGGCACTCCCATTTCGACCATAGATCCCTCCGATACCGTTCCATTAACCGCTACCTTTTGTTTTCTCTGTGTGAGGTAAGATTTGATGAGTTCTAAAGCGAGGTCACGAATACCATAGAAATTTAATTTACGTATTAAAGTGTCATGATCCACACAATCAAAGCTTTCGAAAGGTCGCAGAATACACCTATAGCATCATGTGATTCCTCCCAAGCTTGTAATATGAATTTAACTAAATTGTAGCCTATTATTTTCTAAACTGCTTTAATTTTGTCATCAGATGACTTAATTTAATTACTTAAATGAAGTGCTTTTGCTTTATTACAAATGATTTTAAACAATTTTGAATAATCCCTGACGTACTGGTGAAAATGTTCATCAGTGGTACAAGATTTCCTATCATAAAGATCGTACAAGATGTCCCTACTCTTACGAATTCCGGGTGTGGCCCATTCACTAAATGACAATTTATTTCCTATCTAAATAAGCTTTTTACTACACGTTTTATCGAATTCGTCACACACAGTATTTAACAGTAGGTATTTTAAAATTTTCGTTTGGGTTTTTAGGATCTGCTTTTACATTGTTAACTTTTTGCGCGATGTTTGTTTTGAGACGGTCAAGTCTTTGTTTGTTGTGTTGAATCCGTATTGTGTAGAATCACGAATAGGAACAATCCCGATTGCGTTAAAATAATGGTTATGTAGGTAGAATCACGAATGTGGTAAACTGCAGTTGTGTGGAATCCATGTTGTATGGGAATCACGAATAGGCAGAATCGCGTTTGCGTAATCGATCGCATAATTCTGGATGAAATAAAAATATCATTAAGGTAACGGCGCCTATTACCGTGGTACTTAAGGGAGTTTTGAAATTAGTTCAAAAAAATAAGGGTATCAAAGCTTCTAAACGACCGAAAATATTTTTTTTATTTAAGATTGTTTATTGAACTTTCGTCGTCGTAACTTTCTGGACTCGTTTTACTATTGATTATTTGATAAAATAATTATTGAAACCAAAATACCCAAGTCTTCTATTACCGTGGCAATGGACAGGTTATGATTCTATTACCGCGAATTGAGCTTCCATTACCGAGTGTATAAAAAGCAACAACTTTTTACCATCGGTAATAGGAATCCGACTCATAATTTGGAACCTAACACCGAGATTAATAAAAAATAATGACTTTTGGTTCTGTATACTGTTTTTGTAATTATATTTTTTCAAGGAAAACTAGAAATATAACGTCAAAATATGTCTTACATGATTATATAATTTTCTTTTGTAATTTGTCACAATATTGCAAATAATTAAATTACTTATGAGTATTTCTGATTGATGAGTAAAAGTCTCAACTTTATCAAAAAAAAATCTGCACTTACGGTACCCTAAATGTGATATATTTTAATACAAGACTAAAATGTCACTCGGTAATAGATACTTCCTAAAGAAATTATCACCGACCCAAACAAATATTGAATGGGTCGGTAATAGATTCCCATACATTCTATTACCGAGGGTTATGTGGTCGTACCATCGGTAATAGGCTTAATTTGGAGTGTTATAAAATCTAATTCCGACCCATAAAATTAATAAGATACAGTTGTATTTTCATCACAAACCGAAAATATTAGTTATTACCTTGGTATAAAACCAAAATTATATAACTGATAAGTATAAATATGATTTTATCTCAATATTTAAACAACTGGACAAAATAACGGTTTCTATAGAAACTACAAATTCAATACTGAAGTTTTTGTTAAAAATTAAGGGTTTGTTGAATACTTTCCATACCACGGAAATAGTTCTTTAATAGTGTGAATAGATCAAGATTGGAATAACTGTAAGAAAATATATAACAGATCACATATACCAAAAATAAAGCATAAAGAACCAAAATCACCATTTTACCTATTACCGTGGTATACCACGGTATTAGAATCCACATAAAAAAACGACGCCTATCATCGCTGTATTTTATTTTTAATTTTAAACTTATTTCCAGGATAAAAAATATAAAAAATATTACGTAAAATACTAAATAAGATTCGAGTTAACTTACATGTGGCGTCACACGTTTGTATGGCAAGATCTCTTCCTGCGGTGCCATCGCGGAAATCGATGAATTGCGATCTCTTATTTCATTCACACATACTAGCGCTAATAAGTTTGTTAGTCAATTAAATGAGCTTCATTCACAGAAAATTCGTTTTTTAGTAAATCGATCGGCTTATTTTTAAAATGCATATTTCAAAATACCGCGGTGATGGTCGCCGATTTTGATACCCGCGTTAACAGGCGCCGTTACCTTAGTTACTTGTGGAATTTTCTGATAATAAGTAGGTATTCTTATTACGCGTGTATTATAATTATAGTCAGCAACCGCAAATAATACGATTATATGATGATAGTTACAGTATAGGCACTTATCTACAGCATTCTTCGTTCGTTATACCTGCGTAATTAGTAGCAGAATACCTATGTATTATAAGACTACATATTCACGCTGTCATCAAATTAAGCCGGTAAAGGGCATTGGGTAAGTTTGTATAAAGAATATTGTCATTTTTTTTCATTTAACTCTGGACCACGGCTGCTGCGATGTAGCCGAAACGTCGAGTTAGGGTGAGGCCACACGAGCGTAATTTTGTGAGCCGTGCGCGGCATTTTTTCGGTCACGTGACACAATGTATGGCGCAACCGAAATTCTGCCGCTCACAACTCACAAAATTACGCTCGTGTGGCCTCAGCCTTAAATATTGTTTGCGTGATAAGTGCCGTTTAGTATAATAATTATGAGTGAAAATCACGAAAGTTTAAAATATTTCATTCGATTAAGCTTACAGTGCTATAAATATTTAAAACAGTTCCTGATAAAGGTAGGTACCATTTCAGACTTTTGTCTATGAAGTCGGTTAAGTAAATCGTGTTAATTAGTTTCGGATTTTAATCTGTGTGGTATCGGGTATATAGAGAATCCCACCAAAAAAATTCTGTATAAAACTAGCCAAGTCTCGATGGAGCTGCTTGTTTATCTCTAAAAAGTAATGAAATTCCCTTTATGTGGCCATTAAACCCTAACTCTGTACCAAATTTCAGCTCTCTGAGTTTATGGGAAGTACTAGTTCTATTCTGATGATCATGAGTGAGTGAGTGTCATAAATGCGAAACTTTGCTTTCGCTTAACTTCGGAACTAAATGACCTACAGACTTGAAATTTTGGATTTTAAGTATGTGATTATAGCTTACTGGATGACGAAATTTCTGCGTTCTGGTCTTATCTAGAGGTTCTTAAATAGGGGCCTGAAAATGCGGCGAAATGGTTCCAGTAAAGGATGGTACGGCAGTGTTTGCTTCGCGCTCGACTTGGCGGGGGCACTGCCGTGCCCCCCGATAACTCCACCCCTTTCTTCCCGTGGGTGTCATAAGAGTCGACTAAGGGATTTGGATTCATGTGTGTTGTGGGCGATGGGCTAGTAACCTGTCACTGTAAAATCACATTTTGTCGATCTTACTTTAGTTTCATATGCTCTGCCTACCCCTTTAGGCCCCTTTTGGCCTATTATAGGAGTGAGAAAAAATATCAATCCAGATTTTATAATTTTTCTATTTGACTTTGTAAATCTATATTAAAAATATTTCGACTCCGATGCACTTTATGATATTAGATACATGCTATTACAAAATGTGTCTATTTTGAGTAGATCTATCATAATTTACCACTTTAGTGAGTACTCGCTCACCTAAAAAATTACAACACTTTTACCCAGGCCCTTCTTAGCTGACAGGTGGGATAGTTTGACTCAACAACAGTCTTTACATAGGTATGTTATTTAGGATTTTTGATAGGTGGTTAACAGTCTTTACATAATTATGTTATTTAGGATTTTTGATAGGTGGTTGACAAATCTAATATAAGTATAAAAATCTCGTGTCACGGTGTTTGTTATCGAACTACTCCAAAACGGCTTGACCGATTTTTATGAAACTTTTTTGTCGTCGGTAGGTCTGAGAATAGGTTGGAGGCTATTTTTATACCCATATTCTTCGCGGACGGAGTCGCGGGCAACAGCTAGTGTTTATAAGTATTCTTTGATGTTCAATGTATAGGGATAACTTGATTTTGAAAAATGTTTGACGGGCAGTTCAGTCAAAGTAACCAATCTATCTGGCGAAATAGTACGGATTAATTTTAAGACACGTTTAAACATGTTTTCAAGACATGTTTTTTATTGTTTTATTATTATAAGACATGTTCTTATAATCCATCCATCATCCGTACTCGTGTTTCTGTATTTGTAACAAAATTATAATGTGTAAGAAATTGCGAAATTACCCATAATATGCCGTAAATAATACGGTGAAAATTTTAAAGTACAATCACAAAGAATTGTTTTGATACAGCGATTTGTGATTTTAAATGGTCGCTGTATCAATCAAATTAAATGTGGTTTTAAATATTTCGCTGTCCCTGAGATATTTAGTATGGCATATTAAAGGATTAAACATTTAAAATAGGTAGAAACTGAAAGGACTACAAACGTCACAAAATATAGTAGATTGTTCAACAAGGGACTAAAACAAGCCATAATGACACGAGATATTTAGCCACCCGAGCGGTAGCGAGGGAGGCTATAATTCGAGTTGTCATTATGGCAGTTTAGTCTCGCGTTAAACACTCTACTTTTCACTTTGAATGCGAGGAAAAAAACGACGTACAAAATTACTTTTTTACAACGTATGCTCAACGAGCAATAGACATATGTTCAAAATTCAAATAGCAAAAAAAATTCCGCTGTCTTTTCTTTTCTTTTATATTTTTTTGTAAAGTGACGCTTTAAATGCTTGCATAATTAGCCAACAGATTCTAACTTAAAGACTATGTTAAAAATAATTGGTCTATATATGCATCTAAGAATGATAATTGTTCATTCATTAAAATCGGCAAATAAATTAACCTAATTGATCTAACTAAGTTCACACACAAAATATATTGTTAACTGAAACACTTACCCGTGAATAAAGAAACGACATTTTATGTTTATTACCTAAAAAGCTGCCTTGACAGCTTATCATGGTTATGTGAGCTCAATATTACGGTATGGTCTGATCATCTGGGGTAACTCACCCGACATTAAACGAGCCTTTATATGTCAAAAAAAAATGTATTCGAGCCGTAAGTGGAGTAGGACCTTTAGAACCATGTAGACCCTTGTACAAAGAGCTGAATATACTAACCTTAGCAGGGCAATATGTATTAGAAGTTGGCTTATTTGTAAGGTCAAACCCACACTTTTATAATAAATTATTAGTGAATCCTAGGCTCAGAACCAGAGATGTTGCAAAACTAGCCAAGCCAACACAAAAAAGCGCACTGTATAGCAAAAATTGTTACGCGATGTCAATACAAATATATAATCATATACCGTTAATAATTAGACAAATCACGAAATTAGCAAACTTTAGAAAAGAATTAATAAAATGGTTAAAAGACAGATGTTTTTACAGTGTAAATGAATTCTTGGAATATAATAATAAAATGTGACTTATGAAAATGATTAATCAAATGAATTTATATTGTTGTAATTGTATACTTATTATTAATTCTTCGACATGGTTCTATAATTATATTTTCACATTTAGTTTTAAGACGATAAATTTTTGCATGCTTGTAATAGCTAAGTGTGTGTACAATAATAAATTTTACTAACATCGATTTAATCTCACGCTTAATGCAAATAAATTCAATTTCATTTCATTTCATTTCATTTAAATTAAGTTAAATTATATCTAATTATACTTTCTATTTACTTTTAAATGCAACTGACATCGCATTATTTTGAAGTCACGTCATATTAACTTTCAAACGTAACTGCTCTATCTACCGTACACTCCAGCACTGCTTTGCCGACAGTGCGGATTGCTATTTTATCGACAGAGCAGGGAACTGCTTTGCCGACAGCGCTTTTTAAAAAAAAACAAATTAAAAATCACCTAAGCTAAAGGAAATCTTTCTTTACATGCAGAATAAAATGAATTCATCTTTAATATTTTATAATTAAATAAATTAATATTCGTAATTATTCATTGTGTTTCACGAAATTATTATTTTTTAAATATTTTTTATACACTTGTCATTTTGAGGTTATTTCCACGCCCTAAAGGCTTCCACTGACCGAAACGCAGGGCGCTACGGAGCGTCCGCAGCGCGCTTCGGTCTGTGGAAAGCTTTAAAATTGTCTATACCCTGTCACTGAAAATGGCGATAATCCTCCATTCGCACAAACCGTGATTGGCAGTTTAGGGGTTTCCTTAGTCAATTAAAAAAATTTTACTTTAATTCCTTGAGATCAAAAACGAGCTTTAGTCCCGATATGCAGAGACTAAAGTAACATTTTAAGAGCATGAGAAGTGAAAAAGCCATTAAAACACTGTTTAAATATGACTACATGGTGCGGTACTACGAGTAAACTAGTTTACGAATAAACCTGACATATACTACCTGACATAAAGCAATTTTACACATACATAACCTGGATCCTTATTTAAAAAAATAGTACCTGGGCAACCGAGCTCCGCTTGGGCTGAAACTCGGTACCAAGTGTTTTCCCAGAGATAAGACCAAGCTAGATCAATTTTTTATCCCCGAAAACCCCCACATACCAAATTTCATCGAAATCGTTGAAGCCGTTTACATACAAGAATTGCTCGTTTAAAGGTATTAGATTTTAAAAAAATATAACAAATAAAATAACATACAAACGCAAATAAATTTCGTAAAAAGAACATTTAAAAATTATTTAAAAAACTCGATCAAACTGAAGATATTTAAAAATGGCTGTGGTAAAAGAAATATGATGTCGGAGCGGTAGGTATAGATGTATAACAAACCTGCCAATGAATGCAAAGAAGTGTGATTCATTGAAATTGTACAAAACTTTACTTAAGAAACATGTTTTTGAAAAATTCACTAAAGCCTGATACCGGATTGTTTGTATAAATTTAAGTGTTAATTAATTAATATTTTGTATGTTCTTATGAGTTGTGGGTTAAGATTCTCTAAACCTATTTCTAAGCATATTCATGCCTATTCTTATTTCCAGATAAACATCTCAATATCATTGTTAGCAAGTATGTACCAAAAAAATCAATTATGTTAGAACTAAAGTTTTATAAGGTGCGTATGAAGGTGAATCGAGACGTGTGTGTTGTAGGTGGAGCGATCGTGGTACGTACATACCCCCCCTTCGGGCCGCGAGGACGTTGTCGTCCATGGACCAACCGACACACACTAAGTCTTTGCGTGGTCTCCCTTGCTTCCTCCTTCTATCTGTCACTGCAGGAGTCGCCTGGACAGCTCTGGTGAGCGCTTCGGCGGTATGCCTCTCTTTCTCAGTGGCATTACTGGATCTGCAGGTTCATCACCACTCCTCTGATAATATCTTGTCAAGTCGATAGCATGATGATATCTGCCGATATCGTTTCGTCGTTATCCGATAGAACATATGTAAATAAAATAAATAAATTATATTAGGAGGCATACCAACACAAATCGACCTAGTCCCAAACTAAGCAAAGCTTGTACTATGGGTACTAGACGACGATAAACATACTTATATAGATGAATAAATACTTAAATACATAGAAAACATCCATGACTCCGGAACAAATATTCGTGCTCATCACACAAATGAATGCCCTTACCGGGATTCGAACCCAGGACCTCTTGCTTCGTAGGCAGGGTCACTACCAACTAGGCTAAAGCGGTCGTCAACGTATGTGGTAAGGTTTACCTCTTTGTATATTATGGTGTCTTTCAAGGAAAGGTACCCAGCAGTCCGGTTCCGATTTGATTTATTGTGATATTATGTTAGAGAGCAGTCTAAAAATAAGAGACACATTTTTTTGGCTGCCCAAACTCAACTGTACACAATTGTTAGATATTCGTAAACGATGTTGATTTGAATTAGTTTTTCTAACAAATATGGCAATTGCGCAATTAATGCTCGCGACTTACATATAAAAATTTCTGTGTTTTTGTCATCCTGTCGTTCAAAACGAAATATTTCTCGCAATAATAGGAATGCCGGTTTCTTCGTGCCAGAAGCGTGTCGTAGGTTACCATCAGAGCTTACATCATTCTACGTGGTGATGGTTTCTCGAATGCAGCTAGTCTGGTGAATTAAGACGATGATCTTCGTAATGTGTTTTCATCCGACACGTCATATGCGCAGTCTTTGTATGTTTGTATGCTGTTAACAAATGCCTCTAGAGCGTCTTCTGCCGAGTCTTCGGACCCATCGTAGCTGAGGTGGCAACCGGCAAAACTACTACTCGCTTGAGGGCTTACAGCTCGCTATGGCATGGCTCGCTATGGTTTCTCTTTTCGTCATACAACACAATCTCCACGTTCGGCGCCACGTTTAACCTAAGGGGTTGTTTAGGGTACGTACCGTGATTTACGAACAAACAGTTAAAAGTCGTTAAACGTCAACACAACGTCAAAATCCCGCTGTCATTACATGAGATGTGGTTGTGTGCGTGGCCTCAACTCTGGTGGCGTTACCTATACCTATGGAAAAGATAAATTTACTTATAAGGGTAGAGTTGTAAAGGACGCGCGCAGTAATGCCAACTTGGGTGGGCTCGGACTGTCTTAATAAATATGGCGGGCTAAAGAAAGAAATGACTAAAAAGCTAAAAGATGATTGTATGATAGGGTCCACCCTAGGGCCCACCAAGTAAGGGTTGGTACAGACTTACGTATAGAGGTGAGTCGACATGTCTGTGTTGTTGTGTAGCGATCGTGCTACAGTTGATTAATTAAGGCGTTACTTTGCGGAGATCAATGAACTAGGTGTACAACCTTACTACACTATACACATATGTAGCATATAACTACGGAGTCGCTAAGTAAACGGTGTACATCTTTTGCATTTTCAATTAACTAGCATCCATGGTACTTAATTGAAACTTAATAATGGTAGAACTAGTAAGTATAATTTCAGTTAATTAATTAGCAAAAACTTCTAAAATACGTACCTACCTAAGTTCATATATCCACCATATCAAATCAAAAACTACAGTATTACATGTAGGTATGTTCCAAGGCACATATTATGTCGCTGATCAATTGAATGTCACATTAAGAAAACATTCCTATTTCAACTCTTTAAAAACAGGTTGTTTACCACGAACAGTCGAAACAGATAAAATACGAAAAGTAGGCAAAATGTGGGCGACATAGTGACGAAATTCTTATCTTGTTTTTATTAAAACACTTCGTTGGAGATATATACAGAGACCTTGAAGATGTTTGACATGTGTATCTAATGGGATAATACGAAGATGCATAACTATAACGCAAAAATGCATTCACATTCATCATAGGCGTTTTATTTTAATGTAGGTGCGATTATGAAACTCTCTCTCTCTGCGAACTACTAAAATTACCTTTTGCTACTCAATTTCTTGTTCTTAGTAATTCTCTAAAAAATAATACTCATGGGTTGGTGTTTCTGTTTCTTTTCTTTGACGTTCTAGCATGTTTATGATTTCAGTTGCCCGTTTCGTTTCATTCCATTTCATTGTTAACTACTATCTTTAGGCCGATATTGAATTACAGAACAAACATGCGCCATTCATTATTCACATACTTTATTAACATTTTAAAATTGCACACTCGTCAGCGCGTTTAGAAGCAGGAGATTTAAAAGCTTACATTGTTTTTAAGTAGTTAGTTGCCCACGGCTTCGCCTGCAAAGAATTCGTTTATAGCGTTATAGCGGTCAAGTGGCATATTTTTTCTGTGACTTGATAAAACTGAAGACTATTCATCATCAAAATAAAATCCTCACAAGAAAATAAAAAAAATTGGAAATATAGTTTGAGATCCTGGGAAGGACATGGAATAGTTTTCATCCCGGAAAATTGCACATTTCCAGCAAAATAGCAACAATTTTCACAGACAAAGCTAGTGTTGCGCAAAAAAATTTTTAAATCGGTTCCGTAGCTCTAGAGATTATCCCCTTCCTACATACAAACAAACAAACACAAATTCAGTCAAGGAATTTAATTCCCTACCCATTTCGTACAATTGTCGTTAATCATGCGCAATGCATTAAGGTCGAAATGTCAAACGTAATACGTCGTCAAAGCAACATCGTAGCTCTTATGGTGCCAGTTTACTGTACGATATTCAAACTTGGGTTGGAATAGTACATTTTTGTCGTGGCCTGGAAGTAGGCAATTGCTGGCTGAGTATGAGTATTAAACGGACGAGCTTGCGAGTCCGTTTAACTAATACGAAGCCAGCAATTGCTATTCCAGCCGAATATTCTTTTCTCAAAAATGGTGAAGGAAAACAATAGAACAAAATTTTATTAACTTTTTTGCAAATCACTTAAAATTAAATGTCATTAAACCCTTTCCCGCCTTTTTTCATTAAAAAAAAACTGCAGGTGTATTTTTCTGCCGAAAATACCACAAGCTGTTTTAAACACAATAAAAAGTCTGGAGTTTCAACAAAACAACTGATACCGGTCATTTGAGTTGGCTGTATACGAATAGTGCCGACTTATTACCATGGCCGTTTTAACTTTTTAAAAAGTTTGAGACTCGACAATAATGGAATTTGTATGCGACATTGTTGTCGAGTTTATCGAGCCTGCAATGTTTTTAACTTTTTAATTTTTTTACTGACCATAAACTATGCACTTCACGTTCTGATATGTAAAGAATAATGCCAACTTTTACGGATATTTTTGAGAAAATTATAGTACATTGTTGTAGAGGCTGGAAAGTAAGCAATAGATGGACGAGTTTGTTTGAGGGCCGACGCGTAGCGGAGGCCCTCGAAAGTACGAGTCCATCTATTGCACTTTTGGCCGAGACTAAACATTGTGCTTTTCACGACTAATGCGAGGAAATAAAAAACGTTTCTTATAATAAAAATAAATATTTAATTAAAGTTTATGTTAATGTTTGCATGGGGGCAGTTGTTAAAACTCATTGTGATGTTTTTCCCTGGAAAGCTGATTTTAGTGTTCTGCGTCATTTCAGTCGGTCGGGAACTTAATCAAACATAGTTAGAGTTAATGTGAGCGGCCGTTGCGGCCGCTACGGCCGCTCACATAACTCGAACTATGTTTGATTTAGTCGCCGTCACGACGCGTCGCCGGTCGCCTTACCGGCCTAGTGGCCAGTATCAAAAACCACATAATTAAAAAATAAAAACCTTAACTTTGCAGCGCTTAAAAAGTTTAAAGCTGTGGCGTTTTTCATACTTAAAAAAATTAAAGCATTTTGTGCATATTATGCGTTTAAGGAAAAAAAACACCTCATTAAAGTCATGAATGACGCATTCTCATTGGTCAATTGAATTTCACATGCAGCAGACGATTACTTTTGATTGGTCGTTTCAGCACGCCGGGAATGAAATTCAGAAATTATCTTTCAAAAAGTCGTATCGTATTATGAAATACATATACTGATACGACCTGTTTTCGATTAGTGTAACATTGTTGTCGTGTTTGCGCGCCATAAATGAATCAGCTGTTAAATGTACATATATAGGCAGTTTTGTGTACAGGATTTAGGTTATCTATGGCCACATTTTCGAGCAGTGTCATGAAAAATTCCTTAGCTGTACATAAACTAAAAAAGTTTAATTTTTAGTACATTACTGCAGAGGCCGTGAAGTAAGGGATTGATGGACGATATTTGGGGTATACGGCCGAGTCGTAGACGAGGCCGGATAAAATGAGTCCAGCAATCCCTCTTCCGGCCGAGGATTGTATAGATCTTTTCTCAAACATGCATCATCATCATCATCATCATCATCCATCCATCCAACCATCCATCCATCCGTCCATCCATCCATACATCCATCCATACATCCACCCATACATCCATCCATACATCCATCCATACATCCATCCATACATTCATCCATACATCTGCCCATACATCCATCCATACATCCATCCATCCATCCATCTATCCATCTATCCATCCATCCATACATTCATCCATCCATACATGCATACATCCATACATCCATCCATCCATCCATCCATCCATCCATACATCCATCCATCCATCCATCCATACATCCATCCATACATCTATACATCCATCCATCCATCCATACATCCATCCATACATCCATCCATACATCCACCCATCCATCACCAGTAGTTTAGGCGGTTTTATAGAAATAAAAGAAGATAGATTTTTTTAATGTCGTAAGTTGGCTGTATGTAATTTTTCCTTTATCAGTGTAGTGTTAGTAAGCAAATTTAAAAAGTTACAGCAGCGGACAATAATGGTTTTTCATACTTACTTTTATGGCCTAGGCCAAGAAGTAATGTAGGGAGCCATAAACAACAAAGTTCATGGCTTCATTTCGTGACATTAACGCATACATTTCAAAGCATGTTTGAGAAAATTGCATTTATAGATGAATCCAAAAGAAGTAGGAAGATATACATGCATGCACATGAATCATGTGTCAATATTGGTATTAAATAAGCTGCTATTGCATCGTAAGGATATCGGATATCGATCGATACCTTAGGACAACCTATTAACAGTGTAGAGTTACACGCGGTCATAATAGTTAGTCATTCGTGGTTGACGAAGATAGTGACATGGGCACATGTGTTGAAAAGCTGGAACTACTTTAATTACATGAAATGGATTCCAGTGAGTAGTTAAACATAATTTATAGACAATTGTTAGGTTACTTTTGGCATCCTCTTTATGAATGCAAGGTTCTTCGGCTTTTTAGATTTAATAAAAAATTGCATATGCCGAAAACAATAGTTTCATGTCGTATTATTTATAACTTCAATTATTTTACCGTTATTGCATTGAAAATTTATTAAAAAAACCTTTTTATGCGGCATGATTGTCTTCGTTTTTTCTTTGTCGTTATTGAATTTAAATAACCACATCTTTCGAATGTCATTGATGGATGTCGACGCAAATTTTCCAATTTGACACGTTTTGTTTTCTTTATTTACCGTATTGTTTTTTGAAAGCAATAGCAGTTGCTATTGAACTCTGAAAGCGGAACTCGGAACTCCAGACCGCTCTCTGTCTGCGCGGGCTCTATAAAATATGTTAATCCAAGTTATAAACTATATCTCGACACATCCATCGAATCGTTTTAGCGTGAAAGAGTAACAAATTTCCATACATCAAATCCATAAAAACTTTTGCGTTTATTACCTTATATCTGACAATCTTACTATGTTATAACCGCGAAGATTTGTATGGATCGATAACCATCCATGAAGATTTGAGCCTGATGTATGGTCACTACTTCTATTCGCCATACGACGCCCCAGGTCCTTGGAAAAGTACGTTTCAAATGTTTTTTTGAAGTACCTAAGTTTTTTTTCACTATTAAATAACTATAATTGAAAATGTTCTCCGCGAGCAATACACATAGCACTTTTCTTCGCTACAGTTAGAGAGAGCGTTTTTAGGGATCCGGGTCCAAAATAGCAAAAAACGGAACCCTTTATAATTTCGCCATTTCTGTCCATCCATCCGCGGCTTATCTCAGAGACTATTAGTGCTAGAATGCTATAATTTTGCATGGATATATGTAGTAATTACCCCGACAAAGTGATAAAATAAAATGAAGAAAAAAATCTTAGGGTACTTTCTAACAATAGACGCCAAGTGGGGGTGATTTTTTTTCTCATCTAACATTATAGTCTAGGTAGGTCCTTTAAAAAGTATTTAAAAAAAAAAAAAAAAAAAAACAATAAACAAACCTGCACAAATACTGAAAAGGTGGATACAAGATAAAATGTTCAGTAACAATAAAAAGCTAACTGAACCCAACGTAAGAAATCGAAAAAAAACTAAACATTTGAAACGAAAATTTTGTCACTTCATGCATGCCTCCGACTGCATTTTATCTTTGCGTTACATTTCGAAAGACTGCCATCGACGTGTTTTAAATTAGTTTCAAATGTTTAGTTTTTTTTTCGATTTCAGTTAGCTTTTTATTGTTATTGAACTTTTTATCTTGTACCTTTGTACCTTTTCAGTATTTCTGCAGGCGGGTTTTTTGTTTTTTAATTTATTATTTTATTTACACCGCAGTCGGGCTTTTAGTTTTTTTAATAACTTTTTTATTCCACATGGACTTCATAGAGAAAATTATTGTTCAAAGATATCTTAGCTGTTGGCACTTACCTACATACAAACCATCGTTTGAATGCATTGATTGCCAATTTATTATTTGAAATGAAATTGAAACACATGACTTGTGTATATTTTTGTAATCTAATTTTAAACCCCTACATTTTGATACCCTACTCGATAGGTTTGAAAAAAAAAATTTTTTGAAGACTCACAATTTGGCGCCAAAAATCCGCGAAATTGATTTTTCTACAATTTTATTTACCTAGTGTTACTCGCGTCATCAGGACAAATCCAATGACGTATCATTTATCAAAATCGGTTCAGCCGTTGAGTAGTTACGTGAGGATATAGGAATAGACATACATACATACGGGTCAAATAGATATAGGTAGGTAGGTACCTAGTGATACTTCTTCGCAGTTGGGTAAAAATAGATATAGTGATTCGTTTGCGAAATATTCAACTTTAAATTGCAAAAAATCAATTGCGTAAAAATCGAGCGTCCCCCTCTATATATTAAAATTTTGAAAAAAAAAACACGATGAGTAAACTATTACGGCTAAGCTTACCTACTATAGAATAATTAGTATATACATATAACAGCCTGACCTATAAAATATACCTAAAATTCCGTACAAAATACTAAATCCTTAGAAATATTTATTTTGCCTAATTAATACGGTTAGTAAAATTAACAAGATATCATCATCATCATCATTTCAGCCGAAAGACGTCTACTGCTGAACATAGGCCTCCCCCAAGGCTCACTAAACAGATCGGTCCCGTGCCATCCGCATCCAACGCGATCCCGCAACCTTAACCAGGGCCCAATTGCATAACAAAGTACAACTTATATTACAAGCGGAACTCCCTTTCTAGTTAATATAACTGAAGCGAGAGTTCCGCTTGTAATATTAGTTGTACTTTCTTATGCAATTGGGCCCAGGTCGTCGCTCCATCTTGTTGGAGGCCTACTGCGGAACCCTATCCTGGGCGTGTCCGACACACTCTTGGCCGATTTTTTATTATCAGATTGCAACCTACTCGACCGACTGTGAAGTAATATTGTTAGTTTGTTTATTTACTATGCTATGATGACAGTCTTATCACCTTGATTAGATTATCGTGGACAATAGGTAGTTATACTTATAGATCTCAGAATGGAAACTCAACTGGCAGACTATTTAGCTCAACATAAATTCCAAATGGAACATTCTCCATTAGACTAGTTATAAATCAATTATATAAATAGTTACCACTTTGTCAGTTGGTTTGTGGACAAATTTTATTACAATTTCTATTAAGAAACATAAAATTCTTATTTCCATTAAATCATTAGCACTAATGAACCTATTAGTTGTTTAATAGTTGGCTTCGATTATTAAGTGGCATAACTATGAACATATCTCAGTGACATATAGGTAGTTGTTTGATATTAGTATAAGTTAGTATTTATTTTGCACAAACATACTTGTGGGTTTAAACAGTTTGCTTCAATATAGTTAAGGCAAAATACTGCTTTACATAAAACTCTCTTATATGTACTTACATAAAAATTAGTTTAAAAAACTGAAACCCGACTACGGAAAAAAGGTATCCTATGTCACCCGGAGCATTGTAACGAATCGATTGACACCTTATTTATTAAAATCGGATGAGTACCTAGTCTCGACGTTACGATGGAACATCCGTAATATACAAACATAGACTGCCAATATCATTACACTTCCTTTTGGCTTTGCTATAGTCGTGTAAAAAGTAACAAACGTGTTACAGCAAAATCAAACGCAAATGTCAAAGTAACAGATCAAGCCCAACGAATGTTAAGATAACAATAGTTAGCACTTAACAAGCATTTTTAGGCGTAAGGGCACTGTTTTGGTTAAACTACAATACAGACCTGTCGTAAAATAAAATAAGTGTCGTCTTTGTGTGGAATCTTCAAATGTCAAAGTAAAAAAAAAAACAAAATAATGTTAAGTTACAGAAGCTTAACAATGGTTAACGCATCAGAGGGTTAGTAAAGATACTTAGGTAATGAATATCTAACAATGTAATCTAATAGTGAAAGTCCAATTTGATCAACTATAAACTGGGGTTCTGGTGAAGACTGGCTAAAGTCCAGAAAAAATGAAGAACTTTTTTCTACACAAAAAAGCTTTGAGTTCTAAATAGCTACGTAGGAAATTTTCTTTTATCCCAAGTTTATCCCCTTTTCTACCAGGACCCTCTTCATATTGAGCTGAAATTTGGAAGGAGACTCATTAAAAATAGAAAATAACTAAGTAATTAGGGTCCCGTTTTACCCTTTGGGTACGGAACCCTAAAAAGCACCGCTAACAAAACAGTGCAGCGTGTACTTTTAAAATTGAGTCCTTTGACAAAAACTACTGTTGAAATTGTAGGTAGGTGCATATCTTTTCCAACTGGAACAACAAAGAAATCATTCTATGAAGTTTTATACTACGTTAGGGTAGGTAAACATAACAAAACTATCAATTGCATTTAAGCATGTTTATACATAAAACCACGGCAATGTTCAAAGAGTACTTCACTTTATTTTTATTTAGATACAAGTTTTTACCGACGACTAGTGTCTGCTTCTTTTGTACCTCAAGCTTTGTAAACGAGCGGGATTATTACACAAAAATTTCGTACATTTTTATCACACGGGGTTACAAAGTCACATTTACCGTAATGGGAGTACGAAGTAACAAATTATTTCTACTATCGCTCCAAAACTTCCCAGCTTTGATTATTTTATTAGCTGTCGATTACATTAATACGTATAACAAAAGGAGGAGATTTTCAATTCGTCTGTACAATCAAATAATAGTCCAGCATTTATACGTCCACAGCTGGGCATAGAGTTCTCAAAATGAGAAGACTTGGGCTGTATTTTCCACTTGGGCCAGGAGTTCAGAACTTAACACACAACATTGATTGTTTCGTAAAGTAGATCTACTACACATCTATGTAAGCAGATTTCCTCACGACTTATTTTCTTCACCGAAAAGCCCATTGTAAATTTCGAAAACTCCGTTGAGCGAGTCCAGGCTCGAATCTATGCTATCTCCATAAGTAATGCCTGATTCAGTAAATGTAAATAAATTCAATAATAAAGTTATCCTAAGTTTCGATTGGGAACTGTGAGACAATACTTTCAACATCCACGTGAAAGTAGACACTTGGAAAAAGTTATTTCTATTCTGATTTCGGTCCACTTATCATTAAGGGGCACGCTACATGCGCCCAAAGTTTACTAGGAAAGTTGTGTCACTAATCTTATTTGTCACAGTGTGACTTCCGTTTGTGTTTCGTAGGCGCTGTGCTCGTGGTCGATACAATTAAAGAAGTCAAACAATGACACGTGCGTGGATCGGAAATATCGTGAATCCACGCCCGAAGTGGCCTTGGCCACATCTTAGCCTTTAATGCGGTGCCTTGAGTTACAAACACGTTAGGTAATTACAAAAATAAAAATAACAAAAAGATTAACCAGTAAAGGTTGAGTGCTAGCTGTCTAGCTTTTAGCCGTGTTCATTTTATCTAGTTAATTTGCCTGGGGAAGCTATAACGCTTCACTTTACTGAAGTATAAAGCAGTTCTGAGGTATGTTTTTTCTTATTATTTTTGACATCTATTGCGAAAATTGTTCGACTTAGGAGGTTACAGTTTCAAAGTGGTTGTACATAAAAAGTATGTTTATTGTATTGACGCATAGACTAAGTTGATTTAAAATGAAGCTTTTATAAGTATTATTACGCACTTAGGTATATTGGAGATATCGCAGCAGTTTTTGACATGTCAATAGAGTTTATTATACATATTACACAACCTACTGATTACATGACCGTCACATTGAGACGGCGCATGCATTTAAACGTCATTTTATAGGTTGATTAACAGTACCCTAATTTGAACAAGGTCTCCGGTGCCTCAATTAGGAGCAAACAAAAATTAATACCTACAGCCAGAGACCGAGGAAAATTAATTAAAATAATTAAAAGAAACGTATACCTCAAGGTGGCACCTGTTCAAATTACTTTGGGTCCCGTGCACACAATGATATAGGTAATGTACAAAGTTTGTTTACACAGACAAGTAAGTCATTAATATAGCGATAGTAAGCGCAATAAGGTTGCGGATACCAGTCTGTTAGGGGAACCTTGGGGGAGGCCTATGTTCAGCAGTGAACGTCTTTCTGCTGAAATCATGATGATGACTAACATTAAAGTTCCCCATAATACCTATCAATGTTTTTACAATACCAAAAGATAGGACGTACCGCGTCGATTAAGCCCGTTACATACGGATTGCGTTCCAAGTGCAACTTATCGCAACTGCCGACCGGCCCGCGCACATACACAATGGCATATCTAAAGTTATTTTCCAGAAAGAGCTGGCCCTTGAGATGCTATGACGAAGCAGAGTTGATATCCTAATCCTAGGGTGGGCACTAGACCATTCTGTGGTGGGCACCTGCCTCTGCCCACACAAATGTCAATCGGTTAAAGGTTAGAAACGTCATGTATTATTTCGTTCTAACCGTACTGTATAACCGGATCCCTCAGTTGACGAGGATGTAGACCTACGTGTAGAGCGGGCATTATACGCACCTTTACTGACGCTTGACCATTACACATGCGGTATCTTTTACTGTCTATATTTTCACAGATTGCATCGCCATGTCAGTTATAACGGACTCTTCGGACCTCGAGCGGGAGTACACTCCTAGCCAGTGGTCGACGCGCTTCGCTTCCGCTCAGGATGTGCTTCACAGCCACCTTCAAACCATAACGGCAGGTGCGTACATTATACCCAACGGCTAATGTGTAGCCGCCTTTATAGTGAAGGTCTCATGAAGGTTGCTGTAGGCCCTGAGCAAATGTTTCCGGAGTTTTGTGCTTTGCTGCCTTGTAGTTGGAGCTATTTAACCGACCCATATACCTATAGTAATATATAACCTTGCCAGAATAAATGGCCTGTAGTAAAAACGTTTTGAAATGATATCTTCGTTCTTCTCAACAATTGGAATTATTACAAGCTTTTATTTGACTTGCCGTGTTAATACATTTATGTTTTGAGGCAAATTTAGGAAGTCGAATTTAACCCACTTTCAGTGGTCGGATAGAATTCAAATTTGCAGGTAATAAAAAGTATATCCAGCTAAGAAAACTTGTATCAAGAATGAAATAAAAATAACTTTTTTTACTAAGCATAAGCGGCTAAGCGAATTTTATTATTTTTAGTAAATGTAAAGCAAATTTAACATTTGAGCGTAGTTTTAAGTCGTTATTGTAGTTATGAAAAAGAAATATTTAGTTTAAAATGACTAATAAAAATCTCATGATACCTACTAATCTATAATTAAGCTCATCTTTTATTGACGCTATTGTATCCGGGTGGCATTGCTTTTTAATGTCTGATTTAGTCATATAAGTCACTACATATTCTCTACTTTAAGCCACCACGGATACTTAAGGCTATCACTTTATAAAAACAAAAACATACCTACTCATGTATTTACATAAAAAAATACTCCGTGTATTTCTAACTCCTTATCTACTATCCGCCCCACATTATGTAAGTATAGTTGTTATACTTATTACACAATTTACTTAGGCACGGTAGTTTATAGACACGCATTGTTTAATTATCGTGTAAATTAACATTTAATTTTTAAGGCTTTAAATCATTTAAAGTAAAGGACACTAAAGGTAAAGCCTTTTTGATACGAAGTACGGCCTCAATATGACATGTTTTGGAGCTGTTTAATAGTAGAGTAGCCATTACGTAGTGCCTTATATAATTATAAGTTTAAAAGTTTTTTTACTACATGTATGAAAAAGTGATGCAACTCATAGTAATTCGTATAAAAATATTTTATTCATAATGATGCCAGGTGCTATTAAGATAAAATTTAACTATGGTCTGGTGGCAGGACACATAAATTCAAAACTCGTGATGTCGTAAATGCAGCTCTGTTCTTCATACAGATGCAACAATATACTCCTAAAGCAGATGGTGTCAAATGGCCCAAATGTAAGCTCAAATGTAAGGTGCCAAATGTACTTAATGTATTTAACTTATTGTTGAACACACATTTTTTTGATAAACAATATAATTGAAGTGCAACTCTTTTTTAGTAAAACTAAGGAGTAAAGAACACAGAAAGTCTGTGTCCGTGTTTGTGTCTGTTGTTGAAAGTGTTGTGCGTGCCCGTTTTGACAACCAAATGGCCTATATAGTGGTTAGAGAACTTGATTACGAAACCTGAAGTCCCGGGATCGATTCCCGCGTCGGGGCAGATATTTGTATGAAGAATACGAATGTTTGTTGTGAAATATTTGGTATCTAGATAATATGTATTCAAGTATGTGTCTATCCATATAAGTATGTTTATCCCCTGCCTAGCACCCATAACACAAGCTTTGCGTACTTTGTGGCTCAATTGGTGTAAATTGTAAATTGTCCTGTGATAGTTATTTGATTTAGCTAAGTATTTATTACATTCTCTCCTAGTATGTAGTATGTATCCCTGAAACAACAAATGTCAAAAATCTTAGAAATAACTAAATACCCTCTTGTTAAAATAGTCTAAATGCCAAGTTAAGTTGACTGACATGAGAGCTTAATAGAGTTGACACTATATTTTTGGCTTTGATGAAGCATTTTTGTATCGTGTTGCAAAATTTTCTTATCCGCAAGCGATTCCCTTATACCTGTGCTTGGCTCTATAACTCGCTAATATTAACATCTTGGGGCACGGTTGTGTTGTATGTCAATGTTCAAGTTTGTAATAAAATGTTCCAGCGAGCGAGGAGGCGACTAACAAAATTCCTCATAAACTGGAGATCGAGTACGGGCCGACAGCAAACCAGCGACTCGACATATTCGGCACTGACCTGCCAAACGGTAAGACCTTAATTAACGTAAAACAAAATTATCGGCTAAAATTTACATAATCATGCGAATCTGTAGCTCAGTTTACTTGTGCAAGAATTATCGTGCAAGTATGAGTGGAGTTCAGAAAGTTGGATGGATGCGATGGTTAGGTAGAATGAGAAGTTCAAATTTCCAGCTTTTCGAACTGCACTTAACCCTTTCAATGCCACGCCTCGACAAAATGTAAACCTGCTTTGAATCTTATGTCATTGTGTCAAGATCACTTTGACACTGTATTTTGTGACACATATATGTGTCGTCGGCGTTGAAAAGGTTAAAAGGAACATGGGCAGAAATGTTCCCAACCACCAACAGAAACAAAACATGTGTCATTTAATAGATCTTGGCCTTTGGTTGATTTTTTACAATGATGAGGATCGCCCTATGTATGGGGTTTTCTTGGAAAACCGTATATTGTTTTTATATTTTTTTGTTCATTTCATTGAAAGTTACAGGAAAAAGGTTACAGAAATATAACAACTACTACGTTTCTTAAAAAAAGGAAAACAATAATTCGCTTATAGAGCTATATATAAACAGAAACACACGTCGTTCGGGTACGATCTAGAATAATGTCTATTTGACGTACCTACCTAGAAGTGAGATTTGATTAGCCCACTGGCTGGATTGGAAAACAACATGCATATACATACTTATTAAGTTTCATATTATTAATATTTTTAGCCAAAACTGTTAAAGAAAAACAAAATACGGTTTTCCAAGAAAGTGCCCATACAGCCCCTTGTCATTTCCAGGATAGAATAAAATAGGTAAAATAGAAATTGTATCTAAGATTAGGTTTAATTTATCTATGAGTTTTTGTACTACATAAGTACACTGCTTATAGGTAGTGATCATAATTTATCTATGAGTTTTTGTACTAAGTGCACTGCTTATATATATATTATCTTGGTAGTGATTATAATTTAATTAAAAAAATTATTAGCTTTCACCCGCGGCTTGGTTCCGTTAAAAATCCATCAAAAAAGGTTACGGTTAGCGCCGTCTATGGATTGCAGACGAAGTTAACACGTCATTTTGAAAGTCGAGGCACTTCTACGTTCTTGGATAGCGTTCTTGTTTATAGTCAAAATATTATCCCACGTGAACTCATTCATTCATTAGGTACCGAAATAATAAGTGTATAGTATACCGTATCTCAATCCGAAAAGCCGTGGTGGCATAGCGGTTTGACCTAAGTATAGCCTCTCAAGCAGCGGACCGTGGGTTCAAATCCCGGAAGCGGCAGCGGATGAGTTTTTTCGGAATTAATGTGCGAAATTACATTTGAAATTTACCATGAGCTTTACGGTGATGGGAAACATCGTGAGGAAACCTGGATACACCTGCGAAGTAATTAAATGGTGTGTGTGAAGTTCCCAGTCCGCACTGGGCCCGCGTGGGAACTACGGCCCAAGCCCTCTCATTCTGAGAGGGGGCCAGTTCCCTACAGTGGGACGTGTGTAGTGTGTGGTGCAAAGTTTCATCTAAATCCATTAAGCCGTTATTGTGTGATTGATTGACGAACGTCTATGATAAATGATAAATGTTTATTTCGTTTAACCTTACATATTAACATCAAGGTTGATGACAGGAAATCCCACCAACCCAACCAATAGCACTAAGTAATTGTACAGAAACGGGCGAGGGTCGGTCAAGGAAGTAACCAACGGGTAAAAACATAAAAGACCAACCTAAGCACCCCCAGTGCCCAGCGGGAGAATGCATGCTCCTCTGCCGGCCTTCCAGCAAATGGCTGAGCCAGGACACTGTGGGTAGATTAAGTCCCCTCCTTACCCCTCCCCTCCTCAAAATTTAAAGCACACGTTTTTTGTTTTGATAACCAATAGAGAAGGGGACTTGTGACCGGGTTTTTTAGTCCATGCAAGTCGGACACTGTCTGGGCCCTCCATTCCCAGTTCGTCCGAAGGGATTTTTCCCGAGCACAAGTCACCCTTCCAATCCTTAAAGTAAAAAACAGCAAAGACTTCGCGTCTTTGGCCCATCTGGCGACTCATTCAAAAAAAAAAATCATCAATGTTGGGACCTCCTTTTAAATATAAAGATATCTGTGCCACTCCTGGCAGATAAAGTGTGTGTGTGTGTGTATCAGTTAAAGTGCCGTCCGACCTATACATCCAAACATCTTCACCAACTTTCTAATTTATAATAATGAAAATAAATAAATTATAATCAGAAATTGAAATGCTCCGCTCTCCTGCTCAAAGGTTGTGGTAAAGGAATAAATTCGCCGATATTTTAATGTTTTGTCTATTGTTTTTTTTTATCGTTAATTTTGCACAATAAAGTGCTTAAGTAGTAAGTAGATTCGAAAACTGGGCTTTGAAATACAACATAATCTGGTGTGGTTGGACAATAATGATGTGGTTTATGCTACCACCATTTATCACGCTTTGTAAACGCTTCCTTCATCTTAACAGTGTAAGCGTATCGCGTTTTAAAATCTTTAGAACCAACAGACAAGTAATCCCCTTGAATACTTATATCTGTGCTTTGAATGCTGACAAAGCAAACGGTTTCTATTAATAACCTACCGCTTCTCTTCTCAATACCTTAGATAAGCCTCAGTAATCCGATCAACCTTGTACATGGTAGGTTCACTGGATAAAATATAAACTCTTACCGACGTTATTCATAAAATATTATCAGAAACCTGATTTTAGAAAATTTTTCGTTTGTTGTTATTCAACGTGTTGTTGGGTTAATTTGAATGAATATCCCCTTTAAATGTATGTATTTCAGGATAAATATTTTAATTTTGATCGATAAATAAATGCAAAAGGTAATTAATATGTACGTATGTTGTACGAGCGTGCGTGCGTGCGTGCGTGGTTGTGTGTATGTACGGTCAAGTGCAAAAATAAGTATCGATTTAATCCTCCCATCGTTATATAGCTATACCTTAATTCGACGACATAAGAGCAAGTTGTGTGCACCCATATTTTTACACTTGACTGTACAGTCGAGGTCAAAGATATCTTTACACTGTACTACCTTGTCGCAGTCACTTCATGTTTTAACTTTTATATGAAATCGTCAGAAGGCATACAGTGACAAGGCATAAAGTGTAAAGATATCTTTGACCTCGACTGTACATATGTACATATAATAAAATCGGGTGTACTTTCTTTTGGCAAATTATTTTTCCCAAACTGATTCATTTGGCAAATGTTTCATTTCCCAAATGTTTATTTTTTCTGAAACTGTAATATTTTTAGGATTGTTATAAAACAAACCTAACCTAACCTAACCTACAGAATAGTCCTGAAATATATCCGGAATAGTTAACAGTTTCAGAAAAAATAAACAATTGGGAAATTAAACATTTGCCAAATGAATCAGTTTGGGAAAAATAATTCGCCAAAAGAATAGGCTCCGAATAAAATCACGCCTGTATTCCCAAAGAGGGTAGCTAAAGTACACGGAACGTTACATTTTGGTACGTTTCGAGGCCACTTTTAGCAATTTTAGGTTTAAAGGTAAAAGTGGTATACTTAATAGTGATCGCCTACAATATACCTACCTTAACCTATGCCCCAGTCGCTGTAGTATGTGTATGTGTCTGTTTATTACTTCTTCAAGTTAAAACGGCTGGAGGAATTTTAATGTAATTTAGTATGTAGAAATCTGGATGTCTAGAATAACACGTAAGCTACCTTTTACACTCACATACAACGTAAATAAAAACGATGTAATATTTGGGAATTCCCACGCGAATTTAGTATATGAGTTTCAACAACTACCAGGTCTAATGATGCTGCGACTAGGGCCCAATTGCATAACAAAGTACAACTTATATTACAAGCGGAACTCCCTTTCTAGTTAATATAACTGAAGCGAGAGTTCCGCTTGTAATATTAGTTGTATTTTGTTATGCAATTGGGCCTAGGGCATGCAATATCGGACGATTTTCAATCCCGGGATTGATTTTCGATATTGGTCTTCAATCCCGGAATTCCGGAATTAATCCCGGGATTAGGAATCACTTATAATTTTCAAATAAAAAACGTGCAAAATATTTGTATATTAATAATTAATAACCGTATATAATAAAAAGAGACCAAGAAGAGTAATATTCCTTTACTTATGATTAAAAAAACACATCAAATCATTTGTACTTGACTTAGCTACATAAATTTCTCACTTTGTATGAAAATTAACATGAACCCTTTCGGCGTGTATTGATGCCCATGCGCTTCATGGGATTTTAAGCTATCGCGCGCGTACTGTGCTCATACGCTTCATGGGATTGCAGTTTCTTGTGCGCGCATGATGCCCATGTACTATTACAAATTCATTCATTGCGCGTACTTCCATCTTTTTCCATAATTTGTCAGAGCAGGAAGATCTGGTCAGTAGTACTACGATTTGGTCGGTAACCACACTGATAATCACTGAGAATTTTTCCGCATATAGTTCCAGTATTTTAAGGAGTATTTACCTACGACAGAATCTTTTTGTAGGCTTACGATAGCATACCGGAACGCCATGTATACAGTTTTGAGGAATTTTGACATCCCACGCAAACTCGTAAATATGTTTGTGGTGGCTACGAGCAACACGCTAGTAACAGTAGGATGAAAGTGCGGGTGGGTTGCATGTGTACCGATCTGTTCAAGGACTTTACTGTATCACTGACTTGAAACAGGGTGATGTTCTGTCACTGATGCTTTTCAATTTGGTCTTGGAACATGTCATCGGAAGAGTTTTAACGTTACAGTTTAGAGTAGAATTAAATGATAAGCATTTGGTGATTGGCTGGCTATGCGGACGATCTGGCGCTACTGGGCAAAACAGGTGCCGAAGTACAATTAGCAACGAATTCTTGAAACTGAAGCTCTGAAAGTTGGCCTAAGAAAAAACCACGATAAAACCTGAGTACTTGCATTGCATATGAGACGTTATGTTATAACAGCAGTCGCGGCATGCCGACTGATTTACATGTCGGAGATACCAGGTTTAGAGGGGTGGTCAGATTTAGGTACTTGGACTGTACAGTTAATGACTCCAACACCAGAGATGAAGAGGTCGACATCCGTATCCAAAACGCGTTATAGTGCCGCCCCTGCATAAGTTTTTGAGATCCAGGCTACTCAGTAGATGCACCAAGATCCGCATCTACTAGAGTGATATATGGCTGTGAGGCCTGGACCCTAGCCCTGAGGGAAGAGCACAAACTTTTGGTTGCGGAGAGAAGGATCTTACGCAGGATTCTTGGCCCGGTGCAGAGACTTGACGACAGTTGGAGGATCCGGAAGAACGCCGAAATTGAGGAACTAGTTGCCGAACCCAACCTAATTGGAGTGACCAAAGCTCACAGGCTTCGGTGGCATGGCCACCTCGAGCGTATGGAACACGGTCGTGCAGTGAAGAGGGCCTACAAGGGTAGGCCAACAGGGCGGCGTCCCGTTGGTCAGATACCGTTGGGCAGATGTGGTTGGAGGCGGCACAAGACCGGGATCTTTGGCGTGCACCCGTATTGGAGGCCAAGACACACTTTGGGTCGTTGAGCCAGAGGAGTAGTATCATAATGCACTTTTTGGAACGAGCTATTGGGAGCATTCAAATCAACTCTTTATACTCTCGGCTGACCGGAACAACAGCACAGGTGCATGTGCTTTTCTAGTTTGTAGGGCAGTCTTCTTTTTCCTACTAGGCTAGTTAGTACGAGACGCACTATGCGAAAACGTGAGTCGTGTTATGTCATGCTAGCTAAACTCAATAGTGATCAAAGAGGAGACATTAAAATGACGGTAAATAACGACATGTTAGTCTGTTATAATTCTGTTTTTGCTGGCGTTTGTGTTTCTTTAGCGTAATCAAACTGATTGAGTATTTTTACCATTTTGATAATGTGTAAATAAAACATTTTATGTCGTAAAATTAACTAAAAATAAATCCCGGGATTTCGATATTAGAGCCGTACAATTCCGGAATTATAATATCGGAAAAATCGAGCGATATTCCGGGATTTTGGAATTCCGGAATTCCGGGATTCATGCCCTAGCTGCGACTGAAGGCTACAGTTTCCATACATTGATCGATGTACAAAGAGTACCTCGTCAAAGTTACTATTTTGAATCAAATTGCCGATGAAAAACCTTTACAGGAGGATTCAGTTACAGTACCTACTCCAATCATAAATGTACTGAAATATTCAGGATTAATTAAAAAACTTACATAAACAAGTATCTACTTACCTACGCAATCTGCAAATAACGCAACACGTGCGCACAATATGAACACCGCTACCAAGGTGTTGCTGGGTGAATTCTTGAATTATCGCACCTGTTTGCGAGCGCCAATTTTATTAGTCACATTGACTACTACATAATTATTATACTCTGATATCGCTAGCCACGAAAACAGTACCTAAGAGTTTTCACTATTTCGTACTTGCCATAGGTACGGTCCCCGGTGCGGTTTCACATTGGTTTTCGTATTAGGTAGTTGTAGCAGTTGTTGTTGTGTGTTGAGTAGTAGGATGAGTTCTGTGTCACTATCTTATTCTGTAAATTTCAGACGCTCCGATCCTAGTGTTTGTCCACGGCGGTTTCTGGCAAGAAATGAACCGGGAGATTTCCCGGTTCCCGGTCCAGCCCCTGTACCGGTGCCGAGTGAAGACCATCGTCGTCGGCTACGATCTCTGCCCCAACGCCACCCTGCCAGAGATCGTCAACCAAATACAGAACGCTGCGAAATTCGTCTTTGAATATGCCGACAAAATGAGCGCACGGTATGGAAAAGCCTTCCTACAAAAACTTAAACACTTCTTAATCGTACCTAAAATTAGAGTTATGTAAGTATTGGCATGTGATAAACACATGCTCAGCGGATGTTTTATTTTCTGTAGTAGCACAGTATTAAATTAAAGTTAAACTTCTTAGGTATTCTTCTACGTAAAAGTAAGTAAGTTAAGTACGTACTCAAGACTCGATTCCGACAACTCGTTACACGTTATATCACGTTCATAATTCTGACAAAAACTACGCTGTTTAGTAAACAGACTATTGTAACCGTATTCTGGCAAATAAGTTGATTTAATTGATTGATTGAACCTGTCGAATAAATCGTTTTCTATTGCACAAATAACTTCTAATTTTTTTTTATGTTCGTACCTGCTCATGATTCATTTCATCATTCATTCATGATTATATGTAAAATAAAGAGTTTTACATACATACATATTTTTTGTTGACGCCAATTGATTATTGCATTGTCATCGGAACTCTACATAATTATGTCCAAATTTTAAGTAAATCGAGCCTATGCAACTGATTTTGTCATAACAAATGAAGAGATAATGTGTTAAAATAACAAATACTAATTTTATTGCTTTGAAAATATTTTGTAATTTACGTATTTTAAGCATTTATTTGTATACTTTATTTGTACACTAGGCTGAAAAGGAATGATACTTCTTATTTTCTAGACTAGAAAATAGGAGTAAAATAATGACAGACATGAGCGACGCTCACACGCTTACCCTTCTTACATAATGCATTATTAAGCTACTTTGTAGTTATTATTCAGAATACTTATAGACCTATCGTCCTCTAGAATATCCTTAAGTGCATGCTTTACGAGTGCGAATATAAAAATAAAGCATTTTGTTACTAATATATAGCTACCTACTGAACAAACGAAGTTAAAATATGGCAAGGAAATCGTAAAATGGCAAGTGACCGTGACAAGTGCTCTCGCCAAGAAAATCAGAAAGCGGCTCCTTAAATATATTTAAGGATAACTTCGCATTTTTGTCATCCATCTGCTTTTGTCCAGCAACCGTTTAGGTACTTCTGTGCTTTATTTCAAACGTTGAATTATATGAGTACCTACTGCTGTACTGTTCTATATCAATACTGTCAAATCGTGGTTCAATCATTTTCCAGATAAGTGCATTCCGTCTATTAATGCGTCGCTTATTTCAGAAAAATCTACGCTTTAATAAGATGGGCTACACAAATCTGAAAACTTACTATTTATAATTCATTGTGCTAGAATACGAAAACATTGTTTAAAAGTTAGAAATCTACTTTAATAAAAATTGTTGACAGGGGGGTATACTTTGCGGGCCATTCAGCTGGAGCTCACTTGGTGGCGAAACTGCTGGCAAGCGCTGAATTTCTCCACAACACACCCGGCTCCAACCACCTCCAAGGAGCCTTCCTCATCTCAGGAATCTACGATCTTCGCGATGTCGTCCACACAACCGTCAACGAAGCCATTCAACTGCCATCGGAGTGGGCTATCCCTCTCTCCCCACAATTCGACTCCTACTCACACCTACAAGGCAGTAGGATAAGGCTCTACATCCTGGCCGCACAGAACGATAGCCCTTCGTTTAAAAAACAATCTAGAGATTTTTACGAGCTGCTGAACAATCACTGTCCCATGCGAAACATGTACCTAGAAATCAAAGACGACATGGACCACTTTGACATCGTCGAATGTTTCGCTAAAGACAACAATTATTTGAAGAATTTACTCGTCCATGACATTAGAAAGCACTTGTAATGCATTATTTATATTATACCCTTACGATAGTCTATATATAGTATACCGGTACTAGAAAGTATTGTACACCACTTAGTAAGGATCTCTCTTTCTTAGTAATAGGTAGTATCTGGGCGAGCGACCTTCACTCCGGCTAAGACTTGAAAACACGCGTTTTCCCAGACATAAGGCCAAGCTAGATCGATTGTTCACCCCCGAAAACACCTACATAGCAAATTTCATCGAAATCGTTAAAGGCTTTAAAAATATCCCCGAAATAAATAGGTACCTATACAAAAATTGCTCGTTATGGTGTTAAATTTGTATTACTTGCTTGTGTGGGCAATATTAGCGTCTTTATTATAAAATGAAACTTTAGCACTTATTCCATGATTGCATAATGCCTTTAGATAATAGTTATTTATAAATGTATATCTACGAGTATGTACCTACTATAATGTAAATTGTTTAATAAAATATTTAGATAGACAATTCATTACAAACAAGAGGTCTTCAAATTTTTTTGGTCTCCTTGATCACTTGTAATGTTTTTCGATTTAGTGTAGATATTTATGTTAACTTATACATTAGGGGTCTGTGTACTGAGTAGAACATAAAGAGAGTCTTTTCTACCAATATGACATGCTATAGCTTTTGTAACAAGTACATTTTACCCCCCAGAAACTATGTTTATAGATTGAACGATTTCCAAATGACATGTTTTTTTAAATTCCACGCACTAATTGAATCAGTTTAATTCTAACATAAGGGGTCAATGAATCAATTTCAAATTGCTAACTAACTATTTTTAATTTTTATTTTCATTGAACTTAACGAGCTTTTATCCTAATGGCTAGAAGCCACAAGTTACAAAATTAATTGAATTAAATAATAATTATTAATAATTATGCATAATAGAATAAGGTTCGTCAGCATAGAAAGAAAAAACTTTTTGTTTTAATTAATGTCTCTAACCATTACAAAACAGTTTAATATATCACATAATACGCCATTTTTCTTTAAATCTCTCGTTGCATTACACCCAACCTACACCATTGTTAATAAACATATAGCGCGGTAAAAACATATTTAAAGAGTAAATTTCACTAATTTTAAATTCTTGATCTTAATTCACAAAGCAAAGAAAAAATTGCAAAAATTATTTTTGGTATGAAAAATTTTAATGTAGGTAGTCATATATAATTAAGATGGCTCCCTAGGATGTGCCTATTTTAATATGTTGTACCCCATTTATCGTGTTCGCATTATGTAAAAATGTTGTAAGAATTTACCAACAAAAATTAAAAAGTCCGACATTATTGGATGTAACAATCTTCCGTGCCCTTTTTAATCCTTCTTAGAAGTTGTGGAAAAAAGGGATTATATCGAACAACAAAGTTTATGATAAGTTTAATGGTTAGAAATAGAAATAAGTGATTGTTATAAGTAATTTACTTTGATAAAAAAATAGAAATAAGTATTGTTATGATTGTTATTTTAAATATCTGATTGTGTTCATATGCATTTTAACAAGAAAAGACTGTTGTGCAGAGGAGCAATGTTGTAGTTCACTGGTACCAACTGTTACACATACTCGGATCGTATAGCTTGGGGCGATTTTCAGATTATTCTACGTTTTTGTCATTATTGTTTTTTTCCTCTTAGTATTCTGCACAATAATTCCACACAACTGTATTAGACCACATTCGTTATTCTTCACAGCCATTATTTTTCTACTAGGCATTGTATTTCTTCCTATACGCGATTCTGCACAATTTGGATCCCAGACAAAAGAAATCAATCACATTCGTTATTCTACACAGTTATTATTTATTTTTTACGTCATCGCCTTTTTAGTTTAATTCTTATAAACGTGTCTCAATTTATGCCACAATAGAGAAATATTTCTCAAGGCAGATGTTATTAAAGAGATGTCACTTCCGCGAGGATCAAGGATGAATAAAAATTCAAAAAAATCAGTTGGAATGCCTAATGTTAACATTACAGAGTCTTAATAGGAATAAACGTTATCGTGCATAAAAAAAATATCAGAATAGTAAATTACTTACTGTTGTGTAGAATCATAATGATTAGAATTGCGAAGATTGTATAAAAATTATAACTGTGAAGAATAAAGAATCTGATCAATTGCGATTTTGTGCAATTCATATTATACAGAATCGCGAATACTTAGGAAGAAAGGCGATAGTGTAAAAACAATGACTTTGAAGAATAACAAATGTGGTCTTTTACTTTTTGTTTTTAGGAATAGGAAGAAACAATAATGGCAAAAAACGTAGAATAATCCCGATTTTCATAAGACCTTTGAAATTAGAGTTCGAAAAATGAGAAACACTGCGTTAGAGAACTGAAATGTGAGTGGAGTCGGAGAAAATTATCATTATCAGCTTATTTCATTTCCATACCTAGTCAAAAATTTATTCGAAAGATACTTTTGTAGCGACACGCAGATTTCCATCATTTTGGAATGGTATTTTCACCAGTGTGGTTTCAAAAATCGCCCCTGATCTTAAAGTAGTGGTAAAAAAGTTTGGGTATTTCTGCCTTTAACTGAATGCCTTCGTAAAGTGAGTTCACCCTTAACTGTTCTAAGTAGCAAGCTAAACGAATTTTTAAGCAAAGTAAATGCTGCTTTAGGTGTAAGGATGGAATCTCTATACAAGGGATTAAGTATTTTAATTTTTACTATGTACGAAAATAATATAAGATTTAAAAATTATTAAGTATTACTGAAATAATAATAAAAAAATACATAAAACGCCCAGTAACTAATGATTTTCACTACGGTCCCACAAGCTGAGAACTATGTACAGTCAAGTGTAAAAATATGGGTGCACACAACTTGCTCATAAATATGTCCCTTTCCCATAGCTCTTATGCCGTCGAATTAAGGTATAGGTATATGTATAACAATGGGAGGATTAAATCGATACTTATTTTTGCACTTGACCGTACGTCACTCCTTTGCCAACTCAATTGATTGTCTATTTAATGGTTTTTATGGTCGGGGTTTCTCTACGGGATCGAATCAGGAATGAGGTTCGTACAAGAACAAGGGTTACCGACCGACATAGCCAAACGGATTAGCTCATTGTAATGGCAATGGACAAGCCATACAGCACGCAGAAATGGCCGAAAAGTTCTCGAATAGAGACCACGGACTGGCAAGCGCAGCGTGGGACGTCCATCAACGAGAGATAAAGGCCGCAGGTGCAAACCGCTTCTAACCGTAAAGACAGAGTACCTATCAATGACGGAGCTGCGGAGGCCTATGTCCAGAAGTGGACGTCCTGCGGCTGAAATGATGATGATTATTTGTTAACCTTTTCAACGCCACGCCTCGACAAAATGTAAACCTGCTTTGAATCTTATGTCATTGTGTCAAGATCACTTTGACATTATACTTTGTGACACCTATATGTGTCGTTGGCGTTGAAAGGGTTAATAGTAAGAATACCTACAGTAGTTCCAATCATTTATTTTCTCGATGACAGATCTAGTTTGAACGTAATAGTGTTGTGACCAAATAAGTGATCAGTAGATACGATATCGATCCAATTTTAAAATTAATAAATAAAAATACCTGTTATTATAATTATTTCATTTCATTGTCGATTACCTATCTATACTTATATTACTTATATTATAAAGAGGAAAGATTTGTATGTTTGTAATGAATAAGCTAAAAACTACTGGACAATGAAAAATTATTTCACGTGAGTAACATAGGCTATTTTATATCCCGGGAAAAAAATTACAACGCGTAGGGTCAACGTCATAAATAAGTGATCACTTTTGTACCTTGTCACTTTAACGTCATGTTTGAAAAGTCATACGAAATTACGTAAGGACTGAAAGCGAAAAATTACAAAAGTGATCACTTATTTATGACGTTGACTGTACAAAGTCACGGGAACACATCTAGTTCAACATATACAATACCGATACAATATCGATATTTCAATCATAACATCACTATTTATATTGCCTTAGAATGTAACTTTATTAAAACGTTTATTATTTGGGTGAATCAACTTTTTTGTGTTGTTTACTCTGTCCCCGGTTGTCCAAGTGACACTTCATACTGTTTCATAGAAAATGCTTAGGTTGTTCAAGGGACAAAATTTGTGTAACCATAGCAACGGGTGGCACAAAAAAGTTGATTCACCCATTTATCGTACTTTAAAAAAAAATTACTGCATATATGGACTCAATTCGTCTTAGATGAATATTATATGGGATCAAGGAACAAAATTAGGCAGTTGTCTTATTTTTTATACCTCGCATTTAAAAGTTATTTTTTGCGTAAAAAACGCAGTTACATTCTACGGGAGCTGTCATCGAGAAAATAAATGATTGGAAATACTATATTGATTTACAAAACGCACGTGGAACAGATCCATATTTAGTTTTCTCGACTGTGCCTATGTATGGAACATTTCATTATTTCGCTAAAAATGCTTTTATTCACGTGACAAGGAATCGATCCAGCTGGCTCCCACTGCTACGACGAGTGCGACTCGCTCAGCCAGGTGTTCGATAATTAAGCCTAGCTAAATTATTTATAGATAGGTGGGTGAATTACTAAGGTTACCAACCACAGACATTCTATCACACAAAATTGACTAGTTAGCGCTTTGAACTGTACAAAAACCGAGTGAGTAGATAACATTTTGATCATTATTTACTAACTATCGTATCGTTAATCGTTATCCTGTAGGAATTCTCCGGCATATAAAGTGTCCTATATGGCATAATAATAATTAAATAATTAAAATAATGTTGTTTTTTTTTTCATTTTTATTTATTTGATTTTTCTTTTATGTTTTATGTAATATTTGTTTGTGTGGCCTTCCGTGATTTTGCTATACTGTGGCCCGGCGGAAGACCAGTGCTGGTTTTTTTTTTAACCAGCGTCACGCTGAGTCGGGACCCTTTATGGCAACATCAACATGTACCAACCAATGTCTATGTTTGTACTTTTAATGTTAGCCTGTGTACGTGTTTTTGTTGTTATAAATAAATGTTTTTCTTTCTTTCTTTCTTTCTTTCATACCTACATACTCTTTATAATATGTGCTAGTTATTATTATTATTAATTAGCCTGGAGAAGTGTCCCACTGCTGGGCAAAGGCCTCCCCCCATTTTCGCCATTCATCTCGATATTGAGCGGTGTCCTTCCAGTCTTTGAGGTACACGTCTAGGTCGTCCCGCCAACGCCTCCTGGGCCTACCTCGTCGCCGCCATCCATCCTGTGGTATCCAGTCCGTGGCCAACCTAGCCCACCGATTTGGATCCATGCGGCTGGCGTGGCCTGCCCAGTCCCACTTAAGCTTGGCAGCCTTGGCACCCACATCGGTAATGCGTGTTTGGGAGCGAAGTGTGGTGTTTCGGATCCGATCAATCCGCTTCACCCCGAGCATGCTGCGCTCCATTGCTCTTTGGCAAACCTTCAATTTGGTCTTCTGTAACTCCGTCAATGACCATGTTTGAGCACCGTAAGTTAGGACAGGCAGTATACACATATCAACGAGTCTCCGTTTTAGGGTTAGAGGAAGATCGCCCTTCATTAGATCTTTCATTGACCAATAGCTCTTCCAGCCGTTTTGGATCCGTCTTTCGACTTCTCGGTCCTGTCTGTGGCTGAAAGAGACTAGTTGGCCCATGTAGGGATACTCGTCGACATAGTGTAAAGACTGCCCGTCTACCTCTACCTTACGTTTCGTGCTATTGGTCATTACTTGAGTTTTAGACCGGTTCATTTTCAGACCAACTTGAAGGCTTGCAGAGCTTAGCTCTTGTAGCATTGACTGCAGCTCCGATGCAGATGAGGAGAAAAGGACAATGTCGTCGGCGAACCTAAGATTTGTTAATCTTTTGTCACCAACAACGATGCCCTTGTACTCCCACAAGGCTGACAAGTTTCTGAACACTTGCTCTAGTGTACTCGTAAAGAGTTTAGGAGACAGAGGGTCTCCCTGCTTGACTCCTTTTTCAATCTTGAACGTATGTCCAGATGTTTGTAGTTTTATGTCTGCTGTACTATTGTCGTATATGGAAATAATGAGATTAATATAGGTGGGTTCGATGCCTTGAAGATGAAGTGCTTCAATTATGGAGGAGTGTGTGATACTGTCAAATGCTTTGGAGTAATCAACGAAAGCTAAATATAGTTGTTGGTTGTATTCGTGGCATTTCTCTATGATTTGATTTATTGTGTGAAGATGATCAGTAGTAGAAAAATTGGGGCGGAAACCGGCTTGCTCTGGAGGTTGATGTTTGTCCAATTGATCTGTGATGCGAAACTCTAATATTTTTATGAAGACTTTGTAAATATGGGAGACCAGGCTAATGGGACGATATTTATCGAGATCACTCTTATCCCCTTTTTTGTGGAGTAATATGATGTTTGAATGGAGCATCAATTTGGGAATTTGACCTGTTTGAAGAATGTTATTGAAAAGTTTGATTAAGTGCGGTAATAACGAACTTTTTCCGAGAATCATGTGTTCTGTACTGACTCCGTCTGCTCCAGGGCTTTTCCCGAATTTTATGTTCCGAAGAGCCCGATTCACTTCATCGCCTCTGATTGAAGGAACTTCTTCAGAAAAGAAGTAATCATTTGTGTTTATTCTTTTTGAAGGGTCGGAGTAAGGGTTTTTAAAATAGTTAATGCAAATTTCCAATATTTTGTCTCGACCGTGTTGCTTTTTGCCCTTTTCATCGACCAGACTCTTTATCCACGTTTTTGTTCCGCGATGAATTCCCTGTTTTGCTATTTTAAGTGAAGTATTCTTGCTCAGTGCGGTCCTTACTGCGGCTGTATTATAAGAGCGGATATCCTGTCTAATGCTGCGTTTTACCTGTTTGTCTAAACTATTGTAACTTTCTGAAGCTATAGATAAAGTATGTCTAGTTATACATATGTATAAATGTAAGACAAGAAAAGACGTCTATGTACAAAGGCAATAGGAACCGTTTCAAATGTGCTGGCTAGGTATATTCATACTCTAGGGTCTAAGGTAAGGTTCAAAGATGATTTCTTAACCACACAGTAGGACAGCTGTGGCTGTAGGCAGTCACGAAATTTTGGTTACCAAACGGTAGGTAGGTACTAAACCCAAAATATTGATTTGAACCGACAGAAAAAATTGCTTAAGTAATATATAAATTTACGCTCGTTACTTGATTTTTACATTTGCCACCGGAGCTCTAATACGTATACCAAAAATTCAAGTCAGTCAAACCATTCTGCAAGTGGAATAAAAATTACTTCCAAGATATGAAACTTAAAATTCGCACTCGAATATTTCAAATTAAATAAAATTACATACGTAACCTGTAAGTAATATTCACTTTCAAAGTAGGTTCATATCGTAACAAATCTATACTGGCAATATACTCGTATCATAATTGCGTTTGTTGCGTTTGTCTCGAGTTGAAAGCACTCACAGGTAGGTAATAGTCTATGAAGTGGACTGATCAAATAAAAGCTGTACTGGACGGTCCCTAGCATGCATGCCCACGGACCAATTCTCTGAGAAATGGGGGGCGACGTAATTATGAGGTGGGTTACAAAATACGTAAACTTGGTGACCACGATCACACTGTGTAGTGTTATGCTGAAGTCTACATCCACACTACAAGTTAAGTAACCCCGTGGTACCTACCATAGACTCGAATCCAGATTCGCATTTCCGAGTTTTTCGGAAATTATGTGTGAATTAACCATGATGTGTTAGTCTTTTACGGAGATTGCTTGGAAAGACTATCAAAAAATAACACTTTTCAGAATTAATACTTTTATTAACGGACAGCATAACCACTTGCTAATAGTGCTATCTCTAATCTGAGCCATGAAATGAATCTACCGATCTATATATACTATTCACAAACAAAGAACAAGTACGGCAACGGTCAAATTAAACTTTTAAATTGTAACAATATTGAATACATTAATAATTACGTTAGTTATATTAAATTCTAATTAAATTGAACTAAATAGTAATCTGTGAATTATTGTTAGATCAAATTTAATAATATATGTAGTTCCTAAGGTTGCGCGGAAGTAGTGTACACAGTTTCGTTGGTGGCGCCAGCCGGAAACGCTAACAGATGATTGAAATTTACCATGAGCTTTTCGATGAAGGTAAACATCGCGAGGAAACGTGTGCCTAGGTACAGTCAACGTCATAAGTAAGTGATCACTTTTGTACCTGGTCGCTTTCTCGTTACTTAATTTCGTATGGCTTTTCAAAAATGACGTTTTAGTGACAAGGTACAAAAGTGATCACTTATTTTTGAGTTATGACGTCGACCCTACTCTCGCGAAGCTATAGTTCAAAGCAATAATTCCGAGACATGACTTTAGTTTACTCTAGTTTAGAGTTCTTTTAGTAAAATTTATTTTTTAGCCTTGAAATCATCATCATCATCATCTTTTCAGCCGAAAGACGTCCACTGCTGAACATAGGCCTCCCCAAGGCTCGCCAAACAGATCGGTTCCGTGCCATCCGCATCCAACACGATCCCGCAATCTTAACCAGGTCGTCCCTACACTGCGTCTTCCGGTCCGTGGACGCCATTCGAGAACCTTTTAAAAACTAGATGCATTTTCAATTAACTGCAAATTTAGATTATTAACTGCTTAAAAAAAAATTAATAGTCGATTAAGTTGACATAGAAGTGGCGTCACAACTAAAAATTGCCGTAAAAAAACTACGGGAGTATCGTGTTGTGACAGCTCATAAAAAGTACGCAGACAGACTGGTGGATCCCTATCTAATGATGAATGGTAAGTTCCCAATCTGCACTCGGTTGGCGAGGGAACTGCTAGCCAAGTCCTTTAAATCCGAGAGGAATCCTGTGCCCAGCTATGGGACGTGCATAGACCGCAGATAATGATAATATTTAACTAGTCGGAAAAACATATTACCTATGCTTTATGTACGCTGATAAATTTTGTTTGTTATTTAGGTCTCAGAAAACAATATTGGCTTGTTCTCCAAAACTAGTACATGTCCATAGATGATATCGAGTGTGATTGCTCGGAATCCAGTTTTTGGCCATGTTTAACTGAAAATACACAAAAAGTCTGCGTTAGGTACTAAACTGTCAGTCAATTGAAATTGCAAACAATGTAAACAAATCTTGTATTTAAAATGTCTTTAATTTCCATTTTCCCTCATCAAATACTTAACTACTGCTAAATCCGTGTGTTATTTAATCAATACTTACCACAACACTATCCTAAACCATTAAAACAATAAACAAGTGCTAGAACATGGATATTTCATTAAATGGTTTATTTACATTGTTCGCAATTTCAATTGACAGCGATTTTACAACACTACAATCATAAAATAATCGTCTGCTACTGCATACTTATATGTATGAAATGCGTTATGCGATTAAATTTGTTTATCTCTTTACTTACTTTCCGTGAAGACAGTCAGTCATGTGGAAGTCCGTGTGTACTACCTGAAATTAATTGATTGTGCTATTTTAGACGGGAAATAAAAAATATAGACTTACACGATCGAATAGAAAATATGTAAATTACGATATTTCATTGAAATTTTTTGTTTGTTTCTTACTCTTCGTTATGACAACCAGCCATTTGACATTTCAAAGTCCGCCCTAATTGTAACCGCTAGTTGCCGCTGTCATCGCGCACCCAGCCAATGGCAAAATTATCCATTTGGGTCATACCTTGGTCATACACATTTTTTCGTTCGCGTCTCTCCTGTGGAGGTGGCAAAAGTTAAGGGTCTAAGCCAATATTTTTTAGTCAAGTCTGCATCGGCGTGCAGGATGCCTGGTCAACTTTAGGCCCATTTAAATAAATCTTAAGTTTGCCGGCTCGAAGTCACTAATTTTATGTCCACAGGAGAGACAACTTTTGTTTCTTAGGCTGTGTATGACCCATTTTGTTGTAGTATATTTTATAATTAACTTTTAATACTTTTCGGTCGGAATAAACATGAAATGTTATTTTTTTTTGGCTGGCAACACTAGGAACAGCCAAAACCCACCACTCGTGTACCTACAACGCTTTATCCAAAAGTACACAGTTTTACGATATTTGATATTATTTTCAGGTTAGCAATCACAGGCAATCATTGCTTATCATTTAATAAAGCGCAATTGTTTAATTGAAAGAATACAAAGCAATATTTCATCAATCGTTTTGTTTTAGAGCTTCTATTGTTTCTGCCGGGCGGCGTAACAGACGATTGAATCAAAACAAATTCCAAAAGGTTCATGTTTTTGCACAATTTACAACGCTACAGACGAGTAGGTATACTAAAAATATGTATTCACGCCACGCGCTCTTATTCCACCCCATCTACACTTACATGTGTATCTCACCCACTTATCCTGACTCACCCTCGTTTGTTTTTGTAAATTTACTACTCAAAAGACAATAGTGGCCACTAAGTATTTTGATTATTACGTTAAAATTATGGTAAACAGTACATAATATGTATTTATTTAAATAAAATAACAGTTGAACAAGGCTTTTCTTTGTATCTTGGCTACTAATCATTTAATTATGCAGTCAATTGTTGCAATGTTTACGATTAATATGAAATTGGTCCGTTGTCAAAAGAAAAACAAAAAAAAAACTCTACGATAAAAGAACAAAAAGTGACACTTGCTTTTTATTATTTTTTAATGACGGGTGTGTCCTATTCACATTCCTAGAGCCTAGAATGCATAATCTTGAAGAAATTTGTTTTCAGTTTTTAGGGTTCCGTAGTCAACTAGAAACCCTTATAGTTTCGCCATGTCTGTCTGTCTGTCTGCCTGTCTGTCCGTCTGCGGCTAAGCTCAGAGACTGTTAGTACTAAAAAGCTGTAATTTGGCTTGAATATACATATCAGTCATGCCAACAAAGTGGTAAAATAAAAAATAAAAAATATTTTTTTTTAAGGTACCTCCCATAGACGTATAGTGGGGGTGATTTCTTTTTCTTGACTAACCCTATAGTGTGGGATATCGTTGGATAGGTCTTTTAAAACCATTGCGGGGTTGCAAACATGATTTTTGTATTCAGTGATCTGTTTGCGAAATATTCAACTTTAAAGTGAAAATTTTCATTAAAATCGACCGTCCCCCCCCCCCCCCACCCCTCTAAAATCTAAACTGTTGGGAGGAAAAATTTGAAAAAAATCAAAATGATAGTAAATATGTATATTAAATTTACAAGGAAAATTAAAGCGGCTAACATTGCTTGGGAATTATTTGTAGTTTAAGAGTAAATAGTAGCCTAAGGTATAAAACATACCGTCACTACTTTGAAAAAGCTCGTATCTCAAATCAGCATGTAAACAAAACTGAACGTTGATACGCGCGTAATAAAGTTCACTTAGCCAGATTATCGATTGTGAAATACGAGTTTTTTTCAAAGTATTGACGATACCTAAACTTGGAAGATTCCGTACACATACGAAATCCTTAGAAAAATATTACTTGATTTTTTCGTAATGGCTACGGAACCCTATCTTGGGCGTGTCCGACACGCTCTTGGCCGGTTTTTTAGTTTATGTCCAATAATTATCAATAAAACAGAAATATGTAAGTGGCCCTTATTTGTTTTGAGTAGTACCTATAGGTACTTTAAACTGCAAAGAAATTATATTTTCTTTTTTTCAATTCGTAATTTACTACTCAAACTTGTCACTTCACGACAAGTTGTCTGCCTAGCGTTCTCGAGCCATTACGAAAAACAAGCCGTTGCAAAAACTTACAATTTTAAAAACCTCACCTCGAATCGAAACTACGGATTACTTGTATTGTCTGGTGTAATTTTCGATGAAAATAGAAACTAGGCTTAGATAATCGATCTACGTCAGGAAAATGACTTTGTCAGCGACTATTGCCAGAATACTGGAATTAATGTACTTAGGTTCTATGCCATCTTTACTGGACTTTATGTAAATCTGTCCAACAATAAGTGATTAGGTTAATTATGTTATGATATTTACGGTCGTTTTCCTGTGTGGAGCAGTAATAGTTTTTTTTTACGTGTTATTTTAAAGTTTGTTCATTTATACACAAATTAATGGGTCCATAAAGTTAAAAAAGCATAATTGGTCTAAATACAAAATGGTTCAGTTGGTATAATTAAATCTTCTTTGAAATCATCAACTTTACAGGATTATTATTAAATAAATCTAACTTGACCTAAAGCAACTTGTAGATCAGTGTACTCGTAGATTACACGATCGAAAAAGTTCGTTTCAGTGAAAATTGCATTATTTTAAATGAATATTTCCAACAATAGTGCTTTTCCACTTTATGTATTATGACACGCTCCCAAATTTACTCATCAAATGACAATAGAAGCATTAAGTGGAAAGATTTGGCGCCTTGATGGGTCTTTTTAAAGGCACAACTAGTCGGAATTGTTTGTAGGGGACCCAATACTTACGCAATTAAGTTGGAACTACTGCGCAACCCTTTTCCTTACTTTTGTAGTACTCGTAATGGCGAATAAAGGTTAAAGTATTTCTTAATATGTAATCCATATCACGCTAATATTATAAATGCGAAATTAACTCCGTTTATCAGTCTGTATGGTAAATTCGGTATAGAGAAAGCGGAACACCATGGAAATGACAGGATTATCCCTGATCTCCAGCACGTACTTATACATAACTTTAGTCGATTATCAACAAGAATTATTTATTTTTCAACAAAATTAACAGAATTTCATAAAATAAAACTTAGAGTAACTTATTTATTATCCATTATTAACTTAAAGTAAGGAGTGCATCCGTAACACTCTACAGGGTTATTTGTAATTCACTAGCATCCTTTTAACCCTAAACTCCTACCACTTAAACAAATGTTTTTTGTTTTACGGCTTATGAATATTTTTGGTGCAACGGTTTTTAAAATTTTGAATCGTTTTGAAAATTTGAGACTATCTCTTACTTTTACGATACTCTTTGCCGTGTAAGTCATTCATTCATTGCCCGCCACGACCGCGGCGCGTGGCCCCGTCCTCGAATTTCATAGAGTACGAAGTTGTGTTAGAAGAATTTATTTATTATTATTAATTTGTATTGAAAAAAAAGTGCTCCATTTAAAAAAGTCGTAAATCAAAAAACATTTGTTTATGTGATATGAATTCAGGGTTAAGAGGATGTCAGTGAATTACAAATAACCCTGTATAAACCATGCGTGCAGAACAGACGTAACAGCCAATAAAGATTTACAGCATGTACAATCATCAAAACCCAGGCCTGCCCAGTTTCAAAGCAAAGCTTGCAACCGTCGAAGTTGCCTAACCCCGCCCTTAATTTTGTTGAACAAAGAGGAACAGAATATTTTTTGTTAATTACTTGCGCATGTTTTGTCTAGTTACTTGACCAATGAGGAACCGGTCTTACTTCAAAAAAAATTACACATAAAATCTTTGTGGGTCCGCCCACCAATTTCATTGCACCCAAAATGGACATTTAAGGTGTCAAGGCGACGTTTTTGGCGATTGTACCTCTGCATTTTCCATGCATAGCACTGGAATCATTACATTACACTTCCTTTTGGCTTCACCGTAGTCGTGTAAAAAAGAAAATAACACTGTTCGCAATAATAAGCAGGAATCCGCATTGTTAGACTGTAGGAAGTCTAACAATAATATCTTAAGTAAGTTTCAATTAAGAAGATCATATATATTATTAACTCACTTTAGTAAAAAGTGTCTCCACAGTACTCTATATAAATCGTATGTAACAGACGCTTATGATTAGTTTTTATTAAGCTTAAAGGCATTCTACCGGTCACTTTATCCTAACTAATAAAAGTGAATAATTACACGCTAAAGAAACGTTTTTTACAAAGGCTTCTAACTTTTGTCTCGAACTTTGTGCTGACAAAAACTCTAGAAACACTGAGTTCGAGATCCGGGCGGACCGGCTTGCACCTGCCAGTTGTGCTTAATAACAGCCCTTAAACTTTGAAAAAATAAAGGATTTCGTATATAAACCCGGCAAAGTGCATGTCGAACTTGTTACAATTTAAAAAGTACTATTAATATTTAATAAATGTGCACCTTTTACATGGTGCTTGACTAAAAAAATATTTTTATTAGAAATGGATAACACGCAACACTGATGTGTTATTTTTTCCTTTACTTGTGCGTTGGCACTTCTATGTCAATTATCTTTATCTACCCTATCAATGAATAACCACGGTTGTTGTTAATCTATTTTCAAAAGATTGTAGTTTATGTCGTGTTTATTTGGATTCTAAATTATACTCAACTTGATTGGTTGTTTCTGATAAAATAATGATGACAGATTTTTGCATGCATGCATATGCGAACAGAAAAGTGATCCTATATGGGTTTCGTTTTCTCTATTTGAGGTACGGAACCCTAACAGTGCCATTTTTTTTATTTAGGGCACCAATGAATGAACATGTGTGTGTGTGTGTGTGTGTGTGTTTGTTGGGAAATGTCGTGGATTCATTAAAATCCCAGAATTTCATTGCAACTGCCAGTTCTAATGGTTTCAGACACAGACAAATAAAAACAAATTCCTCTCCAGATTAACTAGAATTCTTCACGCCATATGAGTCGAGGATCGCAGCATTATTAAGATGGCGTCCAATTAAGAAGTAGGTACTGATATCTTATAAAGAAATTCCTATTAAATCACAATTCTGAGTGCGTGGTTGAGTCTACTACGTGGGAACACTTGAGAAGTTCGCAGGTGTCCATGGGCGACGGTAATGGTTTACCATCAGGCGATCCGTTTGCTCGTTTGCACCCTATACCATAAAAAAATAAAAAATGTGCCCAAACACGACGAGGTTGTGTCGTTTCATTGCGAAGTTCCTTTGGCCACCTTCCAGCTCCATCATCAGATCATCACCAACATCATCATCATAATTATTGTATTGTCACGCGATTTACACAATCATGTGTGCAAAATTTCATGTCAATCGGTAACCGGGAAGTCGATCAAATTTAATTTGCAAGATTTGATGGCAAACATCGGGACAGGTGAAAATAAATAAAAGCTTGTAAAAAAAAGGGAAAGATGTGGCTAATCTATATTTACGCTGTCTTAAAATTAATACAGAATATCAGCACATTTTTAGGTTCGTACAGCTGAACATCCGTACAAAAATTTATCAAGAGAATTTTTATATGTAGATTTAGTAAGTAGCCCTTTTAGCGCCGTCCCCTTCAACATCGAAACTAAAGATGTTATGAGTTATGGGTTATGGAGGTTCGACTACGATTTCGAAAGGTCGGAACTTTCGATTTATGTCAGACCTCCAAATTCGACATCGGTTCCGAACACGTTGATCAGCCAGCGCGTATGAACAAGTTTAGGGTGAGGCGCCACTGGTGCGTTGCGTTGCGTTGCGTCGAGTCAACAAAATGAAACAATGCGTTGTATGCAGTGGCATACTCCTGCGCTGCGTTGACGAACGACAAAATATGTTCTGATAGAGACAGCGCAGCGGCATCACCCTCCCCTCCGCTCCGTCTCTTCTCCGTCGATCCGTTGAAACGTTGCGTGCGACGACGCAACGCATCAATGTGGCTTGTCATAAAAAATATACGTAAATGTCGCAGTGTCAACGATGCGACGACGCAACACGACGCAACGCACCAGTGAAGTCTGCAATAGAGAGATCTCTCTCCAGGCAGATGTTATGCCTGGGGACCGAAGTCCAATGGATGAAAGTTGGAAGTTGTATTTATGCAGCCGAGTGGAGAAACTTCGATAGCGTGATGTAGTAGTTAGTTCCTTATGTGATGACTAGATGGCGCTAGTAGTCGCTACATCAGCCCCCCTTTTAGACCGGAGGTCGATACGAAATGCAGTGGAGTGCAGTCTGTGCGTCATGTGGGCGCTTGCAAGGGCCAGTCGCTCAGAGCCTCGTCGGCGAGCATTGTTGTTCCTCTGCTACCTGTGGATGCATTCCTGTTGAGTGATTGCTCAGAGCCTTGTTGGCGAGCATTGGTTGATTGATTGGCAAGTGGAAGTAGCGGGAGGAGGATTTGCGAACTGTAGACACCAGGCAGATAATAGATACATGCTAATGGTGCACAGTGCGGTGAGTATGGCTTGCTGTGAGACTGCGTCATCGTTTTGTGTGTCTGAAGGTTGCGATTTTGTCCAATGTCGTGGGTCACCAATTTAGGGGTAGCTGCAATAGAGAGATCTCTCTCCAGGCAGATCTTATGCCTGGGGACCGAAGTCCAATGGATGAAAGTTGGAAGTTGTATTTATGCAGCCGAGTTGAGAAAGTTCGATAGCGTGATGTAGGATTGTAGTAGTTAGTTCCTTATGTGATGACTAGATGGCGCTAGTAGTCGCTACACTCTTACACTGGTCGCGCGGGAATCCTCCCTTCCTACTGAAATGAAAGAGGCTAAATATACACTAGATAGAGTGTCAGTAGCAAACATTTCGATACAAAACGTCCAAAAATCCATTTGACAGCTTCAAACTACGATTGCGTTACGTCATTCAAACTGAAGGGAGGCAAATGACATAATACGCCAATTGTTGGCTTATATTTTTCGGGACGTTTTCATGCCGCCTTAGCTCTATCTAGTGTATAAATAATCTAAGTATCAAACGGTATAAGATGGTGACAGAAAGAGATGGTGAAACTATTTTCATACCAAATTTCATCCAAATCGGTTCAGCGGTTAAAGCAAAGAGAGGTTACAGACAGACACACGCTTTCGCATTTACAATATTAGTTTAGTTTAGAATTGATATAGATATGGATGTGGTTGCTATTACTGTAAGTATATTGCCTTTATGCGTAGGTATAGGTAACGCCACGAGAGTTGAGACACGCGGCGGACACGACGTACAAATACTCGTTCTTGAATCTACATAAGCACGACGACGTCTGTACACGCGTACGCCTACATACATCGCGCGCGCACTCTTCTGGATTCCGGCGGGGTCCGGCAATCTGCGCCTTGAGGGGTGGGGTAACTCGAATCGGTGCGGGGTGGAGCGTGTCCATTCTGTACGTTAGTACTATTATATATTCTGTGGTTCAGGCGAATGATTACACACACAGCTACATAAAGTACTAATTGCAAAAAAGATAGTGAATGAATGAAATGACTTAGTGAATCAAAATGTGAGTTATATGAGAGAGAGAGAGAGAGAGAGATGTTTATTTACACATATTCGATACAAACACAGAAAAAAAAATACATTTGACAGGAAATTTACAAATTAAAAAAATATATCGAATAGTATAAATTGGGCCCCACTCAGCATAATGTTGTGGCAAGCAACAACGCTGTTTTTCAGTGGGACCCATACAACGCTATATATGATCTTATGATGAAATACTTACGCAATGCTATGCATATTATAATTTTTCTTTTTTCATATATCTAACCTTGTTTGAAATAAAACAATTTGAAACTGATAAGAAACATTCGCAAGAAAAAAATCGGCATTTTATATAAATTGCGAAAAATATGCTTATCTGATTTATATAAAATAGATCAAAATATTTTAGTTTAACGACCGCTTTAGCCTAGTTGGTAGTGACCCTGCCTACGAAGCAAGAGGTCCTGGGTTCAAATCCCGGTAAGGGCATTTATTTGTGTGATGAGCACGAATATTTGTTCCTGAGTTATGGATGTTTTCTATGTATTTAAGTATTTATTTATCTATATAAGTATGTTTATCGTCGTCTAGTACCCATAGTACAAGCTTTGCTTAGTTTGGGACTAGGTCGATTTGTGTAAGATTGTCCCCTAATATTTATATTTTTTTTTAATATTTTTTTTTTTAGACCTGCCTTTAACAGATCTCTTTTCTGCCTCCGCCTCCGCCATCGCCTCCGACTCCACCTCCGATTCAGTATGCTTAGTATAAGTTTTTTTGGTGAAGTAAAACAAATACTTCTTGATCGAGAAGCATTTGATAAAGTAAAACTTACTGCATGCTTAGTAGCATACTGTATGCTTAGTAGTAATTACTATGGAAACATGGACAGCGCCTCATAAATAATATTTCGAAAACGGAACCCCTCATCGAAAAACGGTCATGCCAAACCTACAATACTTTTGACAGAAAAGATGGTATATTTAGATCAGAAAATAACATACCTAATTTATAAAGCGCGAGGTAGCGCTTTTCAACTGAACCTAATGTTCATTAGTACGTCTCGTATATCTCGTATATTTGTGTATTTTTTCATTTGTTTGTACGTAGGTACATAGTTGGCTGGAGCTTTCTTAGGGGGTTGAGAGGGAGGTAAAGGGTCTGAATAATTTTTAATTTGTGATTATTCATAGGTTAATAGACAAATAAATACTCGTAAAATTGGTATAATAAATTATAATGTAAAGGAAGCAGTTACATTTTTTCTTGTAAAAGGTTGGTAACCTAAGCTCTAGAACTATAATAGAATCAATGCTATATTTTTTTCATTCATATAGAGCTACACGTACAACTTTAGTAGTGTAGTGGACAGTCCTAAATTCTTTCGTGATAGATGAAGTTGCGTGCAATAGAAAGAGTAATTATCTTATCGTTTGTGGTTTTACCAATACTATCCATGTGGAAAGTACCAATGACACAGTAACTTAAAACAGTCTTTCTATGAAGTGCTTATGACATTGACCTAAGGGTGTTTAAGCAATTTCTAGGTTACCTACAATAAAAAAAACCCACGCGTTACTTACGATATCCTATTTATTGTGTTTAGGTATTATACGGAGGCATTGAGTCACCGACATCAATTTGCAATAACTGTACCTACGTCGATAACAATGAAACATTGAACAACACGCCGCATTTGTAAGCCACCGTATCGATAATGTCATAGGGTTTACTTTTGATTTGGTTTCGATAAATGAAAGCAGGGACAAAGGAACAATCATTAAATAAAAAGGGCGGGAAAAGTAAAAGTCACGCACTCCTCGTTTATTGATATAGACCCACAGAGCAATATCGATATGGTAGAGTCCTACAGCAAATAGTAAGGAACGGGGTAAGTAACATTACGTCTAAAACGGAACGTTTCATGTTATATATTACAAATGACAAATAAAATTGCTTTGGTGGCCTCATTCAAAAATTATACCTAAATATAGAGAGAAGAACAAAATCTAAAGATCCAGCTACATGTGGCACTGCATTCTGGTCGATTTTGTGAGGAGACCATTAGGAAAAAGTTTGTAATGTTTGATAACTAGTTTCTCAGTAGACCAATACGAGAAAACTCTTGAAAACAATGTTAAGGGTCTAGAAATATCAAATATGACTTCTTTTTATTTATCTATTTCAAATATTCTCGTTTGTTCTATTATGGACGCACTACAACGCCGACGATCCACCTGAGTATCACTTACAATGACGAAAGGCCATTCTTAATGAGTTAAGCTTTTGCAATTTCAACCTTGTAACTTAGAAAAGACGGTAGCTTTTTGTTTGCATTTTTTGTTACTTGTTCTGATTTGTTATTAGCGGTAGGCTTCAACAAACGAGAACAATGTTATCTTTACCAGATGAGTTCTGCAGTCCTAAACCCCCAGCTTATAAAATTCCAACAATAGATGCATCGAAATATCGGGAGCTCATTATAGTAGTCGTCTACGTCATCCCTTAGAATATGTCTAATGTAATTATTAAGTAACCATTGCGATTAAGAACTGTTAGGTTAAGATTGCTAACACGAGCGATATTTACTACAAGCATTTGGATAAAGAGATCTTGCCAAGTTCTAAAATTAAATATCAATGAAAGTAAAAATAGGGAACGTGCAGAAACTATAGGCGGCAGCACTAATGCGACAGAAGAGACACTATGCGGTCAGCAAAAGAAACTTATCAGGGTAAAACATTCAAATTGATGGCAGCACCGTCTATGTGCACGTTTCCGATAAGAATATTTAGCTATCACCTATCACTCAAGAACATGCTAAAGAACGTTGTACCCGTTCAAACTTCGACTTTTTTATCTGCGACTCTTTTGTAATCTCAGAATTTTTTGCACTGAACATGATTTGTTGCGATTTAATATACCGGAGCGGCCTAGGTGCTCTAAAATATGATTGTGAACACGTTTCTATTTTTAACCGCGATAATACGGTAGGCATAGGTACCGATATAGGCACAATAATAATTTATACTTACTAGTGTGCAACTTTTTATCATGACTGCTAAGTACTATAAAAACTAACGTTCCCTTCATGGCCCAATTAGGATTGAGTGGAGATTTTATGCCTTTGATGTTTTGGAATCCTGTTTAACATCATAAAACCGAGTAACGAGAACGCAGCCCGTACTTATAGCTGGACCTTTTCTTGTCAACATAGCCCAAAGGATTAAAGGGTCATCTATCATGGTTGATGAGCGTTTAAAATTAGGCGCATGTTGTCATTTTACTTCCCCAAGGCTATTCTTCCGTTACGCCGCTACGCTGCTACGGCGTAGCGCCTGTAGCGACATAGAGCGCTGTTTTCCCGTAGCAGTAGTTTTGAATGAAACATTATCCAAAAATATATTAAAAATAAATCTTGATGAATGGTTTCTAATAAAAAAATATTATTTATTGAAAATATTTTGAAAAAACTTTAAGCTGTAACAATAATTGCATTACGTACAGTTAGCTACAGAGAAACGTGACCCCTTACTGCATACAAACTTTGGATGTACAACAACCTAACCTAACAATTGCTCATGTCAACGCCAACGAGTCTTTCCGATTTTTAACCCCCGACACAAAAAGAGGGGTGTTATAATTTTGACCGCTATGTGCGTGTGTGTGTGTGTGTCTGTCTGTGGCAACAAAACTCTAAAACGGGTGAACCGATTCGGATGCGGTTATTTTTTATTTGAAAGCTGGTTTTTTGGCGATGGTTCTTCTTAGACATGTTTCATCAAAATCGGTTCAGCCGTTTCAAAGTTATAAGCTTTTTTGTCAGCTGCGGAAGGGATCTTAGATGCATAATGGGCGTTTATGTACTTTATCTTCAAACATATGTGCGACCAAATTGCGTTGGGGGTTTTTAAATTTAAAATTTATAGTTATTATTTTAATACAATTATTACAATGAGTCATGTCACCGGTCTGGTCGTCAATAAGGTATAACAAAAGCTTTTTTATCGCAACAAAGGCATCACTGAAATAATTCATCCGCGTAAATGGAGCTTCCAGTCGTAGAGATAGATTCCTATCGGTAGGCATGCGGGTAGTCCTTATTGAAAGCCAGCAGAGTTAGGGGCAGGTATACGTAGGTATACCAGCATTGTTATTTTATTATGGCATATTTGTCGGTGCCAAATAAATTGTGATATAATTACGTGTCTTTGTAGTCGCGGATCTCACGAAGAGAATTTCAAATCCCAACGCGTAAACGTCTTTTAAAGTTATGTTAGTTCGTTTGTTTTTTAAAAAATCTGTCTCTGCTCATTACAGGACCATTTCGCCAGTTCAAGTAGAAGCTAGTTTTAAAACATGTCGACTGTTGTGCAGTAAAGTTACACTTTCCTCCCGTGTTGGGTTATTAGCCGTCGGTCATTGAATATCCGTAATTGGTCAAAAAACTATTGACGGATGTCCAGGAGGCCCAAGCACTGCTCTTCCGCCCATATGGATCCAGATGGGAACCGCAGCTTTTGGGCACACGAGGAGGTTACTCGACATGCACTTCAATATATTATTAACTTGTCATTAATTTGTCTTTGTCTAACACTTTGACATTTGCTGTTGCCTGAAACAGAAAACGACATAAGGTCTAGAATTTCGCTTTGTTGCTGTTTTCTAAACAATTTTTTTTAATGTGCGAGTTTTGGCGTGTGGATTTGCAGTGTACATGTTCATTAATATTTTGTGATACAAAGTTTTTTAGGTAGGTAGCGCCGTATTTTAAAGACCAATAATTATCATTCAATACAGAAAAAGGTCTCAGTCTCAGTACATCTCGTCATGTTAAATTAAATTAGGTAGTAACTAAGTATTAGTTCCACTTTCAATTAAATGATAAGGAATCAGTATCCTACACATTTTCTAGCATTCTTTTCTTATTTTATATTCTTCTTGTAGCAGCTTGAATTCTTGTTGCTAATTTTCAACATAATAAAATATCATCTGAATGATTTTGCGTCGAAAAATGTAACTTCCAGAATATAACCCTACCAGCTCAAACATGACGAAGTCAAATTAAAATTCACAATTCACAATTTTCAATAGTATTGCCTCCACCCATGCCCAGTAACTTAGTTAGTCAAGTGAACTGTTAATTAACATTTAATTTATATGCTTTTAATTTTGAGCTAAAAACCTTCATGAGGAAGAAATAAAACTGCACCTTAAAAAACTCTCCTACCGGCTTTCAGCCAATAGCGGCAATGTAAAGTTGCGTTGATGGTTCGCTGGCTGAGGGATGTTTGGTTTAAAAGGCGGGTGGAGTCGCGAAGGCTGCACAACGCGCCCGGACGCCTGCCAGGCCACACATCCCGTGAGCCTTCGGTTCTACATACTAACTTGCCGATACGACGCTTAATCCCAGTCGACAAATAACCCGAAAACGCTAATTTCAGACTTAACAAAACTACTTAGGATAACTACAAGTTACTTTGGCACGAATTTCTTGACGGTGGATATTACGCGCAACTGTTAAGGTAAGGTTTACAACTGTATAACTATTTACTAAGTATTTTTACGACTATGCGAATTGGATTTAGAGCTTGCGGATTTATTTAATCAATCAGGGAAGTATCGCTTGAAAAAAAAACATGATAACTTTACGAATTCACTTAATCACTTATAATGTAGTAGTTTTATGTTGCATTTTTTATTCTTCAAGCGAAACTTTCAAATTTTTTGTAAAAGCCTTTTAAAAAATTATAAACGTTTTTTGATATACATCTAACATTATTCGACTAAAATTTTATATGAAACGTAGCAAAGAAGTTTCCGTGATAAATTACGTCGCAGAAAAATATAAATAATCGCATTACCAGGAACTAGTTTATCTTGCTACCCTTAAACATATAATTTTAAATTAAACTTCAATTCCATTTTACCTTTTATGCTAACCAGAAGTTCAAAATTTTCAATTAGAACTGAATTAAAAAGCCGGGATAAATAAAATGCTAATTTGTATCGCCCATAATTTACTATCAAGACCCAGTCTAGATCTAAGATTATTTCATGTTTATATTTTGTATCTTATATGAATTTTATGAATAAATAAAAAATAAAATAAATAAATAAATTATTTGGCTCAAAATCTCCGTTAGGATACAGAGATTTGTGGTACACTAATTAGACAACACATTTCAAAATTTGAAATGAAATGCTCCAGCGGCTAATTAAAATCTCAAGAGGGACTAATACTTTCGTGAATTCCTTTGAGCCCCTTTAAACCCAAAATCTTTGAAGTGTTATGTATGTAATATTTACAAAGTATTTCGGTTAAAAAAACCATAAGCAATAATATACAACGGTTTATTTGATAAATAATGTGACATTGACTCGCAGGAGTCCGTTCTGCAGCTTGGTTTAAGGCGGAATTTTATTTTTTTCTTAAATCTGACTAGTTTAGGCGGCGCAATATAAGCCGTCAACAATTACTATTCTAAAGTAACGTAAATAGGCACTTTGTAACACATCTGAATTAAAATATTTTAGATTTCTTTGATAAGTAAAAATAATAAATAATAAATAAATATCACGGGACAATTCACACCAATTGACCTAGTCCCAAAGTAAGCTTAGCAAAGCTTGTGTTATGGGTACTAGGCAAAGGATAAACATACTTATATAGATAGATACATACTTAAATACATATTAAACACCCAAGACCCGAGAACAAACATTCGTATTTTTCATACAAATATCTGCCCCGACACGGGAATCGAACCCGGGACCTCAAGCTTCATAGTCAGGATCTCTAACCACTAGGCCATCTGGTCGTCTAAAAAGTAAGTATCTCAAATACAAAACGTAAATAAAAATTCGGTACGGCGTTATGGACTATATGTATATTAGGTAATTTAAATTAAATAAGTAAGTTTGTACATAACAGCAAGGCGAGTTTTGAAATGGTATTCTAGTATGACTTATTTTATTATTTTCGTACGTAGGAATTTATGCTTTTGGTTGCTAATATTCTGAAGTGGTATTATATTAAAAGTGTTGTTTATTTAAACGGTCATATGCACAGCATAACAGCTCGTTTTATTTAAGTAAAAAAATTATAAGCTAGAGCGTTGGTAGGTCAGCTAAAGTAAAACTTAAAGTCCACCACGTGTCTACGCCCGCTCCAATGTGGTCGAAATGTCGGAGTAATTTTAGCAATATGCAAATAGTCTTAGTGAAAGTATTTTCACGTTAGTGGACGTTTGGCAGCCACCGTGACGTGTGGCTCCGAGAGGAAGGGCTACGGATTAGCCCGAAAAATGTTGAGTTAAATTCGTTTTAAGACATGAGTGATCCGTATACTTTCACTATGAGTGAGTCTCACGGTAGTTTCATATTTAAGATACATGAAGTCTTGTTTAAATCCTGGGTGCAATTAATTAAAACTTAAGTCCGTTTTTATTTAACCTATTATGCCCCTGATTCGATAACGATCAACATGAAATCTGAACGAAATCTAGAAATTAGTGGAAACCAATGACAACTCCATTTTTTATTCATTGCCAGATCAAAAAAAGTTTAAGAAACTAAATAAAAACATGCTGGCCATATACGGTGTTGAATTGTTGATCGATTTTGAATTAGGGGGCATTTAAGGAACCAATCAAAATCATAGTTCTGGGTATATACCTATGGGTTAATTGGTCAAATGTTACAGTGCACGGAGGTTTACCAAACACGTGTCAGTTACTCTTGTAACCGTGTCCCGCTGGCGTTCACCACCCCAGAGTATAATTATTCTGTGTTAGTTCTACTGAAAAACAGCGCAAAAGAATCAACTTTTTAGTGCCACCCGTTGCTATGGTTACACAAATTTTGGTCCCTTGGACATCCTAAGTAATTTCCTGTGAAACAGTATGAAGTGTCACTTGGACAACCGGGGACAGAGTAAACAACACAAAAAAGTTGATTTACCCAACAACATTTTGTCGACTAGACTCTTTTCGGTACGATAATCAATATTATAATTTTTTTGTCATAGTAAATAAAACGGTCATACTAAAGCAGCATCTCAATAAGTACATAATACATTACAAAAAAAACACTTTACAAAAAAAATAGTGTTTCTAACTCAATTAATACTGCACAATAAATAAAATGCATTAGGTTCAGGTACCTACTGTTGAAATAAGTCCGATAAAATGCTGGGTGTTCATTATTTTCTTGAAATGAAAACACAAAGTCCATGTGTGGACATCTCAAATTAAATAAGACTTATTTGGCGAGCCTTCGGGGAGGCCGATGTTTAGCAGTGGAACACTGTTTTCGTGTTTAAAATTTTACCATAAATATATATGTATTCAGTATTATTTAAAGTAAAAACTATGTCCACAAGTCCAAAATAATAATTTTATAGGTCAAAATAAAACAATCGTGTACGTTTTAATACAGATTTATATATTACTAGCTTTTACCAGCGGCTTCGCTCGCGTGAACCATAAACATTTCAGAGAAGCAAGCAATCAAGCAAGCAATTAAGCAAGTAAGCGAACATTCAAGGGAGCATGCAAGGGAGCATACAAGCGAGCATGCAAGCAGGCATTCAAGCAGGCGCGCAAACAATTGTGCAGGCAGAAATGAAAGCATGCACGGAAGCAAGTATGCGTGGAAGCAAGCATGCGTGGAAGCAAGCAAGCATATAAGCATGCAATCAAATATGCAAGAAATAGTGCAAGCGAGCATGCAAGGGAGCATGCAAACATGCATGGAAGCAAGCATGAGTGCATATCTTATTCCCGTGGGAATAAGATATTTTCCCTTGCCCTTTAACTATATTGCCCTTCAACTATATCGATAGGTATGTTAAAAACTATAATAACTTCAATTCAATTTATCGCATACTTAATCACAAATAAAGGCGTGTTATAACGTGTTTCCCGTAGGAATGAGATACTTTCCCGTGCCAGAAATTAGCCTATGTGCTCCAGCCTTTCAACTGTGTCCATATTAAAAATCACGCAAATCTGTAGCTCAGTTTCGACCTGAAAGAAGGACAAACAAACAAATAAATAAACAAACAAATACACTTTCACATTTATAATATTAGTATGGATTTCTTTTATTATTATTGGTATAAATTATAACAACTCAAACGATGTTTAACGTACCTACGTTCGACGTTACCAAATGAGAACCTTTATTATTAAATTGTACTATACGAATACTGATATTTACCAAGGCTTAATTCTGTTGAAGCTGTGCTTGTACAAAACTGCATAGTCATTAGTGCGTAATCCGCTGATTGTGTGATTGCACACGCCGCATGATATTTTCTTCCATAAACAACTAGTGGCACTAAATGAAAGTACATTCTATAATACCCTACATTACTACATTCTATAATATTCTAGGGTCCCGCCGGAAGACCAGCGCTGGCTCCACCTCAGGAGTCCGCATTTATGCTGAGGCGGGACCTTCACACACATTTTAATGTTTTTTTTTCTTCTTTCTTTTGTAATCTTATGTGTTTTGTTTTGTGTGTGAAATAAACTTCTTTCATAATACTTCATGTTTCACTTTAAATAGTTCCAATGATTAATTGATACTTCGTACGGTTATGGACTTTAATTGATGAGCCACTTGCCACTGTTCGTATTTTAGGCGTGTAATGCAAATCGGGTTTAGCCGCTTAGACTCATGTTTCCTGATTTACATTACACAGCTAAAACCCGTACAGTGGCAAGTGGCTTATCAATTAAAGTCCGTGAATGTACAAGTTGTAAGTACATACCTCTAGGTATATTCGACCAAGTAGTGCGTTACCATTTTTTATAAAAATGCCTACATCAGAAATAAATATAAATAAAAAAATTAAACCCCAACTCAATTATACCTATCACACACATATATTTGAACATAAAGTAAATGCCCATTATGGGTCTAAGATCCCTTCCGCAGCTAACAAAAGAGCTGATAACTTTTAAACTGCTGAACAGATTTTGATGAAACACATCTAAGAACCATAGCCAAGAAACCTGCTTTCTAATAAAAAAACGCATCGAAATCGGTTCACCCGTTTAAGAGCTATGATGCCACAGACACACGCACAGACAGACACACACACACACACACACACACACACAGCGGTCAAACTTATAACACCCCTCTTTTTGTGTCGGGGGCTAAAAAAACAATAAAGCTGATTGTTACATTGATTTTTAAGAGAAAATAGTCTTTAATGTTTTCAGCTGTATAGTAACTGACTTTGAACCTTAGGGTTGTAAATGAATTTCTTAGTCGATTATACACAGCAAATTAATATACCTAAACAAAAAAAGTAGCTTTTAACTAATTATATAAAATGGTGAGCCTTTTGTTAACTATTTCTGTTTGGGTTAATTAGGTAGGTATAGCTAAAAAAAAGGTAGACGGATTCCGATGAAATTTGGCGCACAGATAGATTAAAGTCTGGATTAACATATAAAATACTTTTTATCCCGGAAAATTGAATAGTTCCCGCGGGATAGCGATAAACGAATTCTTTGCAGACGGAGTTGCGGGCAACAGCTAGTAATAAAAATATTTTTATTTTTTTTTTATCAAATTATTACAAACAGTCAAATAAAACACAAAAAAAAAATAGTATTAAAAATTCAAATATCAACCTATAAACAAACATAATTAAATTAATTTAATTAAATCAAATTAAAGTAAATTAAGTGTCCATGTGATTGTTCAGTCACTGATTGTACTATATGATCACGCATAACTTATTACAGAGTTGTCGGATTTCGATGATTCTTTTCTTATTCGAAAGCGTATACCCCAAGAGTGGACCTATTTAAATTTGGAAATAATATTCCTACCTTAAGGGTAGGAAAACAGGGGATGATTGACTAACTTTTTACAGAGTTGTCTGATTTTCATAATTCTTTTTTATTGGATAGAGTATACCGTGAAGTTGGTATTACATAAATATGGAAAAAAAATTTACCCCAAGGATGGGAAAAAAAAATAAAAACTTTTTAACAAAAAAATTAAACCGCCGAAAAAACTGAAAAGCAAACAATAATACCTTTTTTGGTTGGCCTTAATCTAGGTACCAGTTTGAAGTCGGTGCCTCAGCACGAGCCAGGAGGAGTGGACCTATAATCGTCTACCTGATTGGCTTCTAACTATCACTCCTCCTGGCTCGTGCTGAGGCACCGATTTCAAACTGGTACCTAGATTAAGGCCAAACAAAAAAGGTATTATTGTTTGCTTTTCAGTTTTTTCGGCGGTTTAATTTTGAATTATGAATATACAAACTGCATTCATTACATGTCTGCACCTCTGGAACATAATTATACTAAAGAAAATGACAACTTTGAGTGGTCTTTCTTTTGACTTAAGATTTATTTAAGTGGGCTGAATGTTCGCCATGCGCCTCAGCCTCACTCGCTTACAATGTAGAGTGTAGACTTGACTAAAAAATATTGGCTATAGACCCTTAACTTTTGACATGCCCACAGGAGAAACGCGAAAAAAAAATGTGTAGGACCCGTAAACTTAACTCAAAAACGTACTATTTTGAAAATAGTGCCTTATTTTACCAATGCAACGACAAATTTAAGTAATAACATTAGAGTTCTAAGCACATGGAAATGTATTGATTTCCAGCGCCACTCTAAGAAAACAGAGGATGAGTTTACGGATATTTTTTCAAAGCTGAATCACGGTAACCGTAAATAGAAATATAAAACACAGAAGGTCGTTCAAGCGGCGGTCAAGCGTAGCGTTTACGTGCCCGCCTTAGCCGAGTCCTGCGTGATATCCGAACGCATGGCTTACTCCAAGACAAAAGCCCTGAGCGTTTTGGGTACATTTTTCTTTTGCACTGACCTGTAACGGGTGAATGACATATTGAAGCACGAGACTGTAATGCTCGTGGTATAAGTACTATAATTCTTTTCATATATTTGGTTTTTAAGAGCACTCATTATGGTAGAAACAAGTGGGAGGGATATTTTGTGTCTTTATTCCAACACAAAGGTCAGACCTTTTCGGCAGAGTGCTGTGTTGTACGTATGTAAAAATTATTGTAGAGTATGTTCTGGCGGCCCAACCGTTTCATCTAATACACATAGATTCTACATAGATTTATTCAATGTACTATGAAAGCAGATGAATTGTGACAAGCTGTAGACCGTTTTAATTGAAAAATCATTGCAAAGGCATCGCTAACAAAATCACTGTAACACTTACAGCGGAAAAGTTCTACGGTGTGTCAAGGATCAAATGGTTTGAGCGTATCTATATACCCTGACGATTAAGATGCAGTTTTGCAATCAGACGAAATACCTATTGTTTGTCAACTTCGTCTAGTTTTCGAGGGCGAAAATATGCCTTTTCGTAAGTATATTTTGCTTTTAATCCCAATACAAACTCTAGAGAAGGGTCCACGGAAAGAACATGTCTAGTCACTTTTTTTTGAAAATGAGATTTTAATGCCAATATGTAAAGCAAGTAATAAACTATAACTTACATCTACTGTTGCAACTGTATTATTATATTAACATGACTTTTTTTTACTTTTAAAAAACCTATACACGGAAATAACGTGTGTTGTGTATTAGATACATGGAAAAAACATGTTATTTCACAAAACAAAACAATACATTAGAGAAACTTTTCTTTTAGTATATCACCATTACCAAGGCTCGGAAAAACGCCCGAAATTTTGAAAACATAACCCTGTTCCGTACAATAGAGACTTCCTTATATTGTTAATAAAAAATATAATTATTTTATAGATTTATTATTATACTATAATAAAATTTATATGTAACAAATATTTAGCGACAATTCAATAACACTTGAATTGGTTATGGGAAAAAAATATAATCGCGAATTATAAAAAAAGACAATTTTTTTACAAATTTTCATTATTTATGCACTTCATCGGGGCATATTTAATCGTTGACAACATGCCTAAATGACATCTGTAGACTGTGAACGAACTTTTTCGACTCATAAATGCGTCTTAAATTCACGACATTGTGCATTTACAACTGAAAATTTGTAAGAAAATAGTCGTTTTTTTTCATTCGCGATTATATTTTTTTCCCATAACCATTCCAGTGTTTTTGAATTGTCGCTAAATATTTGTTACATATAAATTATACTATAATAAATCTATAAAATAATTATATTTTTTATTAACAATAGGTATAAGGAAGTCTCTATTGTACGGAACAGGGTTATATTTTCAAAATGACGGGCGTTTTTCCGAGCCTTGCACATTACAAAATGAGAACGAATGAATGGTAGGTATTAATTCCGAGCTCAACTTATGTGACTTCGGATCGGAGTCTGCATTATTTCATACAGGTAGGTATATAAAGTAATGGAGCTATTAGCTAATTTTAACTATTTTTTTTCGTTACTTACTTATTTACGTTACTAAGCTATTACCTTCCTATAGATGACATACCTAGATTGACTTACATTTAAATAAATATTATTAATAAAGGCAATAGCGACTCCATGTTATTTAGAACCACGGAATATGTAATCAAAATATACCTAATTAATATTCAAAGTTACCAGATTCCAATAAAATAACTTTTATGCTTTGGACTTTGCATGTTTATTTCCTGTAGTTAAGTGACAACTTTGTGACAACGCATGTTTCTTCCGTGTTCAATAGGGGTTTGGTTCGGTTTTTGGTATTAATAATAACAATCCGTCACTTTTAACTAATATTCTATTTATTTATCTAAAGATAAGTAATATTGACATACAACTGATTTATAGACAAGTGTATAAATATATTTGTTGATTAATTACATCGTTCCAAACTTTAAAAACGCGATAACTCAAAATGTCACTAAAGTGACTAGACATGTTCTTTCCGTGGACCCTTCACATAAAGATGCCCAATGAAGAAGGTACGGTCGCCCAGAGACAATTTACAAACCATTGTTCATGTTATATTAGCTTTTTTTTGTTGATTTGATGCAAGGCACTTTGCCAATGTGACGTCCGTCAAGCTGCGCGGCGAAATTTTGATAAGTAAGTACCTACCTCATTTGTAGCGTATTCAAAATATCCCTAGGAAAAGAATACTGTGGCAATAAGTTCAAAATTATTTTACATACGTAACTAAATACATATTACAACAGTTATTACCATCTGCTATCATTTTTCTCAATAAGCTAAAAGACAAATTACCATTTCTATAAAATTTGCTAAACGTTCGGATATTACTTGGGAGCTCAGTCTGTGATTTTATAAGTTCATCGTGAAAGTCTAAATTATTCAATAGACAGTTAAAATATATATGATCTATTGATTCAATATCATTATGACTTTTACATAATGGATCGTCTTTTAATTTTATTTTGTTATATTAACTTAAAATTCGTTTATCTTTCCATCGCTTTGACATTTGCCTTCGCCGAAACATCTAAATACTTTCTATAACAGCTAGGTTTGCGATATTTTGTGAATAAAAGAGTAACAGCAATTTGTGGTAAAATTTCTCTCACATAACGAAAACTATTTCAGATTTACTGGTATAAGAAATTATAATAAGCGAGAATAAATTTACACATTTTAAAGAGTATAATAAACCTTTATAATGTAGTGTACTTATTTTTTAATGTAATATCTTAGCAAATTAATAAATAATAACAATGGACTTGATAATAAAAAATGAGAAATTCAATAAAACAAGGCGTCACACGGCGAGTCAGCTTCGATCAGGGCGCTAAATGATAGCTCCTTTAGAATAATTCAAGAAATTCCGTAACCAGCAATTAGTGCAGACTAATGACCGGCTATAAATTATAAAAGGGAGGCTTTGAATTCAGATTCATTAACTCTTTATTAATCATATTATTTATATTCCATTACATTCCAATTAATATTGAAAATGTTGAGGGGAATGAAGAAATATAAAAATATCTTTGACAATAATGGGCATTGTAAAATTTGTATTTAGCCTAGCTTTTATTAACTTTTACGGTTGAACTATTTGCCAACGTCTAATAAATTAATGAATGCGTACACAGTGTGAGGAAACACTTTTTTACATAAATGTATACCTATCATGCATGATCATGACTTCTCATCTTTATTTTAGTTACTTATTAAGTATTATTATTTCTCTAAGGTTTTAATTTTAGGATAGTTGCATATATATATATAAAATGCTATAATTGTAATAGCCGATACAAAAATCTTTATTTTAAATGGCTATTGCGAGGGGCCTTTATTTCTTGACGAAGAAAAAGAAAAATACGTGTAAAATCATTTATTCGTTAAAATTTTCACGTAATTATCGTAAAACTTTTATTTTCCTGTTCGTCGCGACCACGGTTTCATAATTTTGCGGGACAAGGTAATGGGTTTTATTGTACTCAGTTAAGTCGTATTTAACATGCTTATCACGTAATAAAAACATTTGATAGCCATGAGCGTAATGCATTCTATTCTTTAAACCGCCAGTTACAGATTGCATTTGGAGTAAACAGAATTACATTAGGCATCTAATGGGTGCATAATTTAAATTCGTGTTTTGCCTCACACAGTTTGCTTAAATTGTACAATAATGCTTTATGCCTTCAGTTTCATCCCGTTAGTATTTTGCAAAATACTTTTTAGTGCATCTCTATGGTGTTTAAAGCGTATGCTAAAAATAAATTTTAGCTCGAATGGCTGTGCGTTGTCAATCCCTCAATGAGCAGGGGCGTAGCTACCGCCGTATATGCCGTATCAATTATACGGGGCCCCCGGGCGACAGGGGCCCCCGACGTGCGTAAGCAAAAATTAATAAAATTTCCCAAATTTTTTTTATTTCAGAAATGACAAAAGTCAAAAAAAGCAAATGTGACAGATGATAATGATGAATAAATATTTCTTTTAATTTTTTTTTTCTTTTGTGAGAACTCTTTACCCTTCTTAAGGGCCCCCAAACAATTTTTTATACGGGGCCCCGCCGAGGCACGCTACGCCACTGTCAATGAGTCACATTGCTGCTTTGCGGGTAGGTGCTTCTATACCTAGCCATAAAAATAGTCTAGCCTGGTCTAATTCTACAGTTCTTGCAGTAAAACTAGTACGTGTCAAAATACATTTAGGGACGTAACGTTTAAAAGCGGACGTGTCACGTGTCACATACATTGTTTCTCACCCCATTTCGTGAATGTCGTCTCTCACGGGAGTGCCTTAAATTAGGAAAAAATTATGCGTTTTAGGAGGGTGTAACAATTAAGGTGCAAGACGGTAAAGGCATTCATTAACACAATGATGTCGTCTCCTTTAAACCCCCATATACACTTAATTAAGCGCAATCGAATTGCTGTGCGGTTCACCGGTGTCCATGATCAATGGTTAGTTCCATGACCAAAACAATTTCAAGTACTACTTAACAGTTTGATAACAAAAATGAGGAAATATTTTAACCCATCCATCATGTGCCCCCAAATAGTTCTAATTTCTTAAGAATATCGTTTACGCACAGTAACTTGAAGAAGCATTAATATTGTGTGATTACTTAAAATATTTATATCGCGTAATACAAAATGGAATTAAAGTCTGGAACGTAGCTGACACAAGCGTGTATGAATGAATGAATGAATGAAAATGAAAGAAGTTTATTTCACACACAAAACAAAACACATAAGATTACAAAATAAAGAAGAAAAAAAAACATTAAAATGTGTGTGAAAAAGGTCCCGCCTCAGCATAAATGCGGACTCCTGAGGTGGAGCCAGCGCTGGTCTTCCGGCGGGACCCTTTTTTATCAGTCACAGAAACCCTGTCGTGCAACACGGCCTTAAGCGGTATGCTGAACGCAGCCGTTGCGACTGCAACGAGCAGCGCTGTCTGGCGGCGAACAGACAGAACAAACTCAGACATTTATAACCTAAAAGACCGTGCGCACGACATGGTCACTGTGACTGTAAGATTTACTAAATACAACTTACGCAAAACGGATGTAAAAAAAAAATGTAAAATTGCGTGTAATAAAAGGAAAACGTTTGCTCTGGAGCACCTGGCTTACTTGTACGGTTACATTGAGAACTTTTAAAGAAGACATTTAGATACTTACATCTTGACACGTTAAATGTCTATCTTCTCTAAGATCGTACAATATTTGTTAATTGTTTTTTCAATTATTGGCAAACTCATTAACTACTTACGCGTGTAAGTAGGAAAGGTTCGTCGTCTCATTTATTAAGGTGAGACGACAGAGGCCCTTGTCTCTGACTCCACGTCGCACGCAGCTGGCGACTTTAGTCGTTAGTTGCCATGTTGCAGCTACATTCCTTACAAACACAGAACAGAATTAAGTATAAGAGGAATAGAAGTTTCGCGAGCTAAAAATGCGACCGCGTATAATAATATTGCTAAAAAGCACTACATTAATTTTCCGTAACGACTTCGTATCGATCAGAACTTTCTTCGCTGTCAATCTGACCCTTGAACTAATTCTGCACCGTGTTTAAGTTTAAGGGGGCATTAAACAGGTGAAATTAAGTTGCTAAATTTCTCTAAGACACTGGTGTCCTAACTCTTATTGTTTAGAAGATTTATTCAAGAATTTAATTTAATTAAATGCGCGTTAAGTACATTACAAACAACTAAGCTAACCTGTGCTGTCGAAATTAAAACACTATCATACATTTTTTGGCACTAACTTTTTGATACTTTTACAGTGAATATTTATCATGTAGGAAAAAGAAAAAAAACGATTAGATAGGCAAAAAGTAATCTATTTACCTATAAAAAAGTTAATCGATAAAAGTTACCTATCTGGTAAGATTAGTTTCTATTGATGTACAGTCAACGTTATACTTAGGTCATACTGCAAGTTTCTGGATTCTTATAAATAAGACTACGCATTATCGTTATGACACATTTATTGTTTTTCAAAGTAGGTATACCTATACGCTCCCTATTTACACACTTTTGCATTCGCTGGAACCTTTGTGAAAAGCAGTGGGTCCAGTCTTCCTTAGGGACTTCTTCGATGGCCTCGTGGAAAGCGTTCACTGCCATTTCCGGACTTGTAAACCGTAAACCTCTAAGTTTATCTTTAATCTTCGAGAGCAAAAAGAAATCGCATGGTGCAAGATCAGGGCCGTATGGCGGACGAGTCATTAATTCTACATTTGAGGCCTCCAAATAAGCATTCGATGCTTTAGCAGAATGTGTCGACGCGTTGTCGTGATGAAGGACTATTTTGCTACGGGGACGCTTTTCACGAATTTTGTCAAACACTTAGGCAAGCACGTGTTCACATACCAATCTACAGTTACCTTCTTTTGGTTTTCAAGTGACACAGTGGTGTAATGTCCCGATTTGCCGAAAAACGAAGCAACCATTTTCTTACCTGTGCTTCGACTTTTTTTTTTTTCGCCGGCAAGTCTTCAAAAGGAAAGACCCATTCAGCCGATTGACTTTTTCTTTCCGGTTCAAAGTAGTATACCCAGGTTTCGTCACCTGTCACGATGTTATATACAACCATTGATTGTCCTCCATCAATTTTTTTTATCATTTTGCGGCATCACTCTACACGCAGTCGTTTCTGGTCTTCCGATAAATCATGCGGTATCCATCGAGTGCAAAGTTTCCGAACCTTCAGATTCAAATGCAATATCTTTGCACCTGGCTCATTCCAATTCCTAAGGTAGTACGAATTTGCTGACATATAATTTTTTTGTCAGTTTCAATTAGTTGTCGTACAGTATTAATATTAATATCGGTAACCGCAGTTGCTGGCCGGCCTTCACGTTCATCGTCATAGAGATGGTCACGTCCTCGTCTAAACTCACTAAACCACGAATAGACAGAGCTACGACATGGGGCTTCATCACCAAATGCTAAGAGAAGTCTTTGACAACTCTCTTGCTGACTTAATCCACATCGGAAATCGTAAAAAATCATGGATCGAAAACTTTCACGACTTAAATTCATTGCAACAGCGACACCCAAATTTCAATCCAACACCACGATGAAAAAACAAATGACAGTCTCGCAAATTAAAAAGTAATACACTGCCAGAGAGTTACTTTTTCAAATCCTATTATTGCTTTTTAATTTTATTTTTATAAGTAGCCAGTTCCAGAAACTTTCAGTATGCCCTAAATAGTGATCACCTTTGTACCTGGTCGCTTTCAGTCATTACTTAATTTCGTAATGCTTTTCAAACATGACGTTAAAATGACAAGGTACAAAAGTGATCACTCATTTACGACGTTGATATTGGTGAAGCTAACGGAAAACAAAAAACACAGTATATACAAAAATTGCAACCAGCTCCATAAAAATACATTCATAATGGTCCATCGAGTACTAATAAGTTGTTACAAAATCCAAACGCATTTTATGCTAAAAAAGTTTTAGTTTTAATTTATCTCATCAGTGACGATTTAACACTGTTGTTAAAAATTCACTATTTTTTTACTTTTATACCACAACACTCCATAAGAAGAAATACATCCAGATATTCCAAACCACAACACTCATAATAAGTAATAATACTCGATATCGATAAAGACACGTTTCTAACACTAGCTAGATTGCGGAAGCGGATTGTTTTGCCGTGATAATTCCGATCACTGCTCATAAACATACAATGTACCTAGGTATTAAAAGGGAACTTAACAAAGTCTAGCCCGCACTCACTGCATCGTACCCAGTAGCTGGTCTGCTTTTCTCATACATCCAGTTTGGACAAAGTTTTATAGCAACTGTTACTACATGGCGTCCAAATGGTTTTAAGGTAGTTTTAAATGTTTCATCGAGCACAGGATACAGAGAATCATGTCGCCCTCTATTTGTAAAACTTAATTTACTTACGATGCCCAGCCTATACATACTCGTATTTGAGGCAGCTACATTTGTCAAACTAAATTCCGATCTGTTCCTCTCGGCAGACAAGATAACAAATAGTGTTACCTAAACACAGACTAGTTCTTAGGAAAAAGAGTGCTTATAATATGTGTATTAAGATTTACAGGGTTATTTTTAATTCACTGACATCCTCTTAACCCTGAATTCCTATCACTCAAACAAATGTTATTTGTTTTACGACTTTTTAAAATGAAGCACTTTTTTTCCCATACAAATACACATAGTATCGTAAAAATAAGAGGAAATCTCAAATTTTCAAAACGTTATTACACCAAAAATATTAAGTTATGACAAAAGCCGTAAAACAAAAAACATTTGTTTAAGTGGTAGGAGTTTAGGGTTAAAAGGATGCTAGTGAATTACAAATAACCCTGTATAACAAAATTCCAGCTACTTATAAAACGTTATCCAATTCAGGATTCAAGACAAAGTTGAACTGATTTTTATGTAATGTTTGAATTTACAGTAATATTGATGAATTCTTTAATTATAAGTTTTGACTTGACAAAAAAATGAAAGTTTTAATGTACTCAATTGTAATGGTAATGAGTAAATCAATATGAAAAATCAATTATTCTAAATATGAAACTACCGGGAGACTACTCATAGTGAAAATAAACGGATCACTCACGTCTTAAAACGAGTATAACTCGACATGTTTCGGGCTAATCCGTAGCCCTTCTTATCAATTATTCTACTAATTTCTAAATTCTAACTATAAGTCTAACAATATGTACATAATTTGAATATTGACAGATATACGATATTAATAATTATTTATATTAACTTTCACATGCCTGATGGCCGAACATATGTGGATAATAATAAATTTAATTCTATTAACACCCTATTTGTACATGTTCTGTGAATAAACTGTTCATTCATTCATTCATTCACTTGGCAATCAACCAGCCCATAAGAACAGAATAAACATCTAATCTTAATTTAACAGCGAGTTAATGAAGTCTAATCTAAAATTAATAACTCCATTTTGTCGGGACGTTTGCTTTGAAACATTCGTGTATTTCAAGACGAATGCGGAAAACATCAATTTGCGAGTAATTTGAAACCAATGCCGAAATTCCCGTATGTACTTGTACGAAAAGATAAAAGATATTCCACACTCTTTTGTTTGCTATTATTTCTTAGTTCAAACTAAGATACTGAATAAAATTTTTTGCGCTGTGCGCATAATCCTCAAACGCCATAGTGGTACGTACCTACATGGTGTGAACAAGCCTTGGTGACATCCTTGTGAAACGTCTCTCCTATAAATTCGAGCAAAACCACTTTGTGGTGTTGCTCAAATTTATAGTAGAAGGCAGCAGCAACTGGCTGGTGTATGTACTTATATGAAACCATATCGTTGCGATTACCAGGGATCGCGAGGGAATTGCGGGCCGTGAGTTATCTCGCGTACAACGAATGAACGAATTCAACGAACCACCCGAGTGCCTGCGGCTGGATACAATACATTCGCTCCCTATTATCCATCCAAATTGCGTCGGCCTTTATGGAATCATTAAGTTACATTACTGACAAAGCTTTTATGTTTTGGTTGTATAATACGTCACCCTTATTATATGCTTACAATTGTCACAGAAAATATTAACAGGTTCTACAAGCTTTTATTTAACTAGATAGCTTTTTAGCGTTCCGTAGGCCTAGAAGGGACCATTTTATAGGTACGAGTACTTTCACCATGTACGTCCAGTTTGCCTGGCCTATTTATAATAATCCGTCCGTGGCTTGCTTAGAGACTTAGTTTAAACTTTAATAAAATTTTGCATGGGCGTATATGTATATATAAATAATCACAAGGACAAAGTGCTAAAATAAAAAAGTGAAAAAATGTTTTTTTTTCTGACGTCTTAATTCATAGCGTGGGGTATCGTTAAATAGGTCTTTCAAAAACATAAAAACTAGGTATCTCAGCAAAGTAGACTTTACAAATAAAATGAAAAGTTAAGATCGAATATTTACCACACGTTAGTATGAAACCCTGGGCCGAAACACTTGGCCTGTTTTTTAATGTTTATCTATCACGATCACGGACCCATAAAAAGTTCCGAAGTCTTAAGCAAACCGGGTCGAATTAAATTTGACACAACAGCCCAATAAAGTTTTTATGCGACATTCAAATAGGTGTCCCTCGAGTATTTTTGGCTACTTTTTCGTCGTACCTACTCCACTTGAGCAATTAATGAGAAATATTCCGGACTCCCCATAAACTGAGAGAAACGCATTCGCGAAAGTAATTACAAAGTAACTCGCACACGTGGAATGTTCGTAATTCTACGTGGTGATGGATGCAACAACAGACAGCGAAACTCATTAAAGTAATTAATGTTGTCTGTAATACCCCGAATTTTTAAAGACGGAATTGTCTGAAGAAAAGAAATAATTTGTCAGTGTTCATTTTGTTTCCGATGCCAGGCTAACTCGGAATATTACGTAAAAAGAGTAAGTGCCTTCATAGAAATTAGAAAAGTTTTCCTCGAATACTTACTTAGATTTTGTTTGATACCTTTCTATACATACTTTTCGATACATACAGTTTTCGAGTGACGTTTTTGTATAAATTAGAAAGATCATTTTTATGCTACAGCGGTCTTATTTTGCTTATATGTCGCTATTTCTGCGCTTATCGCATCTACAAGTAAGATAGATACTCAGACCGAGATAGCTGCGGATATCATAGACCCAAATACAGGTGTACATAAGTAAAACAGTTAAATTTATGGCAAGGACCTTAGATCGTTTCTGAATATTCCCAGACCGAGCGTTAACGGTGGGCAATACATATGTTTCATGACGCTGCTAAGTTCTACGTTCTTTTTATTGCAACCCTATGCCGTTATTATGCAGGTGTTTATGGTGGCTGTTAGCACCCTTTTCAGTCGTTCAAATAAAATCAAAGGCACGTGAGTGAGTACTTTTCTGATGAATTTTGGAAATATCATTAACACCATGTTTTATAATAAGTAAGCAGCAAATAATAGGTAAAATAATTGGCTAAGTAAAGTTTTTTGAAGAGGTGCTAATTATATTTTTTTTCGTCAGTCGGCGTTCTGGAGATCGAGAAACTGCAGCTGTTTTATTTTTATCTCCTGTTGTTTACTGGAAATATTTTTTTAAGTGTTCGAGATGACATCTGTGAGATTTTACGGCTGACAAGCGGTTCGTGCTCAGTACTAAGAAGAAATAGAAAAAAAAACGAAGTCAACTGTCGCTTCTGTCAATGTCAAATGAAATATAACCGTTTGCGTTTCGTTTGCTTTGCGTTGTCCAAGAAGCAGTTCCAAAATAGTGATCGAAAGTATTCAATCGTGATCCATTTAACGTGCATAGGTCGTGGAGAAATGCGGTAAAATTGAAAGTCCGGATTTTATGCGGAGGTCGATAAAAATAGTCCATAAATCACACTGAGCACACCAAAACGCAAAGCAAACGAAACGCAAAAGATTTGACATTGACAGAACTGACAGTTGACTTCGTTTTTTTTTCTATTTCTTCTTAGTACTGAGCACAAACCGCTTGTCAGCCGTAAATTCTCACAAATGTCATCTCGAACACTTAAAAAAATATTTCCAGTAAACAACAGGAGATAAAAATAAAACAGCTGCAGTTTCTCGATCTCCAGAACGCCGACTGTCGAAAAAAAATATAATTAGCACCTCTTCAAAAAACTTTACTTAGCCAATTGGTAAACTCAATTTAAGTATGTACTTACTTGAGAATGTTTTTTTTTAAAACATACGTAATAAAGCCCCTGAAGCAACTTGTTAGGGAAACCAAATTTCTTAACCAAGTTTTTAGAGTTTACCAAATTAAGTATATATGTACCTATTGTGGCATTGATTTTGAGAACAACAAAATAATCTTAATATGAATTCATTGTAAATTGAATAGACTCAAGTTTGGCAACACGGTGATTATTAACAAGAACAAAAAGGTATCGAAAGGTTATTTCAAAATCGAAATTCTGAGCAGCTAAGAAGCGTTTACAAGTTGATTCTAATAAACTTTTGAATAAGATATAAAAGCACAAATACATCTAAATTATACATTTTTATAATTATTTATTTATTTCTTTTCTTTTTATAATAATATTAGATTTTAATATACATATTCATAATGACACGTTAAGTTCAAAAAGTTGGACCATCTTACAAAGTAGTAACTATACAAAACGACTGACTGGAAAAAAGTTTCGTTGTGATCCAAAAATCGCCCATACAAATTGTATGGTTAGTTGGATTTGAATAAGCAATGACATGGTAATCCACAAACCGCTAAAAATATATTAGGAATCCACTTTACTAACATGCGTTTAGCTTTCAACAATTTTTGCCGTTTTTCGATATTATGAATGGTGTTAAGTCACATAAACATAACTCTTTTTATAAATGTATTTTTTTTCTTAGAGAAGACGACATCATACAATTTCGTACTCAAATCTCAATTTTCGAGTTTTTGTGGATTGACACGTTATTGCTTGCTCTGCATCCAAATCCAAGTTAGCTCTTTGTCGCACAACGAAAAAAAATCGTATTATTTTTAACCCCCGACACAAAAAGAGGGGTGTTATAAGTTTGACCGCTATGTGTGTCTGTCTATCTGTCTGTCTGTGGCATCATAGCTCTTAAACGGGTGAACCGATTTGGATACGGTTATTTTTAATAGAAAGCAGGTTTCTTGGCGATGGTTCATAGATATGTTTCATCAAAATCGGTTCAGCCGTTTCAAAGTTATCAGCTCTTTTATTAGCGGCGGAAGGGATCTTAGACGCATAACGGGCATTGATCTAATGTTCAAACATACGAGTGACATAATACCGTTAGGGGTTTTTTAAATTTTTAATTTATAGTTATTAACTACCAGTGATAAGGTTCCCAACTTTTCAAACTTCATCTTTAGGGTGCCTTTCGACCAGAGATGTGCTATGCAGCTATGCTGATGTGAAAGCTACGCTACGAAATTGTGTGACCGTTTCCACTAATGCTAAACTATGTAGCTGTGCGAGGAAGATGCGCTATGTAGATGAGCAGCCGCGAGGCAGCTGTGCGAAGAAGATGCGCAGCTCGAGCTACGCGATGCATCGACAGGGGCGCGCGGAGCGGCAGCGCGGTGAGGGGGGAGACGCTTGCACCGCCATAGCACGCATCCATAGCAAGAATCTGTAGCACGCATCCATAGCAAGAATCTGTAGCACGCATCCATAGCAAGCATCCAGGGCACGCATCTTTCCATTTATAAAAACTTTTTAACAAAAAAATTAAACCGCCGGTAAAACTGAAAAGCAAAAAATAATACCTTTTTTGTTTGACCTTAATCTAGGTACCAGTTTGAAGTCGGTGCCTCAGCACAAGCCAGGAGGAGTGATACCTAGAAGCCAATCAGGTAGACGATTATAGGTCCACTCCTCCTGGCTAGTGCTGAGGCACCGACTTCAAACTGGTACCTAGATTAAGGTCAAACAAAAAAGGTATTATTTTTTGCTTTTCAGTTTTTTCGGCGGTTTAATTTTTTTGTTCTAAAGTTTTTATTTTATACTTTTTTCCCATCCTTGGGGTAATTTTTTTTCCAAACTTATATAATACCAACTTCAAGGTATACCCTATCCAATAAAAAAGAAATATGAAAATCAGAATACTCTGTAAAAAGTTATGCCTGGTCATACAGTACAATCAGTGACTGAACAATTAATCAAGCCCTGTTTTCCTACCCTTAGGGTAGGAATATTATTTCCAAATTTAAATGGAACCACACTCGGGGTATACGCTATCCAATAAAAAAGAATCATCAAAATCGGACTACTCTGTAAAAAGTTATGCGTGATCATACATAAAAAAAAAAAAACGCGTCGACTTGAGAACCTCCTCTGTTTTTTTCGTCGGTTGAAAAATCATATCTTAGCAATGCTATGTGGACCAATGAACATGATTGGCGGATATCAGATACATCCATAGCAATTGGCAACGTAGCGTAGCACATCTCTGGTGGAAAGGCACGCATATAATGAAGCTTAAAATGAATTTGCGATGGCGTTTCGTTAATATTGAATAGTTCATTCGCTTTACAAGGTAAACAACATCTCGTCAACGATATCACACATAATTACGATTATCTATAATAAAATTAACGGTAAGGGTTTTATCTCAATTAAAATATTGTGAGGCAAGCATACGTAGGTACACAATATGGACGTGTGACATCACGAGTTAAACAATATCTGTAATTGGTACCTAATATTGTGTATTGCCAAGTATTATATAGTTAAACTAGATGACCCGGCAAACGTTGTAATGCCTTATTAGGAGTATAAAAAATAGCCTGCGGCCTATTTCTCAGACTTACCGAATACATAAAAAAAGTTTCATAAAAATCGGTCGCGCCGTTTCGGAGGAGTTCAATAACAAACATCGTGACACGAGATTTTTATACACTCAGGGACAAATTTAGAGGAACGCAAAAAAAAAGTGGAACATACCTTTTTTGTTTTTTTTTTCTATTTTTCCTGGTCAAGCATTAAGTATGCGTTATGCTAACTTTTTTATGCGTTCCTCTAAATCTGTCCCTGAGTGTATATTAGACTAGCTTTTGCCCGCGACTCCATCTGCGAAGATAAAATATGGCCTACGACCTATTCTCAGACCTACCGAATATAAAAGAAAGAAAATTTTAGTAAAAATCGGTCAAACCGTTTCGGGGGTGTTCGATAACAAACACCGTGACACGAGATTCTTATATATTAGAGTAATTACAGGATTTGTCGATAAGTGATATGCTTTAAAGTTAGTTATGATTATGACACAGGGCAAATAATAAATAAATAATAAATAAATATTAGGGGACAATCTTACACAAATCAACCTAGTCCCAAACTAAGCAAAGCTTGTACTATGGGTACTAGACGACGATAAACATACTTATATAGATAAATAAATACTTAAATACATGGAAAACATCCATAACTCAGGAACAAATATTCGTGCTCATCACACAAATAAATGCCCTTACCGGGATTTGAACCCAGGACGTCTTGCTTCGTAGGCAGGGTCACTACCAACTAGGCTAAAGCGGTCATTAATTTGTAATTATCATTTTTAGGGTTCCGTACCCAAAGGGTAAACGGAAACCCTATTACTGGGGCTCCACTATCCGTCCGTCCGTCCGTCTGTCTGTCTGTCCGTCTGTCACCAGGCTGTATCTCGGGAACCGTGATAGCTAGAGAGTTGAAATTTTCACACATGATTTATTTCGGTGGCCGCTATAACAACAAATATTAAAAAATGGAATTAAATAAATATTTAAGGGGGCTCCCATACAACAAACATGATTTTTTTGCTCGTTTTTGCCCGATATTGATAACGGCAACAGGTAGACACTTGAAATATTCACAGAATATTGAATAATATATTGACTTAAAAAATAAATCATTAAATTAAAATTAAAAAAATATTTAAGGGGGCTCCCATACAACAAACGTGATTTTTATAGATTTTTAGAATTGTATGGAATCCTTCGTGCGCGAGTCCGACTCGCACTTGGCCGGTTTTTAACTGTCAACTGGTTTCTGTTTGTCTTGATTTCTGATATAATTTTCTCTCTGTACACTTTTTGTTTTGTTAAATGGATATTTGTATGTTCTCATACAATACGGATGATCTTTCCAAATTTAGCTGTGTCATCTTAAAATGTTACTGCTTCTCTTAATGTCGTGATAGACGCTTAAATAGCACGACCTCTGACGAGGTAAGGCCGCAGTGATTAGTGGAGATTGCGCCTAACTACATTTTGTGTCGAGACGGTTCGTCCTTAAAATTGAACTGTACATATTTGACTACTTATAGCAGAAATATCTGACCAAAGACTTGTACCGGATACCTACTTATAATGGGGTACCCAATGGGTCCGCGCTAGGAAACCATTTTTTTAATTATATACTTTCCTAACCTTCCGTTGTCTGTTATGACGGGTTTATCAGCACTGTTTTGTTATTTTCAGACGATACGGCTGTTATGAGTGCCTGATACTAAAACCAATTCCCTAAGAAGATCTTTCAGGCAAGTGATTAGTTTTAAAAGTGGTTTTCTGCAAATGAATGGTGGCTAAATGTGATACAATCGAATATTTGGTTTTCTCGCATAGGAAGCTAGCGACACCCTCGTTATTGATAAATAAAAGGCCTAAAACCACTGTAGGTACTATAAAAAAATTTGCTACATATTTTAGTTATAAATAAAGTAAAATAAGTATTTGGTAGCGGAGAAGCAAGGTAAAAATATAGTAGTTAATATGAACCTTCACAAATAACGCTTGAAAAAAGGTTACTTATATAGGTTGATCGCATGAAAAGCACAGAATAATAACAAGTTTAATACCACATATTAAATTATCAAACAAACAGATTAAATTTACCTAATCTACTTAGGCAGAAATCCACGCATTTAGTCTGTTGAAACTGGATTAATGATATTGTTTTGCTTTGTGTTACAACGCTGAATGACGCATTAAATATTATCCACTAGCTTCTGATTACTTTTTTGTTGTGTTGTGGTTCTATTGTTGATGAGTTATATAAAACATTAAAAATTGTAATTAATTGGTTATCATCTGTAAACTTGAAGGTAAACTTGGATAAAACGAAAATATTAGAATTTACTAACTATAAACAAGTACCACAAAATATTAATTTAGTAGTCGACAATGAAAACATGGAACAAGTGAGTAACACAAATTTCTTGGGAGTTACAATAGATAGCCACCTTAACTGGAAGTCACATGTTCAGAAAATTAATAAAAAACTGTTAAAAAGTTGCTATGCGATTTCAGTATTGTCCAATATAACTTCAAAAGAGATTGCAAAAAGGGCGTACTATGGTAATGTTTATCCTGTTCTTACATATGGCATAATATTTTGGGGTAACTCAGTAAATATTCAATCTACATTTATTTTGCAAAAGAAATGTTTACAAATAATATATAATCTTCAAAATATGGACTCTTTAAGAAACATTTTTATTAATAATAGAATATCAACTTTGACATGCATATATATTTTAGAAATTTGCTTATTTGTTAAAGAAAATAAAGATCATTTTATTTTAAAAAGTGATTCCAAGACAAATATACGATCACAATATAAGTATGTCATATGCATTGTCCGACCTTCTAGCTATATACTCAAAAAGAGCACCTACGTAAACGGAATAAAAGTCTATAATCATTTACCTGAATATTTAAAATCATTAGATGGTGCGAAATTTAAAAATAAACTAAAACAATTTATAGTGTGTGAGTGCTTTTATAACCTTAAGAGGCTGACAACACCTAATTTTGTTGAAATTGATGTCATTTAAACAGTTTTTTAAGAAAAACTGTTTGTTCTAGCACATCAAAAAAATTATATGTTAATATTCATCATATTTCAAAGACCGTGGACGGACTCGATACATAATTGGACGAAAACGGCTCGATAGAAAATAATTGCAAAGATAGGTCTTAAAATCATCATTAAACGGTTCTATGTCTTAATTTTTTTGGCGTATGCGTCTGCAATTAGAAACATGAAGTCTACATATTCATACCTAAACCGCTAATGAGTCATATTTTACAAATAATCCACAGTTTTTTTTTAATTCAATATTTGCCCGATAAATTTCAATATACCCGGCTGCCCAGTAATAGCGGCATCTCGTTTACTCCGATACAAATAGACAGTGTGCGCCGACGTTGGTGTTGACAGCGTCTTAATGAATACTTTTGTAATAAATATTAAAATTCTTGTAAAATAATATTAAGTAATTAAATTGTACGTCTGAAATGGGCAGACTGTTGAAACTTCTTGATGCATAAGTGTTAACACAATTTGTACATGGTTTTAAACAATAAACGTTTCTTATTTCTTATTTCTTGTTGAGTAGGTACCTTGCCTATTCAACAAAACATTAATACCGTATCGTAAATTGTACCTACCTAACAAAACAATCCTTTTAACATGATCCTTTTAACTTTTGCACGGATATTCTTCATCCAAACTAAACGAAGACCACCGTTTTATTTTTGGGAATTACCATAGGAATTTTGTAAAATTTCGAAATTTCAATTTAACCCCCAGATCTTATGGTTCACATTTAAACGTAAAATTTATTAAACGTGAAAATACGTATGTAATATTTTTACCGCAAAATTGTGAAGAAAAAACCGGCCAAGGGCGCGTCGGAAACGCCCAGGATAAGGTTCCACAGCTGTTACGGCGTGCACTATCTGTATTCAACAAGTAATATTTTCCTAAGGATTTTTTATTTTGTACGGAACTTCCCAAGTTGGTATATTTTATAGGTCAGGCTGCTATTTACTCTCAAACTACTGATTATTTCAATCAAATAAAAAAAACGTAACAAATCGGACAAGTTCTACAATGCTTAACAAGAAGTGAAGAATTGTGTGGTTTGTTACGTTTTTTTTTATTGTAAAGACTTGAAAAGTGCGTAACCAAATGGACTAATTTTAACTCCGTGTTAACAATTTCTTAATTGGGTACAACGAAAAATAGAAATGCCCTTATCCGTCAGTTAAAATTAATCAATGGGTGGTGAAACAACCCCTTAGTGTTTTTAAATTACTGAAAAGTCTCAAGCACGAACCCAGCCTCTCAACGAGCACTTCGACACTAACTATTTGTTTTAAACTTTTTAAACCAACAAAAATCTAATTTTGCAGTTAATCGAAAATTAATCTGGTTTTCAGCTAAAATAAAGCGTTTTTTTACTGGGGTCGTGTCTTTGAATTGTTTTTTAATGGCGTCACTTCTTATCTTACTATATAAACGCGAAACTTTGTTTGGATTTTGTTACTCTTTCACCTTAAAACGATTTGACGGATTCTAGTGAAATTTGGCACACATCACAGACTTAGGGGCTGTTTCACCACTTTTTTTAAAGTTCGGTTTAGCTTGATCATAACCTTATTTGTCACATGGAATAAAAATTTCTGTTTCACCGGTCTTGATTAGCGCTAAGTGACGGACAAACTATTTCTTAATTTGACCATCAGATCAGGTGGCATTTAGCATTTTTATCCGTCACATATCTTTTTAATTAGTTAGTTTATTTTTTTGTGGCCATGGTTGGAGAGCCCTTCAGCCGGTTTCAGAAAAATAAATCAAAGTATTTTTTATTTTTTAAAGAAAGAAGTCATGCTAAATTGCAAACGAGAATTTAAATATCAAGATTTGAATAAAAAATATAGGTACGCTTTTAGTATTTAAAAATAAATCCAAAATTTCGTAATATTTTTTAATTACAGACTTTTTTTCAGTGGCTCAATCATTTGTTCTACCTGAACTTGTACATTGCCATTAAAAAAAAAGTTAATCTGTCAAAGGGTTTGGCGCCACTTTTCGATTCGTTTTACGTGATTTTATTTTTCTTTTTTATTGTTAACCAAAGTATCGTAAATAAATACCGTTTTTGGATTAATTATAATGTTACACATTTGTTTATGCAAAAAAAATAGATGTGTTTAAAAATAACATACTTTACGATTTATTTTGCTTTAATAATGAGCGACTCTTTGAACGAAAATATGCGAACAGGAACCCGTGGTCGTGAAATGGGACGTTGCTATTCCGACTTTTTGTTAAACCGACGATTAGTTAAGTGGTACTTAGTTTGCACAGGACCGGAGTGGTGAAACTGAAAAAAAACTGGCTGACAGATTTGTGCAGTACTTAGTTTATTCATTGGTTACGTAACCAGTAGTTTGACAATAAGGTGGTGAAACAGCCCCTTAGAATATAATAGCAGACTTGACATAACGAGTCCAAATAATGGCAAAAACGCACACATCTCTATCACACAAACACTTACCGGTGAAAGTTTAATCCTGGTACATTTCCATATGTAACACTTTCATAAAAGTAGACACTACATTTCAGCATCTTTAAATCTAAATCAGTTCTAATTTTGATGAGAAAAACATTAAAAAATCTCAGTTTACCAAAAAATTCGCTTGCAGCTTCGGCAGCTTATTTAAATGACTGACGTTCAAAACATAGCATGTGTCATTTTTTTAAGGTTTCTTGGACAGTGTTGCGACGCTTGAGAAAACGGGATCACAATATTCCTGATCATTATAGCGTGAGGGAATAGGAAATATGTACGCACACACGTAGTTATGTCAAGTCTGCTAAAGGTAACGCCACCAGAGTTGAGGCCACGCACACAACCACATCTCATGTAATGACAGCGGGATTTAACGTTATGTTGACATTAAACGTTAACACAACGTCAAAATCCCGCTGTCATTACATGAGATGTGGTTGTGTGCGTGGCCTCAACTCTGGTGGCGTTACCTTTATTATATTCTAAAGTCTGTGGCACACAGACACTTTATAACCTGGATTAACCTAAAGGATACTTTTATGTTGGAAATTCCCGGAATTCTTTGCAGAATTCTTTGAAGACTCCGGTCTTCGCCGCTAGTTCTAATAATATATCTTTGCTTGGGTTAGGTATATTATTTCATCATTTCAGCCGAAAGACGTCCACTGCTGAACATAGGCCATATTTAGGTATACTATCACAGCGTAAAAAGTAATATATATGTACATATGTAGCAGTTCCGTATATCAAAAGGAAAAACAGATTCCTTGTCAAATTTATGTTTTTAGGGTTCTGTACCTCAAAAGGAAAAAACGGAACCCTTATAGGATCACTTTGTTGTCCGTCCGTCCGTCCGTGTGTCCGTTCGTCCGTCTGTCTGTCAAGGGAACGTATCAAAATATATAAAGTTTAAAACGAATAATGGACGAAATACATAATGGTCATAATACATACTAAAATTTTCTATGAAACTATTGATAAATAGTAGATTGTTCAACAAGAGACTAAAACAAGCTATATTGACACGAGATATTTAGCCACCCGAGCGATAGCGAGGGAGGCTATAATTCGAGTTGTCATTATGGTAGTTTAGTCCCGCGTTAAACACTCTACTTTTCACTTTAAATGCGAGGAAAAAAACGACGTACAAAATTACTTTTTTACAACGTATGCTCAATACGAGCAATGGACATCTGTCCAAAATTCAAATGGCAAAAAAAAATACCGCTGTCTTTTCTTTTCTTTTATATTTTTTGTAAAGTGACGCTTTAAATGCTTGCATAATTAGCCAACAGATTCTAACTTAAAGACTATGTTAAAACTAATTGGACTATGCATGTAAGAATGATAATTGATCATTCATTAGAATCGGCAAATAAATTAACTTAATTGATCTAAACAAAATATATTGTTAACTGAAACACTTACCCGTGAATAAAGAAACGACTTTTTAAGTTTATTTTCTATATGCCAATTCTTTGTTAAATTATATCTAATTATACTTTCTATTTACTATTAAATGCAACTGACATCGCATTATTTTTAAAGTCACGCCATATTAACTTTCAAACGTAACTGCTCTATCTACCGTACACTCCAGCACTGCTTTGCCGACAGTGCGGATTGCTATTTTATCGACAAAGCAGGGAACTGCTTTGCCGACAGCATTTTTTAAAAAAAAAAACAAATTGAAAACACCTAAGCTAAAGGAAATCTTTCTTTACATGCAAAATAAAATGAATTCATCTTTATTATTTTATAATTAAATAGATTAATATTCGTAATTATTCAATGTGTTTCACGAAATTATTATTTTTTAAATATTTTCTATACAGTTGTCATTTTGAGGTTATTTCCACGTCCTAAAGGCTTCCACAGACCGAAGCGCAGGGCGCTACAGTGCGTCTGTGGAAAGCTTTAAAATTGTCTATACCCAGTTACTGAAAATGGCGATAATCCTCCATTCACAAACACCGTGATTGGCAGTTTAGGGGTTTCCATAGTCAATTAAAAAAATTTTACTTTAATCCCTAGAGATCAAAAAAGAGCTTTAGTCCCGATATGCAGAGACTAAAGTAACATTTTGAGAGCATGAGAAGTGAAAACGAATTTTTTTAATCGTGTAATCTACAGATTGGTTTAGGTTAGGTTAGGTTTATTTTATGAAAATCCTGTAAAGTTGAGAATTTCCAAGAAAATTGCATTATATCAAATGACCGTTATGTATTTCGTCCATTATTAATTTTAAACTTTAGATATTTTGATACGTACCCGTCTGTCAAGACCCTATTTCTCAAGAACGCGTGGAGGTATCAAGCTGAAATTTATATCAAATACTCAAATCTACTGTCCCTTGAAGCTGTGAAAAAATCAAACATCTAAGCCAACGCAATCAAAAGATACAGCCGTTTATGACGCAAATTTCCGCATATTTTCGAAACTCGCAAGGGAATCAAAACCTACAGGGTACTTCCCGTGAACTCAAAATCTTGAAATTTGGTAGGAAGCTAGGTCTTATAGCACAGATAAAGGAAAAATTGCGAAAAGCATAAATTTTTTTGTCTGTCTGTCTATATCAGTAACCAATTTTGCTTAGGAGCAGGGGTCTGCTAAGACTGGAAATTGATAGATACATATAAATTTGTATGGAACCCTCGGTGCGCGAGTCCGACTCGCACTTGGCCGGTTTTTTTACAATTACAGGTCGATCCGATCACAATTTGTTAAAATTCGACTTGCAAGATTTGACCTTAACAAACGTACAAAAATTACAAGTTTTATCTTTATTTGTTATGACAATCAAACATTATACTTTTTATGCAAAAAGCCATGGTGGCTTAATGCTTTGACCTATGGTCTCTCAAGCAAAGGGTCGTGGGTCCGGGCTAGCACCTCTGAGTATAATTACCACGAGCTTTACGCTGAAGGAGAACATCGTAAGGACACCTTTACACCTACCTGAAAAGAAATTCAATGGTGTGTGTGAAGTTCCCAATCCGCACTGGGCCCGCGTGGGAACTACGGCTTAAGCCCTCTCAATCTAAGACGAAGGCCTGTGCCCTGCAGTGGGACGTATATAGATTATGATGATGATGATATGCAAAGCTGGGCTATCTGCGGAACCTTCGGGATCGGTAGCAACTCACGCACTACATATATACACCGCAGGCTCTAAGTAGGGACCTTTAACGTACTTTGGTGATATTATTGGCGCGGGTCGGCAGGGTCGAGTGTCGATTCGTGCCCGATATCCTATCGAGTCAAAGGCCCTTCAGCGATACAGACATCCCCGCCTGAATAATGTACACCGCTTATCGATACAAAACGCAATAGATACAATTTGTACACACTACATGGTTTCCTATCAGCCAGATGCAAAATATGGGTCTATACCTAATGACTCCCATAAAATTTTAAGTCATAATGTATCATTAGTCATAATCAACGTTAGTCATACCTACAGTGATTTATTTCTGAAACAATTTATTTTTCGGAATTGTTATAAAACAAACCTAACCTAACCTACTGCAATCTATAAGATGGCATTTAAAAAAGTCCTGAAAAAAATACCGTTTCAGAAATAAATCACTGTATGACTAACGTTGATTATGACTAATGATACATTATGACTTAAAATTTTATGGGAGAAAAGGGGCATCGTGCAAAATATATATTATTGGTGCTATAATGGGTAGGTTAGGTTAGGTTAGTGCACACTTTAAAGCAATTTCTTTCGTTTGTAGTAAAATTGGGAAAGAAGGCTTTTTATACGGCACAGAGGTAGACGTAGCGTTACTTTAATGTACCTATAATATTATTTCTTTAAAAAAAATATTTAGTTCATGGCTATCTTATTGTTTAATTTCCAAGAAAATACCATAACTTAATTTGTGCTTGGTCAAAACCAGTTAAATTTAAAAGCTGTACCAGAGAAGTATGCAAAAGGATTTGAAATAGATAGAAATAAAAAGTATAACCAATCCCACTAATATTATCACGAATGTGAGAATTCTATTCTAAAGTAAAAAATATTTTCTCTAACGGTTGAAAATATAAGCGCTATTTTGTAGCAGTAGGTACAGTCACCAGCACCAATATCTGACACAACAAGCGTGCATAAATATCTGATACGACTCTATTTCTAGGGCCGGAAGGACTTGTCAGATAATTTTGCACGCTCTGTTGTGGCAGATATTAATGCTGGTGACTGTACCTACACAATTTGAATGGGCTTTTCATAGGTGTGATAAGTGAAAAACTACTCGAATCCGGTCGTTGCCGTAGCTGTGCCTACGACGAGTCTATACGATGTAGCATCGTGGCACTAAAATGTAGTGTGCCACTAAAACTAGCTAGGTAACTACTTTTGAACGATATTTGTGAGCCATGTAATTTGTAAAGCAGATCCCAGAGGGCGTATAGCCCGCTCCACACTCGCGGCGCGAACGCCCGCGAAAGCCGCGAAACGCGCGCGTCGTTCCCCGATCAGTGTCGGTTTTTTGCCCGCGAGAAAGGGTTCGCGGCGCGCGAACGTGAACGCATCTAGCTACACTCAAGCACACGGCGGACACGACGTACAAAATACGCGTTCTTGAATCTACATAAGCACGACGACGTCTGTACACGCTTACGCCTACATACATCGCACGCGCACTCTTTTGGATTCGGGCGGTGTCCGGCAATCTGCGCCTTGAGGGGTGGGGTAACTCGAATCGGTGCGGGGCGGAGCGTGTCCATTCTGTACGTTAGTACTATTATATATTCTGTGACTCAAGCCCGCGCTACACTCGCGCGCGACTTCGCAGTATAGAGCGGGCTTATTGTCTAACGCGCTGACGTTCGCGATTGCATTTGCCATCTCTTTCTATTCTATGTGACAGTAAGAAGTGGTGAAAACGATTGTATTGTGATTCCAATTGCGTTAGAAAATAAGGTCTCTGGCCATTACTGCTTCAGGAAGTGAATTTACGAAACAATGTAGTGCTGTTTTTAAAGAAACGTTATAAAAAGTTACATTTCAATAAAACTGTCTATTTTCAAAGTTCTTCCACATGAATTAGAACTGGGATAGTATTATGCAACTTGCAATATGACATGTATGTATGTATGTAAACTCTTTATTGTACAAAAATAAGGAAAAAAAAAAGAAATACATTATTGACAACCGTTGAAATGCATGTACAAAGGCGACCTTATCCCTTTAAGGGATCTCTACCAGTCAACCTTTAAGTGGATGAAAGGAGCATTTAGTAAGGACATGCTCAAAAGGAGAAAATAAACCTTACTGAATCAGTAAGTGCATGCACCTACTCTAATATTGGACATTTCTGTTTGCATTTCCAGCCGCTCAACGCAACTGATACGGTGTGGCGTCGGTGTAAACATTAATTTCATGATTTTTCCGATGGCTTTTTCTGGTGGATTAAACTAGGATACTAGGTTGCGCTGTGCTGTCGTCTGTAAGGGGGGTAGACAGGCCTGGCTAACGCTGGCCAGTATCTCCTGATGCCACGTGGTCTTGTGCACGTCATTACGTTACATCACGTCGTGATGATAATAACTTCATAAAATAATTCGCTCGCGCTATAAATAAATCCGTGTGTCATTTCTCAAGTGTTCAAAATAAGCGGTGACCCTCATTCATAATCTTACACTTTTGGCTAGTCGGCGAGGTCGGCGGCGAAGATAGGTAAATCCACCTGCCTTCGTCATCTCGGCACGGGCCGCACCAGATATATTGCTTGAACGAACTTTATAATGATATCTGTAATATGACCACGAGAACGGGAACACGAAATGATTTCCCATGCAATTACTTAATTTGTAGGTAAACCCATGCCATCTATCTATCAACGATGCAGTATTCTCTGAACTAAGCCACAGACGAAGCTGTAGACGAACATAGCGAAACTATAACTATAACACATCCCAGCCTACATAATATAGGGCCGAATTTATTGCACAGGCCTCCTCTCAGATTGAAAGGATTGGGCTGTAGTACCCACGCGACCCAGTGCGTATGGGAAACAGGTTTCCTCTCGATATTATCCTTCCCCGTAACGCTCATGGTAAATTTCAAATCTAATTTCGCACAAACTTCTGAAAAACTCAGAAGTGCGAGCCCGAGCTAACCTTTGCTTAAGAGGCCATAGGTCAAATCACTAGAGTACCACGACTATAACTACGGAACCCTTAAAACGGAACGAGTTTACTATCCACTAACGGCATCTTTGAATGCGGCAGTCAATTTGGTGCTTCTCATAGTACGTCCATGCTTATTGTTAGTTGAAATCGATAGCGTTGAGCATTAAATTTTTACAGTTGGACGGATGTACAAGCTAAGACAAGAACTTAAAGTAGCTCATCATATTGATTTGGCATCAAACGTTTTATGCACTCCGCTAGTCTTTCCATGGTCCTCCCTTACTTACGCCTTCTTGAACCCATTTATTTATTTTATTAGCTAAGTACTATTATCAATATTGCACAGCGTTGCAATAGGTATGGGTACGAGTAAGTACGTATCTCTCCTATATTTCGAGAGCTGGTCAGACATCTTGGAGTAGGTATTATATTTTAGGCAGCATAAAGAATTACACAATAAGTACTTCTTTTTATGGTTCCGGAGGTAACATGGCAAAAACGGAACCCTTATACTTTCGCGTTAATATTTCAAGGACCGAAGCCTCATGAGCCTTAATTTTACCGTTCCAAAAAGTCTGTGCTTTGGTCTTTAGATACTAAAAGGTAGTGTTGTAGAAGTTTTTATGTGTCTTAAATACCTACACTAAAATGTCTACCTCCTCTTAGACTAACGTAACGTCCATATAATTAGTTAAGACAAAATCTACAACTGATTGATTAGCTTGCAGTTTATAAACTAACGAGCAAAAATGTCGAAGAGACTGTTTGCGTCAAATTTCTGTACTAAGTGCACTTGATATTTGCTGTTGGTATATATTTTTTTCGTTACCTATTGCGCTCCGTTGTATCGTAGCTTACAAACATAATACATATATATCTGCACACATAGTACACAGGGGTACACAACACATTAGCTGGTATAATTCTGAAATCCTTTGGTTTTGAGATAAATTAGATTTGTAGACGCCGGTTTATCAAAGACAGTCAAGAGGTTGTTTCGCTTTCACTCTCGTTCGTCATGATCCGTATGTTGGTCAAAGGATATTAATAATATTAAAGCTAATAAAAGCTGTGTGTTTTGATGATAAGTATCGTCGGGTGACAAGATTAAAGGCCAATCACCTTAACCTCTTTCACCTTTTCAGACGGATGTTATTTACGTACCTATACTTTGTCGGCCAAGTAAGTGCTCTACCATTTTTATAACAGTTCCTAGATCAGGAAAAAACAATAAGGGTAGGTAATTGTCATATTGACTTGTAAGTGAAAAAAGCCTTTGATGTTTTAAGCCTTACAACAATCATTGAACCTTAGGGTGGTAAAGGAATATCGTAGTCGACTATACCAACTATGACTATGACTATTGAACTATGAATTATTATTTTTTTTAATTAAGAATAAAATAATTTCGCCGTACGCATAAGCTGCCTCGTGGGCGTCCGTCGGTTTGACACACGCATATGTGAAATAGTCAAGCAATATTTAATGAAATAGTGACCGCCTTATAATTACCCGCATTCAGAAAAATGCTTACCTATTGTTAAAGAGGAAAATTGAAACCGTTTATTTGATCAAAGGCCGAGGTTGGTCTCCTACAAACGGGATATTTCTGATTCAATAATGACTCGATAATATTGGTTCAGCGTTTCTTTGGGCTCATGGCGCTCTCGCAGGCTGATAAATTTACTTCATTCGAGCCTCCCTTATTTTGTTGAAGCATCAAGAGTGAAATTGATTTTTGCAACTCAGTACACCCTACCAGCCCTACTTTGAACTGGTTTTGAAAGGAGATCAATCCTTTTGTGAACTAAAAGTATTATTATCGAAACCGATGAATAATATGGAAGTATGTTTAGACACAAAACATGTTAAAATTTGACTTAATGCATTTGCAAATGGCGTTTTGCCCTCCAACTTACGCAGGTGCTGTCACTGTCAATGCATATTATATGCGTTTACGTGGTAGGTAATATTGTGGTAGCTTTACTACCTGAAAATGCGAAAATGTATTAATACATTACTCCATTAATGCCTTAATTCGTTAATGCATTGCATGTATGGAAGTGACATAACACTGGTTTCGTTCGAGTGCACTTTTACGAGTAGATAATTCAATAGACATCCTGCACGCTGTCATTATTCGTTAATGTAGTCACCATTAATAATACAGAGCACGTATTCTTTGTGCCATTTAAGATAATGATCTGCGTACACATTGTCCATTAAGCCAGTGGCGGGACCTACGTCAACGTCAAATTTGACAGTCTGGACTGCCTCATGATTTTTAAATAAGTTAGTACACATGAAATACAACAATTAAATTTTATTTCATGATGTTATAGTATTTTATGCAACGGTTGTATGCGAGTGACGTGAGTTGCGATACGAGCGAATGCGAGTATCGCAATGGAAGACGGCACGAGCCGTTAAGACCAAATTATACACCGTTGCATAAAAAATTTTTTTCTACGACTCGACTTTACTGTACTGTACCTTACTGTACTCGACTGTACTGTAGGGTACAGTAGGGTAAAATAGGGTACAGTAGGGTAAATTGGGGTACAGTCGGGTACAGTAGGGTACAGTCGCGTGAAATAGGGAAACTGTACCCTATTTTACCCTACTGTACCCGACTGTACCCTTTTTTACCCTACTGTACCCTTTTTCACCCTACTGTACCCGACTGTACCCTACTGTACCCTATTTTACTCTACTGTACCCAACTGTACCCGACTGTACTCTACTGTACCCTATTTTACCCTACTGTACCCGACTGTACCCTACTGTACCCTATTTTACCCTACTGTACCCGACTGTACCCTATTTTACCCTACTGTACCCGACTGTACCTTACTGTACCCTATTTTACTCTACTGTACCCGACTGTACCCTACTGTACCCAACTGTACCCTACTGTACCCTATTGTACCCAACTGTACCCTACTGTTACCTACTGTACCCTATTTTACCCTACTGTACCCGACTGTACCCTACTGTACCCTATTTTACCCTACTGTACCCGACTGTACCCTACTGTACCCTATTTTACCCTACTGTACCCGACTGTACCCTACTGTACCCTATTTTACCCTACTGTACCCGACTGTACCCTACTGTACTCTATTTTACCCTACTGTACCCGACTGTACCCTACTGTACTCTATTTTACCCTACTGTACCCGACTGTACCCTACTGTACCCTATTTTACCCTACTGTACCCGACTGTACCCTACTGTACTCTATTTTACCCTACTGTAACCGACTGTACCCTACTGTACTCTATTTTACCCTACTGTACCCGACTGTACCCTACTGTACCCTATTTTACCCTACTGTACCCGACTGTACCCTACTCTACTCAACTCAGCAGGTCTAAACTGGGCTTTAGTGTTTAGTGTACCCTACATTTAATATTATGTGGCAGCTAGGTGTATCGTAATAATGACATTACGACACAAGTGCTGTTATGGCGAATAGATTAAGTATAATAATAGGCGAAGTATAATAATAGGCGAATAGTTCTGAAGTCATATTATCTATGTTCTTGTATATTTGTTCGCGACCATGTAAAAAACAGATTAAAGTACAGGAGTAGGAAAAGGTATTTTACACGAAAATTAAATGGATAACAAGATTATAACAAAAAAATGGAGAAGATTTTATCCGTTTGAAGAACTAAATCGCGCAAAGGATCAAGGGCTAAAAGACCTATATGATTCTAGTTTGGAGTCGTACTCCATTGCTTGGTTTGACGGACGACAGGGTCCAACAATGAACAGTGGCGAAGAGGGGAGGGGAGGGAATGAAGCGGCTCAGAGTGGATGACCAGGCATATCTGCTCTTCACCGAGGTCATTATCTCGGCCAATTGATATGTGTTTGCCGAAATTTGAGCGTAGACGTCGCACCCTGTGAATGACGCTCAGTGTATACTATACTAGTAACATACATAATTATTATATCTTTGTAAATTACACCACTACAAAATGCTTATCATTTGAACGTGGTAAAAAATTATAAATGACAAGATTAATTTGATTAGAACTGTTATTTTGAGAACTGTTGCGTTGTTTTCGAGTGATCTGATACCAAAAACAGCCTCCACCCTCCACCCTCTGCTCGACTGGTTAGTACAACCTGAAGATGAAACTTCTGTTGTGGGAAATTGGACTCTTTCATATTTCATAAATACTATTTATTCTGTTTATGGTTTTTTGTTTAATATTCACCGTCATTGTTTTTTGTGATTGTAAATAAAGTCTATTACTTTGTGAATTTTACGTATGTTGTTCTATTTCATTTTTCTTCACATCTTTCATTATCACATTACATTCCACTTTTTCGTAAATTTTAGCCGGCAGCGTGTTTGTGCTCAAGATAGAATAATATCAAGATTATTTACCCACGTTCTCAAAAATAAAACAAGAGTGACTTGCAATTTACTAATGAACGACTTTCTAGATGAATGAGGAATTACTACAAATTTGACAATTATGGTTCTGTTATTAATTCTATCAGGAACAACTAATAAGTTATAACGTATAAAGACTTTAAAAAACGACACTCTTTCCTTACCAATATTGGGATCAAAATGGTACGTGGTTTTAATATTACCTACCTAAATCGTATCGTATTTCTAAGAACTTCAGATGAACGTCAGCAGAGCAGATTCGCGGACAGAGACTAGAGCAGCTGCTGTATACGCCAGATGTTGAGTGGCACCAAAATATTTAATCTACATATGTAATTCTGTAGAAATATAAAGCTAAAGATGCTGTTGAGGGATTTAAGTTTTAAATACTTAAACTACAAGTGCTATGTTTCTTTTTTAATGGTGTACATGTTAACGTGTACATAATAATGTGACGCAATCACAACGTTAAAAGTAATTAAATGAAAGAGGATGGCGATTTTCATATTAGAATTTGTTTAAGAATGTTATAACCATCGAAAGTGTTTTTTTTAGGGTTCCGTAGTCAACTAGGAACCCTTATAGTTTCGCCATGTCTGTCCGTCTGTCTGTCTGTCTGTCTGTCTGTCCGCGGCTAAGCTCAGAGACTGCTAGTACTAGAAAACTGTAATTTGGCATGAATATATATATATATATTAGTCACGCCGACAAAGTGGTTAAATAAAAAAAAAAAAAAAAAAATTTTTTTAGGATACCTCCCATAGACGTAAAGTGGGGGTGATTTTTTTTTTATCGACTAACCCTTTTTGGCGGGGTATCGTTGGATAGGTCTTTTAAAACCATTGGGGAGTTGCTTACATGATTTTTGTATTCAGTGATTTTTTTGCGAAATATTCAACTTTAAAGTGAAAATTTTCATTAAAATCGACCGTCCCCCCCCCCCACCCCTCTAAAATCTAAACTGTTGGGTGGAAAAATTTAAAAAAATTCAAAATGGTAGTAAATATATTAAATTTACAAGGAAAATTATAGCGGCTAAGATTGCTTGGGAACTATTTGTAGTTTAAGAGTAAATAGTAGCCTAAGGTATTAAACATACCGTCACTACTTTGAAAAACTCGTATCTCAAATCAGCATGTAAACAAAACTGAACCTTGATACGTGCGTCATAAAGTTCACTTTGCCAGATTAACGATTTTGAGATACGAGCTTTTTTCAAAGTATTGACGATACCTAACTTGGAAGATTCCGTACACATACGAAATCCTTAGAAAAATATTACTTGATTTTTTCGTAATGGCTACGGAACCCTATCTTGGGCGTGTCCGACACGCTCGTGGGCGGTTTTTTTTCAACCTCGACATTGGCAGAATCATCGCTAGTAACGATATAGAGCGATATTTTAAAAAATTTAATTCAATGCTATATGTAACTCAATTTATACTTAGGTACTAAATTGTATTGATGTTCATATACAATCTTCTTATTGAGTAATCCCTTGTTTATATTGATATTGCTTGAGTCTTAGAATATATATGCAGTTTTCAGGTAGGTTTTCAAATAGCTGTTGGACCAATATTTATCGGTCCCGTTTGTCATAAAATAGTATTATTACTTGAAATAACTAAAATACGAGTTAGATCAAAAAAAACACTGCGATTACCTTTTTAACAAACTTTAAAAAAAAGGGTTCTGCCTCTCTTTGCAGTTCACCTTTTTCTTATATAAATGTTTCCTTTTTATATATGTGTGTAATCGGAGGATTACTCGAAAAGTGCTAGATCGAATAGTTCCTTCGAAGGAAGAGCCAAAGGAACTACCGCGAATAATCAATTTACATTTTTTTTAATTAATCGAAAATTTAATTCAAGGATTATTTTGTAGCAGTGCATCTAGGCAAGGTCATGGTTAGGAAAAATTGTCGTTATTTTTTCAAATCGCGAGCTCTGAATTAGATTGCTACAATATATCCCTTGCGGGGATTTTAAGGTCTATCTAGACTTATTACCCAGTTTTGTAAAACCATCAAGCAGCCGACTTAGCTCCAGACCTAATTTAAGGAGGTAATAGTGCAATGTGTCCTAAGGGTAATTTGCAGAGCAATAGCAAGCCAATTTTAAGGGTCAAACTTCATTACACAGCATTAAAAAGTAATTACGCTCAATCATTGACAAGAAGTCCTTGCCAAAGCTTATTTTGTTAAATCTTCCCAATAAAATAATATGTATGTACTTATTTTAATGATCAAAACCGAAACCCCGTGGGAATAGCTAATAGGCGGGTACGTTTTCCTAAAAGTATATCTCTTATTTCTTTTGCGAATTAAAATTGGGCGTATCGTGGTAAAGAACGACTAAGTATATTTAAATATCGAGCAACGAATTACTGTCTTATTCCTAAAAGTTACAGCTTAAACCTACGCTTATCTTATTGTCTAACGCGCTGACGCTTGCTTTCGCATTCACTATTTCTTTCTGTCAAACGGTATAAGGTGGTGTCAAATAGAGATGGTGAAAGCGAAGGCAAGCTCTCACGCGTTAGACAATATACGAACACGACACGACAGTTATTCAAACTTCGAAAGAGAGAATGACAAGCGAATTATATTTTTTTTTAATTCAAATTCGAGACAAAATGTTGCCAGGCGAAAGTATTAAGAAAAAGTAATAAATTAAACAATCAAAAACCCGCCTGCAGAAATAGTGAAAAGGTGGAAACAAGATAAAATGTTCAATAACAATAAAACGAATTTAAAACATCATTAGGAGTCATTAGTGGCTGCATGGGATTTAATGTCACTTCATGCATGCCTCCGACTGCATTTTATCGTTGCATTAAATTTTGAAAGACTGCCATCGACGTGTTTTAAGTTCGTTTTATTGATATTGAACATTTTGTCTTGTTTCCACAGGTTTTCACTATTTCTGCAGGCGGATTTTTGATTTTTTAATTTTTTATTTTATTTACACTGCAGGCGGGTTTTTAGTTTTTTAAATTACTTTTTTTATTTCTTGCTTTTTAGTGTAACCTCCTGAGACCCAGATAAATTATTGAGTATTTGAATTAGGAATCCTTTGCTATTTAGTTAAAGTTCAAAACCAATTTTGAAATATGACATAATTTTCCACATGGGTTTCATAGAGAAAATTATTGCTCAAAGATATCTTAGTAGGTACTTAAATAGGTACGTCGTCGTTTTAATGCGTTGATTGCCAATTTACTATTCCAAATTAAATTTAAACACATGACTTGTATATATTTTTGTAATCTCTTTTAAAATCCCTTTATTTTGATACCCTACTCGATAGGTTTGAATAAAAAAATTTTTTGAAGACTCACAATTTGGCGCCAAAAATCCGCCACTTTGATTTTTCAACAATTTCATGTATCCAGTGTTACTCGCGTTATTAAGACGAATCCAATGACGTATCATTTATTAAAATCGGTTCAACCGTTGTGTAGTTACTACGAGAGGACATAAGAATGGACATACATACATACTTACATACATACATACATACGGGTCAAACACATAACCCTTCCTTCTTCGCAGTCGGGTAAAAATAAGGGTACGATCCTAAACAAGTTCCAATTATTCGATCATGAATCCCTTTCAAATGCAAATTTTTAAAAAATGTTCCTATGTAATATCATTTAAAAGTATTAAACTGCAAGTAATAGCACCACCGCCATCACCACCTGCGAAATCTGTTCCTTTCTACTATCTGTTTTCAAAGGCGACAAGGCCACCCATTACTTACAGTGTTACTTTTCTTATCGTAAGTCCTTTTGCATTGAATTGTTTGTGATGCGATATTCGGTAAATAATTATTGTTTTGTAATTGTATTGTATCTGTATCCATCTAAAGATTCGAATATTTTTTTAATTTCTGTACTTAATTGTAATTACTTAACATCAGTAACTTTGGCATTGCTTTTGCCAACCGTAAAAAAAAACATATTTTCTTGCACCTAACTTTTCGAGAATGAGAACTTTTTTCTTGATATCCATGGTACATCAATAGTCCAGTTAAACGCTGGAATGGACTTACTTATAACTTCTTTATGGTTGCACTGTTTGAATTTAAGACTAGACTGTATCATTTGAACTGATTTACACATAATGCAGGTAGTTAAAATTTCACAAAGTGTTATAATGACCACAATAAAAACAAATAAAAATGTTAAAACTAAAGAGGTGCAGAAAATGTGCCTTTTTATGCTTTTTGGTCGATTTTAATAACGGCAGTTGGACGATGAAACTAACTACACGAAAAAAGTCGCTTTTTTAGACTCAATTAGAAGATACAGGATATTAGTGACACCAGAATACAGACTACACACAACTAGTTTAGCCTCTACTTTAAGTTTTTGACATATACATGACTCCAGTGCGTTCAGGTTAATCAACTTAACAATGGGCGAAAATCTCTAACACTTCTTTGTTAGAAACGCTGCCCATTCAGGGGGATGTTCCATAGTATTTGTCACTTCAATGCAGGTGCCTTGAATGCATGAAAGAGTTTATCATTTCGAGAATTTCCTTTATTGTCTCGAACGCTACTAAGTATGATAATTATGAGATATTTCATCGTTGCCTACAACAAACCACTATGAACGTTTTTATACATTTAAGGCGCTGGGTGAAAATTAAGTAAACGCATTGAGCGAAGCCTAAGAACCTACCCAGCGGAAGTTCAGAAAAAATGAAGGCAGTATGTACAGTAAGATTATTTCCACTTTGGAACTCGGCAATTCTTGACATACATCGAGAAAGATCGGAAGTGCAATACTTAGGCTAAGGTTTTGTTATTAATTATATTAAATATAAGTAGGTACCTACTCTATGAGAAAACACGAACCACGAACTGAGACGTCCCGAGTGTCAAAGTGGAAATAATCTTACTGTATGCGTTTTCTCGAACACATTCGAGATGTTTCTTACAACATTCAACGCCATCTAGTCGAGTTAATCTAACACCACTTTTTTACTTTTTTTAAGTTCCTCAACGATTTTTCCTTTCCAGCCAGATATTTCGACCCGCTGACATACCTTTTACAGGTTTAATTCATTCCAAGTGTTGCTCGCTGAGATTTTATTACCCAAATTTTATTTGTATTTGAAACAATGAACTAGGTCCACTGTTCAAATTGCCGATTGTATTGTTAAGGTAACAATAGACGATGTAAATAAATGTTCCTTAAATAAACACTTTGCCTTTGTGATTAATTGTAGGTGTATAACTTTATTAAAAAGGCAAAAATGGCACATGTACAAAAAGGTACGACATATGAAGCCCGATTTTTGAAATCACTGTCTAAAAATTACAGTTTCTATACATTTACCATTCCCAGTCATACTATTTAGCATTTTATGAGTTTCGTCATGTCATGCGTCTTGTTTTTATCCATTTCCCTTTAACATTTTGGTTAAAACTTGTAATGTCGATAATGTCTACGAATATTGCATTATTTGAAATGATCGTATGTACGTTGTCCATTATTCTTTTCAAACTCTGTGCGATTTAATAGGTCCGGGTAATAACCCCCAAAGGGGAAACTATGTTTCTTGAGGGGTAACGAACAAAATACCATCAGACATGGTACAAACGCGACGGAAGAATCGCACTGCACTTGTTAATGATAACAAAGCATAGTAATAGTAAAAAAGTAGTAACCTAGTAATTGTGTTGGAGTTTGAACGTAACGTCCTTAAGTTAATCAAATCAAATCAAATCGTTTATTTGTTTACAAGGTAAGTTACAGATGTTACATAAAGTTTTATATCACTATGCTTACCATAAGGCATACAAATATCTAGACTACACATGCAGCATAACTAAGCGTACTTGCTTAGTGATTTTTATACTACTTTATGCAACGGTCTTAAAAGGCGAGTGACGTGAGTTGCGATACGAACTAATGTGAATATCGCAATGGAAGACGGCACGAACCGTTTAAACCAAATTATACACCGTTGCGTACACCGTACAATATTTTTTCTGCCATCAACTCAACTCGACTCGACTCGACTCTACTCGATTCAACTCAACAGGTCTAAACTGGGCTTTAGTGTTGAGTGTAACCTACATTTATATTCTGTGGCAGCTAGGTATATCGTAATACCGACATTACGACACAAGTGTTTTTATGGAGAATAGAGTAAGTATAGACTTTTCTGAATCATATTATCTATGTTCTTATTTATTTGATCGCGACCATGTAAAAAACAGATAAAAGTGCAGGAACAAAACACTTTGTATTTTATATCCCCACACAACTAGTTTGAACGTTAATTCAAATTCATAAGACACTCCTAAATTAAAGTATTAACACTTGATTTGCTTGAATACGCTCAAACTGCTGATAATTCTAGAATATCGTCTGATCTAGGTATCGGTAGTATTTTCTAAATCCATGGTTCGGATCGTATTTGCGTATGCGATGTTTTACAACGACCCCGGGCAGCATGGTTCGTTCGTGTAACGTTCTTCAGTTGTTAAAATAATAATTGTATGTGCCTCGCTGCTTAACATTTAACTTTGCAAATTTTCAGAAACAAGATAGGTACATAATCCAGGTATCAGCCTATTAAAACGTAGCTTGTGTAATATTATAATATGGAATTTTGTGTGTGTGTGCGCGTGCTTGTCACTCTTTCACTTTAAAACGTCTGGATGGATTTGGTTGAAATTTGGTATGTAAGTAGATAATTGGATCTCTAAAATAAACATCAGGCTACTTTTTAACCCGATATTCCTACGGGATCAGGATTTACGCATGTCAAATCCCAAAATCTCAACGGCTAAAACTGGAGGAATGAAATTTTGCACGAGTGTTCTTCCTTCATGCAAAACAAATGAAAACCACGATTTAATTTTGAAAATTCCCATGGGAATAAATGGTTGGACTTCCTGTACCTACAGATTATATAAAACTACTTGTTAGATAGGTACGAGAGGCGTTGGAAATTTTAACGTAACTATAGGTAGATATGAAAAATATGAAATAGTAGATTATTCAACAAGGGACTAAAACAAGCCATAATGACACGAGATATTTAGGCACCCGAGCGATAGCGAGGGAGGCTATAATTCGAGTTGTCATTATGGTAGTTTAGTCTCGCGTTAAACACTCTACTTTTCACTTTGAATGCGAGGAAAAAAACGACGTACAAAATTACTTTTTTACAACGTATGCTCAATATGAGCAATGGACATACGTTCAAAATTCAAATAACAAAAAAAAATTCCGATATCTTTTCTTTTCTTTTATATTTTTTTACGCTGACGCTTTAAATGCTTGCATAATCAGACAACAGATTCTAACTTAAAGACTATGTTAAAACTAATTGGACTATATATGCATGTAAGAATGATAATTATTCATTCATTAGAATCGGCAAATAAATTAACCTAATTGATCTAACTAAGTTCACACACAAAATATATTGTTAACTGAAACACTTACCCGTGAATAAAGAAACGACATTTTAAGTTTATTTTCTATATGCCAATTCTTTGTTAAATTATATCTAATTATACTTTCTATTTACTATTAAATGCAACTGACATCGCATTATTTTGAAGTCACGCCATATTAACTTTCAAACGTAACTGCTATATCTACCGTACACTCCATCCAGCACTGCTTTGCCGACAGTGCGGATTGCTATTTTATCGACAGAGCAGGGAACTGCTTTGCCGACAGCGCTTTTTAAAAAAACAAAACAAGCTAAAGGAAATCTTTCTTTATTTGCAGAATAAAATGAATTCATCTTTAATATTTTATAATTAAATAGATTAATATTCGTAATTATTCATCGTGTTTCACGAAATTATTATTTTTTAAATATTTTTTATACAGTTGTCATTTTGAGGTTATTTCTACGCCTTAAAGGCTTCCACAGACCGAAGCGCAGGGCGCTACGGAGCGTCCGTAGCGCGCTTCGGTCTGTGGAAAGCTTTAAAATTGTCTATACACAGTCACTGAAAATGGCGATAATCCTTCATTCACAAACACCGTGATTGGCAGTTTAGGGGTTTCCATAGTCAATTAAAAAAATTTTACTTTAATCCCTAGAGATCAAAAAAGAGCTTTAGTCCCGATATGCAGAGACTAAAGTAACATTTTAAGAGCATGAGAAGTGAAAATATATTTATTGATCATTCAGAAGTACATACCAGAAGGTTAGGGACCTCCTAGTAGGTATGCGAGATGCCTGTGTCAGGAGATAAGGTATGGTAGTAAATATATTATAGTCACAACGTCGACGCTAATGTGTTAGGTGTGTCAGAATAGACATCACTGCTTCACAATTTCGAGACTAAAATTTTGACAGTAAAAAGTAGAAATCTGTATTAAAAAAAAATAGACTGGTCGATTCTGGAGACATGATCGGGATCAAACGTACACAATTCAGAAAAATAATGTGTCGCATTTACGTGAAACTTTCAGATTTTTCTTTTTTAATATACATTAGTTACATTACGGGAGTTTAATTCACATCTCGCACGATGAAAAACAAAAGAAAAAGATGCTACGATTAACAGATTTGGTTATGGCTGCTTCTGAAGACGTCCAGGGGCCTGTTGCATAACAAAGTACCTACAACTAATATTACAAGCGGAACTCTCGCTTCAGTTATAAGTAGAAAGGGAGTTCCGCTTGTATAGGTAACGCCACCAGAGTTGAGGCCACGCACACATCCACATCTCATGTAATGACGCGGGATTTTGACGTTGTGTTGGCGTTTAACGTCAACACAACGTCAAAATCCCGCTGTCATTACATGAGATGTGGTTGTGTGCGTGGCCTCAACTCTGGTGGCGTTACCTATAATATAAGGGTGAAGCCACACGAGCGTAATTTTGTGAGTCGTGAGCGGCAGAATTCTGCCGTACTTAAGCTAAAAAAGGGTTAAGCCTCATTTGGTCAGTTTCGAGTTAATGATGCCAAATTACAGAGCGCAAAATTCTCTACATTTTGTTTTAAGACACATATCTCCTACATTCTACGGTTTCGGAGATACAGATTGTCGTGAAACAGTTAAGTGACACTTTTTTTAAGACTTACTTAATTAAATACTAGTTAAGCCACAAAAATTGTCTATAAGAGGGCAAAAGGCTCTTAGCTTCACGAAATCTACTTGTTTTTTAATAATTTGCTTAGTTAAAACGAAGTTATCCATTTTCCCTAGCCTAAAAATAAGTAAAGATCCTTTAACTCTGTTAAAGGCTAGTTAACTTCTCATAAATATTTCGTTAAAAACTAGACTATAAACAAGTTAACATAAAAAACTTAATTAAAAATCAGTTAAGATCCTTTAACCCTCTTTAACCTAAGTAAAACTTTTTTTTTTTACACTATAAATATCTAAATAACTAATCACCTGTTTTTTTAAAACGAAGAGAAATAAATATTTTGTAAATAATCTTTAGTTAAAATAAAGTTAAGCCACATTGCTAGGCTAGAAGTAAGTTATCTGCTGTTCGCATTCCGCGGCGCGGACGCACGATTGGTCAAATTAGGGAGCCGGGGAACAGTGCGGACGTGGTTGTGCGGGCGACGTTTCGTCGCGTTCCCGCCATGTCTCATAACACAGGAAGGTAAGACATTAGGTAATTCTGTACCTACTACTGAGTTTTCGTTATTTATTCATATGGTTATAATTTAATATAGGGACTTAAGGATTGCAGTTACAGGTCGATTCACAAGAATTGGCACGAATGGATCGAATGAGTGAATGAAAGTATTTATGACGTGTTACCTATTTGAATACATCATCATCATTTCAGCCGAAAGACGTCCACTGCTGAACATAGGCCGCCCCCAAGGCTCGCCAAACAGATCGGCCCTGCGCCATCCGCATCCAATGCGTTCCCGCCACCTTCACCAGGTCGCTGCTCCATCTTTATGAAGGCCTACCTACACTGCATCTTCCGGTCCGCGGAAGCCACTCGAGAACCTTTCGGCCCCATCGGCCGTCAGTTCTACGAGCGATGTGTCCTGCCCACTGCTTCTTAAGTCTAGCGATTCTTCGAGCTATGTCCGTGACTTTAGTTCTTGCGCGGATTTCATCATTTCTAATGCGATCCCGCAGATAAACTCCAAGCATAGCTCTCTCCATCGCCCTCTGAGTGACTTTGAGTTTTCTTATGAGGCCCATCATTAGCGGCCACGTCTCAGTGCCATAAGTCATCACTGGCAACACACACTGATCAAAGACTTTTGACTTGAGACACTGCGGTATATTGGATGACAAGATATTGCGGAGCTTCCCGAACACTGCCCAGTCGAGTCTGATTCGTTGATTGACCTCTTTTTCGAAGTTGGTATGTATTAGGAATAAAACCTGTCTAGGTTTTATTACATTAAAAAGGCTTTGGTATAAAAATCGAAAATTTAGTGTATTTTGGGAACAGGCCGTTTTGTGAATCAATCACTATGGGAATCGGGTGTTCTGCAATTTCAAACTTAGGGTATTTTGGGAATGGAGCCTTCTGTGTATCGGCTTTTATGAGCTCCAATCCATTTGAAATTGGCTCATATTGAGAAAACTGCAAATCAAGAACGGTTAATTTTGGTAATAAGTTAATTTGGGTTTCATTCGTTATGAAAATAGTTTGTTTTAGATATTGGGTCGTATTCGTATTGAGTTTAGTGTCGAATGCACCGGAAAGGGATGCTACCTAATTAGTTAAATTTTCATAATAAAATTATGAAAATTTCCTACGTGCGTCCATTTGTTAATGAAGACTGATATAAAGTGCCTTATTTAATTGTTAATTACGAAATACGATTATTAATAAGTAAAGAGACAACACAATCCCACAAAAACATTTCATGTTAAATGTTGCCAAGACGAGACCATGTAGCTCGCACTGTCAAAAAGTAATCAGATCTCTTGTAGAACCAAGTTTCTAACCCTACGTGCCCAGCTCTAAATCTATAAGCCCTAATTTTACACTAATTAATCTCGTAGGTATGCAAACCGTGGACTAAACTGGCGAGTCGGCCGCACGAACCTTTTGCAATTCGGCATATGGGCTTGAACTTAAAAATCTATTCAATGTTTTAAACTCTTTCCGTGCGGCCGACTCGCCAGTTTAGTCCACGGTTTGCACGCCTACGAGATTAATTAGTGTAAAATTAGGGCTTATAGATTTAGAGCTGGGCATGTAGGGTTAGAAACTTGGCTCTACAAGAGATCTGATTGCTTTTTGACAGTGCGAGCTACATGGTCTCGTCTTAGCAACATTTAACATGAAATGTTTTTGTGGGATTTCATTTCTTTTTGGTAGGGGATGATTTACTAAAAATCCTGAAATACATATCTTATTATTTATAACAAGGGTAACAAGGACCCTCTATATCAATTTTCAGACCTCTAGCATCAAAATTTGCGGAAATCTCATACATAGTTTAAGCGGTTGGGGGGGTAAAAGTTTCAAGTTTTAAGATTTTTTCGTTGTTTGTATACTATTACTAGCTTATATACCAAATTTCAGCTTTCTAGGACTTCAGGAAGTACCTTAAGAATTTTGATGATCAGTGAATCAGTGACGAAATCGGGGATTTTTAGACATTGATAAAATCTAAAGTTTCATTCAAACTTAACATTCAAACAAGACAAGTAACATTCAAACTTTGTATGTTTCATGTTTGTACTAGTTTCATTATATCTTGAAATTTTCAACTATTTAACATCATCCAAAGCAAAGTTATAAGAGTTCAAAAAAACGACGAAACGTTTCGAGAAAAGGTAGGTAGTGCCCTTGCGCTCCGCTTGGCTCGTCTTGGCGGGGGCACTCCCGTGCCCCCAGATTCCTTCTTGAATTGTGTTGTCTCTTTACTTATTAATAATCGTATTTCAAAATTATTTGAGATCAGTGTAATGTTAACCTATCTACTGATCTCAAATAATTTTGTTATAGGTAAACGTTTTTTATTTATTATATGCTTGAAGCTACTGATAGGTAAACCTATCTACTGATCTCAAATAATTTTGTTATAGGTAAACGTTTTTTAGTTATTATATGCTTGAAGTTACTGATAGATAAACCTATCTACTGATCTCAAATATTTTTATTTTGTGTATTTAGGTGATTTTTTGTTTAATTTGATACGAATTTTAATTTCTAATAAACGATTAATACGGAGTAACGTTTTTTTTTCGTCAACTTATCACTAATCCATCCTAAGCTATAACGGGGTTAACTACAAGCAATATTTTCTTAACCCCTCTTTAGCTAAGTAATGTTGCATAAAGTCATGGCATAAAAAAAAATATTTGAAGTTTGCTTAGTTAAATAAAGGTTAAAATCCCTTTGCCATTTTTTGTTATCTAGTGACGTAGCTCTTTTCAATATCATACTTGGTTACAGAACAGTTATGCAGCTTAACTTGTTTATACCTAAGCAATGCTGAATAACTGTGTAATAGTTTTTTTGGTAGTGACAGTAACATGAAATTACTAAGCTAAAAGTAAGTTACGGTATGGTTAGCCCTGTTTTAGTATCATAATTAGTGCAACATTAGAAATAAAAAGCTTAACTTAATTAAAAAAAAGTGATTTTAAGTATTATATTGATAATTATTTTCAATAGAAATTGGTCCATGTGATAGGTGAGAAAATTAGCTAATTTTCTCTCTAAGAAAGTTCACTCTATCTTACATAGTTTTTTAGAGACATCATTCCCCGGCTTTTTTGACGATATCTCAAAATCGACTAGTCGGGTTTAACCCTTTTTTAGCTTAAGTACGGCAGAATTACGGTCCGCGCCATACAATATGCGCGCCATCACGTGACACAATGTATGACACAACCGAAATTCTGCCGCTCACAACTCACAAAATTACGCTCGTGTGGCCTCACGCTTAGTAGTACTATGTTATGCAACAGGCCTCAGAATGTCCGTGTACCTGTGTCATACAAAGTTGTCATATTCAGGCACTTACGTCACAAAATAACACTTATCTACGTAGAGAGTGGCGCCCTCATTTAATTTGTACTCTTTGTCGTATCTTGGCAGTCTCCGCGCAGGCATCTGGCGTGCAATTTGTTTTATCCCACAAGTCAGCAACGTTAATAAGATTCCTTGAATCGTCACCACGTCGCCGCCCCTCGGGAATGCTGACCGCTCGCTACTAAAACAACGAGAGTCCGCGTCTAAAAACCCGCTTACTTTATATTTTGGCATACTCAGAGACCTCAATTATCTGTAATGAAATAGGTATAAACAAATCCATTTTGTTATTTCTTTATGCGTATAAAAACAACCGAATTTATAACCTTCTTTTTTGAAAACGGCTAACCTCTTCACCGCCACAAAACAAACGAAATGATGTGCTCTGAACGCCACGCCACGTTACTTGATAATTGATTTTCTACTTAAAATCCGTTGTAGAAGGATTTATTTCGAGTTGAAATATTGGAGTGTGAGGCATTCCATTGGCTGTCACGACTAACTAGATGACTGGTGAAGAGGTTAAAAATACTGCAATATGGTTCTTTTGCGAGCTGCGCGCTATAGTCTAGGCCAATACACCGCAAGGGCCAAGTGACAGTCTTAGACAATATCTTGTTAATTAATACAAACTATAAGTTTAAATAATAATAAAACTATTAATAGGCTAGTTTCCTAAAAAAATCTAATTAGTTCGTCATTTAAATTATCAAAAAATATTGGACACGTATTTTTTCTTTTGTCAATAGAACAAAAAATTACGGAGATATTGTATGTTGAAGTTCCGCGTGACGTCACGATTCGCTACACTTTTTAGCGAACCGTGACGTCACGAGCCCCCACTCCCGAACTTTGTCGCGCTTTATCTTTGTCGTTTTTTGTTCAATTGACAAAAAAAAAAAACGTGTTCAATATTTTTTGATAATATAAATGTCGGACTAATTGTAATAGTGTTTTTTTTACCCAGGACACTACCCTATTATAGTAACCTAAATTCGTAGCTTTTTTGCGTGACACATGTATACCTACATATATTTTAAAATAATATCATGTTAAATGTACAAACTACAAACGAGTAAAAACGATGAAGAGTTTTAATTACTTTACTCGTAGGCAGCTACTTAGAAAAGATTCTACACGTATACAACCTTGATATTTTGATAAGTTCGTACTGATTGCCTCTAACTTTTGTGGCCAAGTTCATGTACTGTGGGTAATCATTCTTCAAGACGCACCTGCACCAAGAACTTCTGGCTGGGCATTCATTTTTATTGACTATTAATAGCATTTCGCAAGTCAATATGTAAAGATAAACTTGTGAATAATAATAATAACAACCCATTGAGTGCCGAAGGTGAGGGTCTAATTGAAATCAGTGGCCTCCATATAAATGATCTTCTGCGCATTATGTGTAGCTGGCACCAATTAAAAAAAATTACCATGGATGCCATTGTACGCAGTACTATTATTGTACGCAGTACTATTATTGTACGCAGTACTATTATTGTACGCAGTACTATTATTCATAATATTATGTAGCTGGCCTCGGCCATTATCAACTATACACGCAATTATTAGGTACGTGGTTGGCACTCTATGAGAAATCATTTATAGTACCTGGGCGACCGAGCTCTGCTCGGGCAGAAACTCGGTACCAAGCGTTTTCCCAGAGATAAGACCAAGCTAGATCAATTTTTCATCCCCGAAAACCCCCAAATACCAAATTTCATCGAAATCGTTGGAACCGTTTCCGAGATCCTGATTATATACACCGGAGGGGTGGGGGGTGGGGGGGGGGGGGTTGAGAGGGGGGGGAGGGGATGCGGGAGAGGGAGCGCGGGGGCATTAAAGGGGGGATGAAAATTTCATTGATTTTGCCGTAGGATGCACCGTTTTCAAGATATTTGACAAAAACACCGGAGGGGGTGGAGCGGTGAGTTACGTTAAACTATCGTCCGTAAACCGACTTTACAGACAACCGGCTTTTCCTGTTCTGTGTGCTCCCAATAGGGAACGTGCACATAGACGGTGCTGCCAACTGGTGCCATAAGGGTGCCATCAATTTGAATGTTTTACCTTGATAAGTTTGTTTTACTGTCCGCATAGTGTCTCTTCTGTCGCATTAGTGCTGCCGCCTATAGTTACTGCACGTTCCCTATAATACTTTTTCTAACAAAAAAGTAACTTTTTCTTGCAAAAAAATAACTTTTTTTCACAAAAAAGTAACTTTTTCTCACAAAAGAAGAAACTTGACGTTTTCACATAAAAAATAAACATAAAAAAAAAAACTAAAAATCTTGAAAAAAAACGTGGTATCGAACCGAGGTCGGCTGGATCCGCGACCACCCGATTTCTAATGTGCCATTATGATCTGCTCGAAGTCGGCGAAATTTAGCTTCTAATGCAAACAAAAATAGCCGGAAAACACGAGTAAAAGCGATTTTCTGAAAATGAAACATAGCTAGATCAGTTTTTCATCCCCGAAAACCCCCACATACCAAATTTCATCGAAATCGTTGGAGCCGTTTCCGAGATCCTGATTATATATATATATACAAGAATTGCTCGTTTAAAGGTATTAGATAGATTACACTAGCTTTTGCCCGCGACTCCGGCTCCGTCCACAAAGAATCCGTTTGTTGCTATCCCGCGCGAACTATGTAATTTTCCTTTATAAAAACTATCCTATGTCCTTCCCAGGGTCTCAAACAATCTCCATACCAAATTTCATGTAAATCGGTTCAGCGGTTTAAGCGTCAAGAGGTAACAGACAGACAGACACACTTTCGCATTTATAATATCTAATACCTTTAAACGAGCAATTCTTGTATATATGTATATATATGAATATATATGTATATATATATGTATATATATAATCAGGATCTCGGAAACGGCTCCAACGATTTCGATGAAATTTGGTATGTGGGGGTTTTCGGGGATGAAAAACTGATCTAGCTATGTTTCATTTTCAGAAAATCGCTTTTACTCGTGTTTTCCGGCTATTTTTGTTTGCATTAGAATATAAAGCTAAATTTCGCCGACTTCGAGCAGATCATAATGGCACATTAGAAATCGGGTGGACGCGGATCCAGCCGACCTCGGTTCGATACCACGTTTTTTTTCAAGATTTTTAGTTTTTTTTTTAAGTTTATTTTTTATGAGAAAACGTCAAGTTTCTTCTTTTGTGAGAAAAAGTTACTTTTTTGTGAGAAAAAGTTACTTTTTTGTGAGAAAAAGTTACTTTTTTGTTAGAAAAAGTATTATAGGGAAAGTGCAGTAACTATAGGCGGCAGCACTAATGCGACAGAAGAGACACTATGCGGACAGTAAAACAAACTTATCAAGGTAAAACATTCAAATTGATGGCACTCTTATGGCACCAGTTGGCAGCACCGTCTATGTGCACGTTCCCTATTGGGAGCACAGAACAGGAAAAGCCGGTTGTCTGTAAAGTCGGTTTACGGACGATAGTTTAACGTAACTCACCCCCCCCCCCCCTCCGGTGTTTTTGTCAAATATCTTGAAAACGGTGCATCCTACGGCAAAATCAATGAAATTTTCATCCCCCCTTTAATACCACCGTGCTCCCTCCCCCGCATCCCCTCCCCCCCTTCTCACCACCCACCCCCCACCCCTCCGGTGTATATAATCAGGATCTCGGAAACGGTTCCAACGATTTCGATGAAATTTGGTATTTGGGGGTTTTCGGGGATGAAAAATTGATCTAGCTTGGTCTTAACTCTGGGAAAACGCTTGGTACCGAGTTTCTGCCCGAGCAGAGCTCGGTCGCCCAGGTACTTAAGTATGGAGTAAGGATGGATGGTACCAAAGGCCTCTTCATGTTGGCTTCGGCCCGTGATCGGAAATCTTTATCGACAATAATAATAATAATTTTTATCTCGCTTCTCTGCTACCAACCGTGCATGACAACTGCGTCTGTGCAACACATTATTATGTTGACATGCTGAGCCTGACCTCCTCCACTTCTACATTAAACATGTCACACTGACAAAATTATCATAAATGTAATACAAAATGCTGACGCGTTTAGAACCCTCTAACAGTTCACTTTCAAAGCTACACCGCTAACAAACTTAACGCCCGAGCAGACATCCGTTAACAAACAAATATGACGTTCATTCATTCAACCATTAATTATTATTAGGTACGTTTAGTTCTGTAATAAATTTAAGCGTAAACACACATCATCAGCTGAGCAATTTTATAATCTATATGAAATTTCTTTGATCATATTTTTCCACACCAACGCTTTGATATGTTACACGCTGAACGTAAATATGAGAGGGCTAATGGAAAATCCTTAAATCCATAATCTTACACAAATTCTATTTCAGAAAATAGCTTGTGAAAGGTAAAAGCTGTGGTGATTGTACGTTTAAAATTGTTTTCACTTCAGTCTCAGAGCGTTCTGTAATGCAGTTGGAAAAAGTTTTCAATATCTTTTAACTTTCAACTAAAATATAACATAGACGGACCGTAGGGTGGGCTTCTATTGAGGCGGAGTGGAGTGGACGTTAAGAATAGACGAAACGTGTTATTACGTTACACGGGAAATGGAGCCAAATGTGAATTCCATCGGGTACTTATCAAATTACATAAAGTTTGAAAAGATTACCTAATGGACAAAAAACGTAGTACTGGCCATATGAGATAATCCAATTTTCTTAAAAATATACAACTTTACAGCATACCTTACCTAGCCTAAACCAAACTGTCTAGTTAATAGTTTCACCGAAGATAATAACTTTAATTTCAATACTAGATGAAAAAAACCCGCCTGTATAATTCCCGTTCCCATGGGAATTCCGGGAAAACATTATATTCTATGTCACTCACGGAACTGAGACGAATCTAATGACACCTCACACTTCAAAATCCATTGAGCCATTTAGGCTACAAGGCGTGCCAAAGAATGATACATACTACATACATACGCTCGAAAAACATAACCCTCCTTCGACAGTCGGGTGAAAATAGCCTATTGTCTGGTAATAGGTACCGTACAAACACCGTGACACGAGATTTTTATATATTAGACTAGCTGTTGCCCGCGACTCCGTCCGCGAGGAATTAGGGGTATAAAAAAATACTCTACGACCTATTCTCAGACCTACCAAATATAGACAAAAAAGTTTCATTAAAAATCGGTCAGGCCGTTTCGGAGGAGTTCGATAACAAACACCGTGATACGATATTTATATATATTTGATGATCATTGCGTATTTTGACCATTATTTGTTTCACCTTTTATGTATTTTGACACGCTTCTGATTTCATCAGCATCACATAGTAGACAGGTACAATCTATTCGCTAAAAACGTGATTCGTAATAGGATGCGTCAAAATTAACGTTTCCTAACATAACTCATACGTCCTACTGCAGGGCACAGACCTCAGATTGAGAGGGCTTAGGCTGTAGTTCCCACGCGAGCACAGTGAGGATGGGGAACTACACACAAACCATTAAACTGTTTCGCATGTGTTTGCAGGTTTTTTCACTATCTTATAAAAGCTCATTGTAGGTATATTTCAAGTGAAATTTTAACCCGTAAGATTTGAAAAACTCAGAGGTCGTAAGTCCAGGTTTCGAACCCACGAAATCGTTAGTAGCGCGTTAGTAATACGAGTATAACTAATAGATTATCATTTTACCCACTGGAAGTTTATTGGGTATACAACCGAAGATCTCGGCCCGTTCGATTGACAGGCTGCAAAAAGCCTCGATTCGCTTTTCAGTGGCCCTGTCAATTCGATATTGAATCAAGTGAGACGCTAAGTGGGTTTTAAACACTATTACTCGTACGTTACGAGAGCTAAAAGGATCCTTTGGGCCCTTCTCGGTCGCTGATTGATTCTGCTCGAGTGCTCAAGTTACCCACGAATTGACCCTTTAAAAGTGTCTTTTGTGCTTGATTTAGCCAATAAGTTCCTCAGATATAATAGTCCGTGACTACTCACGTCCTCCCAACTAGTCTGTTCACCTATGTACTGTATCTACAAAGCGCAGATTCTGATTTTTTCACATGCAACCATTACGCCTGTATCCCAAAAGGGGTAGGTAGAGCACACGAAACGTTACTTTTAGTAATTTTAGGTTCAATGTTAGATAAAAGTGGTCTGATTTTTATAGTCGCTTAAAAATGGTTTTATTTTATCGTCTAGCCTTTATAATTAAGCTGCTATTTTTATGTATCATCTGGCCAACGATACTAAATTGGGTCTATGTTCTATTATATTTCTATACATATTCAAGGTCAAAATCATTCGTCGGTTAATTATATAGTAATTGTTTTTATATGTTAGTTTAATACATATGAATATTTACAAATACTCTAATTATTTTAAAAGATGTCAGAAACACTACCTAATTTTTAACTCTAAATAATCTGCTAGTATTATAAATATACAACTGCACCAGAACATTGGCGTAATGTTGCATACGCGTTTTCGTGACTTTCGCCTAGTGCCGCCGTCATAGTTTGGCAGTCATTTGAACGCACATGTGCGTGTGTGGCACCTGAAGAAGTCTCAAGTCTGACAGCCAGCAGCGAATGCGTTAAGACGACACATTAAAAAAGGGATTTTAAAAAGCATAGCCTGCTCTACCATATAAGGTGTAATCGATTATATTTTCAATTCTGAACAAGCTTCTTGTAGGTTTTCAATTATTTAATAACGCCTAGTTTATTATGTACACATCTAATAGAAAATCTAAGTACATACACATATTACAGTCTGCCTAGCCAGAGAAGTGTAGCTTTGTATCACAGGAAGAACTTTTAGTGTCGGTTGAGTGGTTTCAAGATTACTTATCTCATCTACTATTTATTTCTAAACATAGAAACAATTGTTACCTTTTAACGACACGACATTATAAATAATGAGTATCCAGTAGGTATAATGTATAGTATAACATACGGTAACTACAGCTAATATTCCAAATGACATCGGGCATGATTGATGACGTCTCAAATAACAGTCAATCGTGTACATGAAGGGAGCGGAAATTAGAACGAAACTTACAAAGATAGCCTATAATACCCCATTCCAACTGAACAAGAGTTAACAAACCGCATTCTGATTCTGATGCTCCTGGTTTCGTTACAAAGTTTGTTTGGTTAGTTTTGTTTTGACTGCTGAGCGTGTTCAGACAATACCATAAATTATATACTTACCATGTTTTTTTGCCTTAACTTTAAGGAAAGGAACTTGCATTTCTCGAAGACTCTAATGTCTTAACTTACGTAGTAGGTAGGTAATATTTGTGTTTTAGGATATCCAGAAATTTTATTTTTAATCAATTTGCGCTTTAAGTTAGTGTAAAACTTTGATAATTTATGACTTACTATTTGCTTTTTGAATGTCGTATGCTGTGCAAGAAGGTTATAATTTAGCTAGTGTAAATTATGGTAGTGCAAGTATGACCCGGGAGGATATGCGGAACTTCTGGCAAAATTCCAGTGACACAAAAGCCGGTTGTCGGACGTTTTCCAGATTTTTGCACCATGAGTAAAATGGGATATGAGCGACCCATTAATTAGACGGGGTGACACATCTGCAGAAAGGCTGCTGTTGTCCGTCATGACTATTGGACGTAGACTCTACAGGAAAGACTTCGCAATAAGAACTGTGACCACACTGCACGGACTCTCGTCTGTTCCTCTTTCTTAAATAGAAGAAAAATATAGAAGCCGATAGACGAAAACCCAGGTCTATCTACCCTTCAGCTGACGGGCGCCGAGCCAATCAGAAGAGTCACTGCTAATTTCGTTTCCATTCCCCATTAGGGGTTTAACCTAGTTTAAATCCAGTCTATTAAATCCCGTTTTTTTGTACACTGTGTATTTAGATCTCATACTAGGACACTCAATGAACCATTGCCGCGTACGTATACCTACACATTTTCTGTCATGAATTATGTACACACGAAATTTCAACATGCGTATTAATTATACAGATTTACTAAATCTGTAAATTTTTATTCAACTCCAGAAAGCAATAATCCAAATCTATCTAAATTTTGTCATTGAAACTGCCCTCATTCTAACTGACGGATTTGTAGAATACATATATAATAATAATAATAATAATAATTTCTCGGTTGAGATCAAAGCACAGTGGCAAGCCCGTAGTGTAAAGACTGTTCCGATCATCCTCTCCACAACAGGCGTCATCCCAAAAACCCTCCATACAAGCCTCCGGACCTTGGACATACACCCATCCACATACACACTCCTACAGAAAACAGTCATCCTCAACACATGCCGCATAGTACGTAAATTTTTATCCATTTCATAGCTTAACAATAAAAAAAAAAAAAAAAGCACTTGACTTAGGCCCGTGCACTATTGTACCTCCTGAGCAGGAGAGATGTTGTTAATAAAAAGGAAATAATAATAATAATAATAATGTAGGCGTAGGGATGTGATGACCCCATCGCCCGCTGGTGTTGTGGTGTCACCAGTGCAGTCAGTCAAAAGGCGTAGGGATGTGACGACCTCATCGCCCGCTTGGGTTGACGTGTCACCAGTGCAGTCAGTCATCGCAGGGCGGCTTGTGGCGATCTGTTGGTGCGTAGCGACACCACGAACCCGAGACCTCCAGGGGTACACATACACACATGCGCTTATACACACACTCACACACAGTTACACACCCACCCCGCCTCTAGTTTGCCTGTGTTGGCCGCCTAGAGTGGAGCGCAAGAGCTAAATGCTCGAAGGATGGATGTGTTTGGCCGTAAGTGGCGACTTGGCATTTTGAAGTTTAAAGTCCAGGAACACCTCTTCATCCTTAGCCGTTCACACCAATGTTGCCGCCGCGTTGCCCCGAGCGGGCAATAGTTTGAGGGGCCCATTTAGTAAATGGCGAGTCACCGCCTACCAAAAGTTCAGTTTATGAGATATTGAAATGGTAGGTGTCCGTTATCTCACTCCATAGCCCGGTAATCCTGCCCACAACATCCCAACCCCATAGCCAATTCCATGTCGCTTCCTACCTGGCAATAGATTGGCAACTGTGGAGGACTGTCCGCTAACACATCCTCATGGTGTATTAGGGGATAGACCTCCGTAGTTGCGCCCATCTCATTTATATTATATGGTACCAAAGGCCTCTTCATGTTGGCTTCGGCCCCATGAATGCCTTTCAAATGACCGGGTCCCCATGGGCCCGTGATCGGAAACCCGTACCAACATAATAATGTAATTGAATTGGAGAGAATTCAACTAAAATGTCTGGTTTTTCACAATGCAAAAGCATGTATTTATAAATAAACAAGATTATTTAAAAACAGGCCAAGTGCGAGTCGGACTCGCGCACGAAGGGTTCCGTACCATTATATACATATAAAAACGGCAAAAAAAAAAGTTTGTTGCATGGGAGCCCCCTTAAGTATTTCTTTTATTTTAATTTAATTATTTATTTTTAAAGTGAATATATACCTAACTAAATATTTTATTCTATGAATATTTCAAGCGTCTACCTGTTGCCGTTATCAATATCGAGCAAAAATTAGGAAAAAAATCACGTTTGTGTATGGAAGCCCCCTTAAATAGTTCGCACGCTTAAAATGAAACAGACTCAATCCGAAATATACCTACTCATTTCAAAAATAAACTAAATGCAAAGAAAATCAGGTTTATCTTTGAAATGAGTAGGTATACTTATTTCGGCTTGAGTCAGTTTAATTTTAAGAGCGTTTATACCTGCTGAGCTGGCAACGTTGCATTTTTGTTAGTTTTTCTCGATTATTCCATAAAAATTGAATGAAAATTAAAAATGTTTTGAATACAAATTGTTCTAATATATAAGTTAATGTGTCTACTGCAATAATAATTTGTGATAGACTTTTACTTTCTTTAAACACGAACACATTATTACCTAACGGTTTTTAAAGAAAATAAAAGTCTTATCACGAATTATTATTGCAGTAGACACATTAACTTATATATTAAAGCAATTTGTATTCAAAACATTTTTAATTTTCATTCAATTTTTATGGAATAATCGAGAAAAACTAACATAAATGCAACGTTGCCAGCTCAGCAGGTATAAACCCTCTTAAGCGTTCGATTTATTTTATTCTGTTTTATTTTGTATTTTTTGTTATAGCATCAACCGAAATACATCATCTGTGAAAGTTTCAACTGTCTGGTTATCACGGTTCGTGAGATACAGCCCGGTGACAGACGGACAGACGGACGGACGGACAGCAAAGTCTCAGTAATAGGGTCCCTTTTTTACCCTTTGGGTACGGAATCCTAAAAACGAGGCTCCTTAATTTTTCGATCTGCGGCCGTATTGTCTAACACGCGGCGTACGCGATCGCATTCAACCTATCTTTTTACTCTCATTCTCCACCTTGTGAGAGGAGAAGTGGTGAAAATGACTGTGATTTCGTTTGCGTTAGACGGGGGTCTCCAAATGGCGGACCGCAGTCCGCATCCGGACTTCCGACCCGATCCGCGAGAACACAGTAATTTGCACTACAGAGTACGTAATTTAATAAAAATGTAAGTATCCCCCGCATTATCTTCGTTGACGTCAATTCAAAAACGGCCGGGCGAATAACGACTTAAAACTTACTTCAGACAGAAAGTCCGCAACAAAAAAAAAATTTTTCCTCATTGATATGTATAAAAATACCTTTGTTATTACCATAATTAGATTTGTGTGATAAATGTTTTTTTCGATAAAATGTTGTGCGGACCGCGATGGTCATTTCATTTCTTAAAACGGACCCTGGACGAAACTAATTGGTGACCCCTGCGTTAGACAATAAGGCCTTTGGACAAATTTTACTTCATTCCGATGAATAAAAACTTCCTAAGACTCTATGCTAAGACTAGGCTTGAAAGACAACGAGCAAGCCTTTTATCCTGAACCCGGCTTCACCACATTAAAAACTTGATTTACATTCTCTTCTGCAATCTCAAGGCATCCGCTAAAATCTTTTAGTGCGATTAAGCAAATTATACTGTTAAGGCTACTTAAAAATCGCTCGGAGAAAAAATAACACCACGTTTTAAATTTTAAGCGAGATAAAGGGGAATGCCCATCTCCCCTACAAAAAAAAGCTGGAGGTGTACAAGAACCCAATTATACACCATATGCTACGAAAATGTAAGTTCCGAAAACACAATGATTACTCAAAAACTTAGTAAAACGCTGTTATTGTTATGCAAATAGACAAAGACAATTTCATCTCAAACTCATTCAAAACGAATTAAGACGCTTAGTATTATTATACCTATAAACAAACTATGCCCACATAGATACAGGACATGCATTAACGTAGTGGTTTCATGGCTGGTTTAGGGTGAGGGTGATAAAGGCGTGATGCTCATTTTTGAAATCCAACGAAAGCAAATTATAACGTTTACCAGCACCTTAGTATAGTGTTACAGACAGAAGCGAAGTCTCACGCCTCTTATAGAAGTTATAGAATTTACATAATGTTTGAGCGACGAATGTTCCAGCAAAAGTACGAGTACCTATAATATAATGCACTTATTGCATATTATTCCCATCATTACCAGACTACAATTTAATCGGTATATTTATATTTAATATTATATAACATACTAGCTGTTGCCTGCGACTCCGCCTGCGAAGAAAAGGTGTATAAAAAATAGCCTACGACCTATTCTCTGACCTACTAAATATAGACAAAAAAGTTTAATAAAAATCAGTCAAGCCGTTTCGGGGGAGTTCGATAGCAAACACCGTGACACGACATTTTTATCTCTTTTAGAAATAGGTACTATACTAACATAGTCATAACGATTTTTACTAACCAATATTGGATCAACGTTATCTTAAATAAACAATATTTTTTTTATATATTAGAAGATTTTATGGGCATCCTTTACACACTTTATGCTCACGGCTGCCTCAATTTTTTTTGATCTAGAGCTTTTGATTGAGTTTATAAGTACTTACTTAAGTATACTGACATACATAAAAGGATACAATTGGGCCATACACATATTTTTTTGTTCGCATCGTGGGCATGGCAAACGTTAAGGGTCTATAATTTTTTTTTTGTTAAGTCTACATCGGCGTGTGGTCGCCAAGCCAATTTTCGGCCCATTTAAAATAAATCTTAAGTTTGCTGACTCTGAGTCGCTAATTCTATGTCCACAGAAGAAATTTTTGTTTCTTACACTGTCTTTGGCCCAATTCGGTAATTCCTTAAAATTTCTTGCAATTTCGAAGGTTATGGATGGATTAACAGCATCAAAACGACGATTCTTCTCGATTTATTTTTGTTGTATTGTTTAGTATAATATAAATCCTTGGTAGGTCTCTGTTCAGTAAAACTTTATTTAGAAGTACCTACTCAATTTCAATTCAGATTCGGTGAATAAATAAACGGTATACCTAAGAAACACTTACGTCATACAATGCCAACGTAACTAGGTGTAAAATGTTTTAAATCTTACGGAAATAAATGATTTATCCGTGATAATTCAAGAATAAAGTTGTTACGTAGACTACGTATAACTTTTGTTACGTACGAGACAGTCGAATGTTGTCTAACGTGGCTCTTTGATGTATAAAGATGTTGTGCGAAGTTTCTAGTTATGGTTCGAGTAAGTACCTAATGTGTTGATTCTAACAGTGTAATTGGAACACCCGTTTCATTTCTGTGCATTTGCTTACTACGAGTTTGTTGGACCTGGATTCAATTCCCATCCTGCACCAGTTTTTTTTTTCTTTTATAGACTTCGTAGAACTATACCGTTTGGAATTTAAAACGTGACACAAAATAAATGTTTCTAACTTAGCTAATGCCGGGCAACATAATGCATTAACGCAAATATTAAAATTAATCTGATAAATTTTAAAATTACTATACTTTGTTGAAATGAAATCGCAAATTCAATCTATGGATACCTCAAATTAAATAAGAATAATTAAAACAAGTGAGTTAGTAAAATCATTGTGGCACGTTTTAAATTTCACTTTGTTTAAGTATAGTAGTTATTATAAGCAGAAAAAAACAGTGGAGGACAAAAGTCAGCCGCCTTAAACTTGTGCCGTAATGGCGTTCATACAGGAATATTAATCATAAGCTCACTTTTCTACTCTAATTAAAAGCATTAAAACAGAAAAAGGCAATTTCAGAGTGCTTGCCAGCTCTCAAATTTACGCCTCGTGAATTAAGATCTCAAGGCTTTTAGTAATTCGGTTACTGCTGCGTCGCTAAATGATATGCGCTGAGCTTACTTAAAATAAGATTTTGCATCATTAGCGTTTGCTTCGGGCACAATTGTCTTCAGTTAAAATATTTTAAATGTCTAGACAAGTCAATAGTAAATCAACTTATCGGACGGTAACTTTTTTTTCTAAAGTTTTATATTCCACTTCTGTTAATGTTATTTGTTGATTTAAATTAGGTTCGTGAGTTTAACTCGTTAGCTGTGCACTGATTTTTACGTACTTTCATACCGTGTGTTCTATAGATTTATTTGGCGCTGTAGCAGCTTTTTCTCTGGTAAGAAACAAGTTTTTATGACCTGGTAAGATTTACTAATACAAATGATTGTACAATACTACCAATTTCAATGAAAAATATTAACTATCAGTTCGTCTATATCAAATATACAAAATAATACATTATTATTATTTTTTATGGTATATAAGTAATCTACATACTCAAATTTTTTTTTTGAAACAGTACTTTCTAGCTGCTCAGGTACTTTACTGTACTGTACATAGACATTGGCAACAATCCAGTTGACACGGACTGGTAAAGCATTATGTGGCCTGGTGTGTTACTGGTAAGCATTATTCATCATAAGTAAATAAAGAAATATATTTTATTGAAAACACATTTAAAATATTGTATCTTAAGAGCACTGTTCCAAAATTTAACAAAGTTGATTCACTACTTTTTAAAAATACTAAGTTTTTCTCTTAATTTTGCTGTACCTACCTACTATAAAATTTAAATTCCGTAGATAGCCGTTTACTCTTTGCCGCCGTCGAAATGACCCATCGCGCGTCGCAATTCAACGCTACTTGCATTATCTTTGCGTGTATAAGTAAAGCTTCAAAGTCTTCAATAAGCATGGTTTACCTTGGTTTGTTTGATTCCCCATCGGGTCAGCTAGTATGCTGCTCGGCTAATTACCAATTAATGCCACTCGCGTGTACTAGCCAAATTAACCTAACTTAGGTTAAGTAAGTAATCAAGCAAAATACATGCTTAAGTTAGGCTGTAAAAATTAACTAGAAAAACGTTTATTCCCTCAATGGAGTTGGGCATTATCAACACAAAGTCGATTTTTGAAATAACATCTCTGTAAAAATAACATTTGAAAATGGGGAAAAATTTCACTCAATTTTTACAAGTAGAGTATTTACGTGGGTAACACTGAAAGTTTCGGGAATACAAAAAATGGACCAGCGTAAAGAGTTAAATGTATGTTTACTGTTTCTTAAAGTATTCTCCAAGCATATTTATACATTTTTTCATTCGCTTAGACCAATTATTGAAACAGTTATTCCACTCCAAAGATGTAGTCCCCGAAATGGCACTTATGAAGGTGTCCACTGCTGCTACGAGTGACAGGAATCGTTGAACGCGTAAGCTATCTTTAAATTTAGGGTATGTATAGAAATCATTAAGACTCAAGTCGCGGCTTTATGGTGGATGGGTCAATAATTCGGCGTTATAATAGTCCAAATACTCATTTGTTTGACGAGCAGTGTAGTCGCTAGCGTTGTCGTGATGAGAATGATGCATCGGTTGTAGTTTTCTATTTTGAATATGTGAACGATTTCAGGCAGACTAATTGTAGTATATCAGTCTGCATTAACCGTTCTGCAATCCTCAAGTGCAATAGTCGCAACTTGCCCTGATTTCGAGACAAAAGTGGCGACCATCTTTTTCGCCGTGCTTCGGGAGCGAACAATCTTGGTCGGTTGCAGTTCGTTTTCGAACACCCAAACTCGTGATTGGTTTTTATTTTCAAGTTCGTAAGCATGTATCCACGTTTTATCACCCAACATAATTTTATATACTGCGTTAGAGGTTCCTGTGTTAAACCTTTCTAAATTTATTAAGCACCAATTGACCCAGACCCCCTTTTGTTCATCAGAAAGTTGGTGTGGGACCCAACGGGGAAATGGCTTTCTCACGACCTGGGGGCTTACCATGATCTCTTAATACGATTCAGATTAGGCTCTAAACTGAACTGCATCGCTATTTCGTACCACGACGTTACTTTTGCGATTCAGTTCAAGTGCGGTTCAGCGATAGCGATGCAGACGTTTTCATTCACTCACTTCAGTGGTTTTCGTACCATGACGCTTAACTTGAGTGGGAATTGAATCGTTTTAGTGTCAAATGGTGTCAAATTTAGCGATTGAGTATAAGTTACTCATTACGCCTGTCAAAGTTTGTTATTACGGGTGCCAAAAAAAAATTACATTTAATATTTAACTATTAATTTCATATTTAATACAATAGAAACGTATTGGCCATGCCACAGTGTTGCGCAGTCCCGTTTTGCTCGGAAAAGGAAGGCGGACATAAGTTTCCGAAAGATAAAAGTGTCTCAAAGCAGTGGTAGTAGCGATTCGCATGGTCAACTATGTCCCTCCAAAACATTCACGTGTTTGTAAAAAACATTTAAACCTTGACGATTATGCATTAGGTACCTAAAGAATCAAATACAGAAAATCGTAAGTAATGATTTTTCTTATTCCTAAATACCGTGCTTGCATCAGACATTTGATTTACCCCAACCTTGAAACTGAGCAAGTTTTGCATACTTTCATCTTTTGTTAAAAATTTTCAGCTATTCCTACTAAAACCAAAAGCGGTGCCTAGTCGATTTTCCTGGAACCATGAAAGTGAAGAGAGAAAGGAAATTAAAAGAAAACGTACCGAGGAAGCTCTTTAACGTCAAAAGAAACGTGAAACTGCAACACTTGCTTCAAATAAAGAAGAAAATCAATGTGAACAGCAACATTTTGTAAGTAAATGAAAAACTTCCTTCATACACATTTATCACAGCAGCTTTTGTCGTCATAAACTGCGTATCCTATATACCTATTTCAATGTAACAAATAAACAATTTTTTTAATTTCCAGTTTTTTGAAGAAACATTTGAAGAAATAAGTATAGAAAATTCAAATAAAGATGTCTCAGTACAATGCTCTTTATGCAAATGTGAAGAGAGCTTAACTAATACTGCTAAATTGTCAGAACATGGAAGTAATAGAAAAAGCACATCAAACATGTTTCGCATTGTAAATCTTAAAGAGAAGCCTGATGTGATGTCATACAATTTTACACTGGTTTTGAGAATTATAACCATTTAATGTTCGTGTTCAACCTTTCTGGTGATGAAGTAAACAATTTAAAGGATCCATCAATGCAGCCAGCTCGAGTAAAACATGCAGTGACATCAACAGATCAGTTTTATTTAACACTATTAAAATTGCGAAGAAATATGTGTAACCAAGAGCTATCTTTCCATTTTGAAATAAGCAAAACTTCTGTGAGCAAGTACTTCATAACATGGATTTATTATCTTTACTGTAAGTTCAAGGATCTGAATGTATGGGTACCGAAGGAAACAATTGATCAAAATGTATTGTATCAAAGGAAGATTAATAATAACTGTACAAGTAATAAAATAATAGATTGCACAGAAACAAAAATTGAAAAACCACAAAACCCAGTATCACAACTAGCTACATTATCCTAAATACAAATCAGCGAACACATTAAAAGTATTGGTAAAAATTTCTGGCTCTGGATGTGTGACCTTTGTTTCAGATGCATAATATGGTGGATCTGTCAGTGACAGAGACTTATTCGAAAAGTGTGGCATAATAAATTTACTTCAAAAAGGGGACAAAGGGGACATTATTCTTGGTGATCGTGGCTTTAATATTCATGATCTTGTTTCACATATGGATGTTACAGTAAACATGCCACAGTTTCTGAAAAAAAGGTGTAATCAGTTTGAAGCACACCAACTCAGACAATCAAATAATTTATCATCTGAACCTATCAATGTTCAGCATGTCATTGGTTTAGGAAAAACATTTAAGATTCTTAGTAATAAGTTATCATCTAATTTAGTACCACTTGGAGGAACAATCATATTTGTATGCTTTATGCTCACTAATTTCAGGAAAAATATAAATGAACTAATACAATTACTTTGCTCCCCCGCGACCTATACCTATGGTCGCGGGTGAGCAAAGTAATTGTTTTAGTTCATTAATATGGACCTCCGCAAAGTAACGCCTGATTCAATAAATTATGGAAAAATATAATGTAAATAAGTATTTTGGACAGTTAATTATAAGTACTTAAATAAAAGCAAAAGTAAATCATCTAAACTTTTTATTTATCCTTTCAATACATAATCATCCCTATTATCTACTATAATAATTAACTATACTTGAAAGTTTTAGGTAATTAACTAAATGTAAATATGTGTGATAATATAATATGTCTTAAATACTGTAATTCTCCCATTAAACTATATAAACATTTACATTTCTGTATTAAAATAAGTCAGTCTAGTTTGTATTACAATGAAAGATAAATAAAATGTTTTGAATCCTTGAATGTGCCAAATTTGGAAACTGAAGTTTGTTTACATTTAGTTAACTACCTAAACCTTTCAAGTATAAATAACACATGAAATAGACACATATAACATAGTAGAAGAAGAGTAGGTAGGGTTTCATTGTACTAATTTAAGGTAATTATGGTCATTAGATATTCCATGCAGGGAAGCAACTTCAAACACACCACTTTATGCCCAGCCGTATTTTCTCTAAAGAGCAATGAAAATGAAAAAAATGAAAATGAAAATATTTATTTTCGTTAACAATTGTGCATAAATAGTGACATGCAGGGAAGCAACTTCAAACACACCACTTTATGCCCAGCCGTATTTTCTCTAAAGAGCAATAGTTTATAACATTGTTCCTAATATTATCATACCATTGTACAGTGCTGCAAGTGTTATCAGGATGTGGATCAAAACACATATTATTTCGTTTTGGTTTGGTGACATTATATTTTTGTATTTCAAATGTAAGATTTTCAGCTTTTTTAGGAGACAAGTTAATTTTCTTTTTTTTCGGCTCATGCCATATCTGTTTGTTTTCTGTGGGTGTTTTCTTAATACGCCATTCAGACTACTTTGCTTTTTGCTTTGCCTTTGGTCCCATACCAGCAGCACACTCACACATGGATTGAACAATTTTTCCATCTTATTCAAAGGCAATGCTCATAAAATATGATAAGTCAGGTGATAAGTACACTTCTCGATGTTACACTGCTGTACGAACTGTTTGAAGGCCACTCAACAGTATGTACGCCAAATCGGTTTTTAGTATTTCATCTCCTATGTTTCCAACAAAATTATTATTCCTATCATAGTCTTGAAGCCTGCAAAAAGAAAAAAACAGCTGTAATCTAGGTAAACAAGCAAATTTTAGACAAAAAATAGTTTGTTTATAATAGTAAAAAACTAACCTCTGAATTGCTGTTCTTTCAGACCGTTTAATTTTGAACCTCTTTTTCTTAACTCCGCTTTTAAAGCAATCACATTCATTGATCCGTAACTTATGTTTGCCATAATTAATCTAACGTATTACTAAATATCGCAATATTAATATAAATAAAAAACAGTGACATTTGACATTTCGAAGACCTCAAGCTACACTAGCGCCTCCAGCGGCGAATTCATACGCGATAGCCCTCGCGTTCCGAATCTTAGCTGCAGATTGCTTAAAATGTAAAGCAAAGAGAATATAACCACTACATTTTGTACAAAGGTTTCACAACCACTGTGTTAAAAATTATATTTGGTTATAAAAAAAGCCAAATTTTATGACAAAGAAACATTATATAAGGAAGTGAGTTTTTTTTTAAGTTTTCAGTACTTTAAAAATGAAGAAAAAATCAAACCGTAAGCTAACTTTAGAAGTACTTTGGGTTTCGAACGTCCAAACGTCAGTCGAGACTAAAAGAGATAGATATATTTGGTTTGCATATAGCAGCATCCCTTTCGCGACTTAGCGTTTCAGTTTCGGACCAGAGACAATATCTGTCTTTCATTCACTTGTAAGCGATTGAGACTCAGCTCTGAGACATAGACGTCGTGGTACCAATTTCACGATTCAGTTTAGGTGCCTAAATTGAACTGCTCTGCGTTTGGATCGTTTATTTAAAGATCATGGTAAGCCCCCTGTTCTGTTTGCAAGATAGTTTGGATTTGACTCATTGCAATCCCTAAACATGACTGAATTTCACGAGATATGACATGACGATCTTTGTTGATCAGGTCCTGCACTGTATCGACGTTTTCTTGAGGAACCCCAGATTTGAGCCGCCCTTCACGAAAATCATCACTGAGTTTCACATGATCGCGGTAAAATTCGGAAAACCAGCGATACGCATTCCTCTTTCATGCAACTCCCTCTCTAAATGCATAAGTCGTCCGATCAAGGCATTATTTTTGAAATAAACCACTCAAATATCATAAAAATTCATAGCTTTTAAAATTTGTCGCGTTATTTCAATTTTGGCGGCAACGACTCCGTTTTAAAAATTAATTACTAAAAAGTGTCTACTTTTTTTTCAAACTGCCTGCTGTAATGAGTTGACAAAACCTCTATGGTTATAAAAATGTTAAATTTGAAACACTATTAAACCATTAAATAATCGATTCCCGAAACTTTCAGTGCAGCTTAGTAATTTGGTCGTCTACTTAGCCGCAAATTTTATTTGAGATATACCTAGTTTTGTAGCAATACCTCTTTAAAGTCTATAATTTAATAGAATCTTTGATAAAAAGCGCGCACACGTATCAACATCGATTAATTAATGTACTTAGCGTCTTTCCTGTTCTTGTTAAATATGAAGATACCTACCCATCACGCGTGTATACCAGCAGAAAAGAGGTCATACAATCGACGACGGGTCATCTTTTGACCAATAAGTTAGATCGACAATAATTTTTAATTACATACCTATTTTTTGCTAATACAATAAGACAAATTGACGTGTAGTACACTCGTACGCCTAATTAAGCGTTCTCTTTCCGAATATCCTGAAACTGAAAAGAATACGACATACATACTGAACAGGATATTCTTTGAAACTCATATTCTTGACGCGATGTCGTCTGAGGCTATTTACGCCTTTGAAATACTGTTTCGGAGGTGTGAGTAAAATTTAAAAGCTCAAAGACGGGTCATTGTTGTGAAAAAGGAACGCGAGCGAAAGTGCGAGCGGTAGTTACGAGTATAGCCCTCTTAGCCCATGACCGGACTGTCTTTTTCTTCGTGGAATCCCATGAATACAAAAGCGGCCAATCCCGTCGAGCTTAAGCAACAATATTCATAAAAATGTTCACCGAATATCATATCATATTTTATTTACAAGCGGTAGCGTGAACGATTTTCTGATTGAAAAACTATCGCGTGTGTGTGATATGTGAGTGTGCTGGTACTATTTTCGTTAACCTTTACGACAAGTAAATAAATGCGATGTCTTCGACATGAATCCTAGCAATTTTACGTTTACGAAAATATTGTTTTTACTTACCTAACTTCAAAGTTATAAATATCGTTGGACACGGGACCAAGCGGGTACCAATAATGTAGATAGGTACTTAAATATCCAAAAACGTTTGTATATTTTGAGTTTTACGTTAACTAAAGTTTAAAATGTTAACTAATTATTTATGTACACAAAAAAGCGGCATGGTCAAACGAAATGTTTTCCCGAATTGCGGTATTTGCAGTTGAGACATTTTAAAGCTGTCTTTTGATCGCTCAGTCAACACGAGCTTAATTACCTGAGAATTTTCTCACCTGCTTTTAATTATTGCGTCTTTTTGAAAGCGTGTACTTACGTTATTACCAATTTACATACGTGTCTGATTTCGAAAGACATAAGGTCGAAAGGATTTTCTGTGGAATGTATGACATGCTATGAATAGTAAGTACTGAGGCCGTTTTGTCTAACGCTCGGGCGCTTGCCTTCGCTTTCACCATCTCTTTCTGTCACCGTTCGCTTGACTGAAGGTTATGTTCAATGAACATGTAAGTCCGGAACCAATTGCGGTTCAAGGCAATATTCTCGAGGTTGTTAAGGAGTATGTTTACCTCGGGCAAACTATGCAATTAGGTAAAAACAACTTCGAGAAAGAGGCCAACAGAAGAATACAGCTGGGACGGGCAGCGTATGGGAAACTGCGTCAAGTCTTCACGTCGCCAATTCCACAGAGTCTAAAGACGAAAGTCTTCAATCAGTGCGTCCTACCCGTCATGACATACGGTGCCGAAACGTGGACACTCACTGTAGGGCTGGTCCACAAATTTAAAGTTGCTCAACGTGCTATGGGCTAACGGCTATGCTCGGAGTTTCTCTGAAAGATCGAATTCGTAACGAAGTGATCCGACAGAGAACATTAGCACGCTGAAGTGGCAATGGGCAGGCCATATAACCCGAAGAACCGATAACAGTTGGGGTAGACGAGTTCTTGAGTGGAGACCACGGATCGGCAAACGTAGCGTGGGACGTCCTCAGACTCGGTGGAGCGATAATCTTCGCAAGGCGGCTGGCAAGAGCTGGATGAGAGTGGCCGAGGATCGTGCTCAGTGGCGTGCCATGGAAGAGGCCTATGTCCAGCAGTGGACGAACATAGGCTGATGATGAAAACGAAGCTTATCGAATGACGTACAAATGATATGATGACATCGTTTTCAAGCTTAAAATCAAATTGGTTGAGCGAGCAACGAAAATCTATTATTTAATGGCTGGTAACTCTGAAATAAGTTTTAGATAATCAAAACAGATTTATTAAATTGAGTTCGCACCTTGATCAGTTCCGATTCGACCCAATCGAGTTAGGGTGGCTTGAGATCAAAGATTGGCAACGGGTCGCCCGAGACGAATTTCTTAACGATCTCCCGTTCTGAATTACGTTGCGTTTAAAAGTTAATTGTTTCTAGTTCTTAAGGCCCTACCGTGTTTTTGGCGCATTTATTGCATTCATTTAAACTCGTGCTGTATCATTACTAGCAATGCTATAGTCCTGAAATTCATATGTAAGACTAGCTTTTGCCTGCGACTCCGTCCGCGTGGAGTTAGTAATTTGGGCAGGTTTTTTTTTATCCAATTTGCTTTTTCAACAATGATGGCTCTCCTTAGTTCCTCGATATAAAAAAATTACCCCCCGCACCCCCCATCCCCTCCCAACCCCCTCCACCGCACACCCGCGTTCACATTCACCACCTTACTCCCAGCGTGATAACATATAGCCTATAGCCTTCCTCGATGAATGGGCTATCTAACACTGAAAGTATCGTATCTTTCTTATTTGTCTACCGATTCAAATGAAACAAACACTAAATGTTAATCCAAGAAAATACCAACATATCAGTGAAAACCGCATCCTTCTAGGTTAAGCCGTTTCTGAGATTAGCGCGCACAAACGCACAGACAAACAGATAAACAGACAAACAGACAATAATTCTAAAAATCATTGTTTTGGGTTCTATTGCGCTAATAAATAACCCTAGTGACAGTTTTGCTCTAATATCTTCAATGTACAGACACCGACTTGTTACAGATTTATTATATGTATAAAGATAGATAGAAGATATTTGAGGATTCACTCTAGTGACAAGTATTTATCGAAACACGATTACTTATAGTTCGCTCGATAGAAAAAAAATCCAAAGTCATCTCTAAAAAATAAAATAAACTCTTAGTACAACGCTAATACTGCACGGAAGGTCATGACTTTTTGAATGTTAATAAAACAAGATGTTTTCTAGGGCGTAGTTTTAGTAGTTATTTGTTTTAGTAATAAGATGAACACGCGCAGTCCAACCAACCTATCTTGAGCCATCGTGCCTCCCCCACGCGGCCCCACGCCCGAAATCGCCCACCCAAAATAGATTAACGCGAAAAACTCGGTAGGCCCTTAACGCTTTGACACAAAATTGATTGTAACTTCTAGAAAGTCATTGTATTAAGATAAAAATACAGTACTTTAGGTACTTATTTTTTATCGAGCACGAGTGGTAGGGAGTGAGATGAAAGATAACTTTATTTGGTTGTCAACAATGCCTTTTGTAAATGTTATTTTATTATGCTCTTATTTAGAGTTCAAAACATGTTGATGATAATTAATTATTCATCATTTAATTGTGTCTAAGGTGCATGGAAATCGTGGGTGGCTCGTGTAAAAGCCCCAATATAAAGACTCGTGTCGGCGTTGATTAATTTAAATTCAGACGTTAGAATTTAATTTACTTTTGAGACAGGAATATTCATAAACAGGTTGCCCCTTCTAGTCTAAGGGGGTTCGTCATCAACCTATAATTTGCATATCTATTCGACTTGCTTGCATAAGATAAAACTTCGGACGGGTTAGAGCGAGCTGTGATTAACCCTTTGACGTCGGAAAAACGGTTAGTTAAAGCAACATTTTCTCATTATAGGACAGACTTCCGTGGTATTTTTCCATAGCTTCCGTCATATGTCCTTGATGAAATTTGAGTGAGAGAATAAGTATTCAAAGCGCCTCAAAGAGTTGTCTCGAATCCTTTCTGCGTCCGGAGGGAACTATGCACATTCCCGGGATAAAAGTGGCATATGTTAATCTAGAATATAGTATAGCTGTCAACTTGTAGACGATTTTTTATTAATCAATTCGGTAGTTTCTGAGATTATCTACATTCAAACCAAAACACAGAAACAAAGTTTGCATTATATTTTTTACTGGTATTATTAACCAGTCATATAAAAAAGCGAATAATAAAAAGACGAATTGAATTTGAATGGTACCTATAACTTATATGACTAGACAAATGTTCTTTCCGTGGACCTTTCATTTAGAGTCTGCTAGTTAAGATCCAGAGACCGAATTGTCTAACGCGTGGACGCTTGCAATTGAATTACTATTAATTTCTGTCAAAAGGTGTAAGACGGTGATAGAAAGAGATTGTGAAAGCGGTGGCAAGTATCCGCGCGTTAGAAAATACGGCCTCAGGTTAATATTGCTACGGAAGGAAGATGGATTGTTATTGTTAAATATAACTCGTTTTACATACTCAAGCGACTGCAGCAGATGACAAAATATTACAACACGGATATTTACATCAAATTAAGAACTCTTGTGAGATTTCTCAAAAGAAAAATTGTTTTGTCTTTCATCACATGTCAAAAAATTATGTGTTAACTTACCTATGTTTCCGCACTCGTATCGATTATCAATATTTTCAAATAGTTTAAGGGTGGATTTTTGAAATAATTTTTTTACGTAATTTCCGTGGGCAAAATTTTTTTTTTACTTTTGGTGAAATTGATCACTCGTTGAGATACTCCTTCGGATTAGGATTTCAATGCTATAAAAGGCCCCAATTTAAAGTCAATAATTTAGTAGTTATTCGACATTGAAAAAAAAAGCACCATCGAAATTACTATAGTGACAGCGAAATTACGTCTTTATTAATTACATAGGAAATAAGTACAAAATTATAAACCATTACTATGATTTATGTATGTAATGTAACTATAATTAAATTTAAGTACGTGTACATATTCGTGTATAGTTAGATTAATAAAACATTAAATTAAAGTGGAAAACTATTTATTTAAGTTTTTCTTAGGAACAATACGTGAGAAATATTATATAATTTCGAATGTGTCATTATTAATATAAAATATCACAATCAACATGGTTACAAACTTATTATTAATGTAACCGGGTACTGCCGTTTCGCAACTATGTTTTTCCCAAATGATTAATTTGGCAAATGTTTCATTTTCCAGCTGTTTATTTTTTCTGAAACTGTAATCTATTTAGGATATATTTTAGGACTATCCTGTAGGTTAGGTTATGTAAGGTTTGTTTTATAACAATCCTGAAAAGTTTACAGTTTCAGAAAAAATAAACAGTTGGTAAATGAAACCTCGACGTTTAGACTACATTACAGTGGCCGTGGTCACGTAAATACAGACTAGAGGTCTACTCGTGACCACGGCCACTGTAATGTGGTCGAAACGTCGAGGTGTACTCGTGTGTTTTGCGAGATAAGTCATGTTGTGTAATTTCGCTGCCATATCTGTAATTTCGATGGACAAAAATGCCATCGAAATTACGCCACGGAGGATTACGACAATTAGGTATTTTTGCGATTACTGCTAAACTATATACATGATTAATATAAGCTCTTTACTGTGAAATAAGGACTAAGTCAACTAGTAAATAAAAATTTAACTATTTAATTAAAACCATTATATATCGTACAACAGGAATCCACGGAATTTACTTTTAAGCGAACCAAAATACATCGCGCGAAAGACTCACCTTGGTAGGCACACAAAACTCAGTAGTAGGACGTCCACTCCACGTGACAACTGGAGCACAACTAACGTACTCTTCCACAAAAATGTGAAAATGGCGATATGATCCTTCACCGATGAGATATTAGCAGGTATTTGCGCAAGGTAATATTGGTAGCTAGAGGTGGGACAAACACATTATGGCCAACCTATTTTTAAATAAAATTGTATTTAGTATACAAAAGTTATAATCGAATGCGTTATGTAATTAGCTTCATTTTGATATATATTAAGTCGAAAAGTGACACATAGACACAAAGTTATGCTCAATTGATTCAACAAAACCGCGTGTGGGACAGGCCTCACAGACTTACTGCAGTTAGTGTTTCTAAGATTTGGATATTTTTTATGCAGTCTTAATTGAAGTCAACAATGTTTGTAATGTTAAAACTCATTGTATTATATTGTGTACAATGCATATAAAATTGTGTTGTTTTAATTTTTTGAGTGGTTTTTTTTTAATTGACTTGGGACGTCCAAAAAAGTCGCTCTGAAAATACACCCTTAAGAGGGTTTATACCTGCTGAGCTGGCAACGTTGCATTTTTGTTAGTTTTTCTCGATTATTCCATAAAAATTTAATGAAAATTAAAAATGTTTTGAATACAAATTGTTCTAATATATAAGTTGAACAATTTGTATTCAAAACATTTTTAATATTCATTCAATTTTTATGGAATAATCGAGAAAATAGTTTTTCTCGATTTTTCCATAAAAATTGAATGAAAATTAAAAATGTTTAGAATACAAATTGTTCTAATATATAAGTTGAACAATTTGTATTCAAAACATTTTTAATATTCATTCAATTTTTATGGAATAATCGAGAAAAACTAACAAAAATGCAACGTTGCCAGCTCAGCAGGTATAAACCCTCTTAAATGGAATTGTTAGAGTAGATGGCTGTATTTTGTATATAGGAGAACCCTCTCCACTCTAGTAAGTAGGCACTTGTAGAGATCAATAATTTATATACTTAAGTTATAATTATAATGCATAATGACGCACTACTCTCAACACCTACTTGACCTATTGCTTTTCGTAAGAAATAATATCCATTAGTTTCCACGTGTAGACTTTTCATGGAAACAGCTTCGTTCCACCGGGCGCTTGAGCGCATCGTCACATGGCGCTCTCACATAAGCACCCTCGAGTCATCGGCCCAACTTACTATGAGCATTTAGGTATTTGCTGATCTAAGAACTGAATCATCTGAAGAAACATTTAGGCGTAAACTGAGAAATCTTTTGTAGAATAACCCTTTGTACTCTATTAAGGAATAAATGGACATAAATTTCAAAAAAATATTATATAAATTATTATTATTGTTTATTGTATTTGTTTCCTGTTTTAATTGTATACTAAATAATTATTTTTAAATTGTGAAATGACAATCCTTATTGGGAGATATTATATTGTTAATGTATGATATTGACATAGTGATAGTTATATTTACAGTGTTTTTCTTTTCTCTCTTTGTATACTGACGATGCTTATTGTGAGAACATTTTATTTTCTGAAATTTTGTGCACTATAATTACTTAATTATTTTTATTTTACAATATTTTGACGATCATGGTATGAATTCTTGTAATTTTGACATCAACGCAAATTTATATTGTAATTTTTATCATGAAATAAATAAATCTAATCTAATTTATATTCGTTGAGTTTGTTTACCGTACTTAGTAAAATCTTACAACATTATCTGTATCTATCTACGACCCATTAATTGAAAGTGTTTAAGCTAAATAGTCTAAAATTCCTTAAAATACGCACGTGTTAGCATCCTCAACACGAAAATAAACAGAAACGTAAAACGAGCTCATGTCACCAGCCAAGTTGTATTATTTCCAATTGCGCGAACGGCAAGAATTCAAATCGTCTACGAGTTAGAATACTCAATTCGAATAGAGATATCAAAATGCCAAAGGTACCGACATAACACGGTATGTGAAAGGCGTTGGTATATTCTTGCCGTCGTGTTCCATCGAGTGTAAAGTAAACCGAAGATTGAATGTGACATGAGAAGGATAAATCAAAAAGAGCTGAAATATTTGCTTGCCATTAATTTTATGATAATAGTGGTTTATAAAATTAATGTATTAGTCCCTTGAGTACGGGCGGATATGATTTGGGAATGGGGAATGGGGGTCAACTCATGTCGAACGTCATTTATTTTTGTTAGTCGCTGTGTTAGTGAGATTGAAATGTCCGTCTGTCGTTTTAATCTTAAGTCTTTAATTTTTATTTTTCCCTGGTTTTGTCCCAGGCAAATAGTTTCTATCGTAGACATCAATAAAAACAAAATAATAGAGTTCATTGTTTCAGATGCGACGAGCAATGATACCGATGATGCTTCTGACCGCAGTGGCGCTCTCGACCGGCGTCGTATTCCCACTCTTGCAGCCCCTTGAAGGAAACCCCGACCCCAGTAGCCTAGAAGACCAAAACAATCAAATCACGCGGAACGCACAGACCGAATGCGATATCCTTAAAAGGGTTTTCTGTAAAAGTACTAAATGGATGAATGAAAATAATCAACTGAAAACTTGGAATATGCTTAGCGATCCGACAGACAATAATCCAGAGGGGATTGACTACAACGAGTATATGAATCTGCATGGAGTCAGCGACGACTACGGCTCTCAGAAGGACCCGTGGATCGGCTTCCCTAGGCCGTTCGATCGCCTTCAAAAGGCCTTACAAAATAATTATTACAACTTCTTGAAAGATAATGTCAAAGAAAAATCTGGAAAGTTTGGCTACTTTAAAAAATATCCTCCCCTACAGAATTTTAACAAGGCGCCGATGGAAAACCAAGACATTCCTATTGCGAACAATGAAGCGGTTTACGACACTTATGTGGATCCTTTTGATTTTTTTAAATATCGCTTACACCGTCAATACAGGAATATAGCTTACCAGCAGTTATACTATGATAACCCGTCGACTGAAGTAGACTTAGAGAAGCCAGATGAGCAAAAAAACAGGGACAATGGCCCCCTCGTGGAAGACGTCATTGTGAAGCGGGACGGTGATTCTGGGCCCGGACAAAAGGAAATTCCTGGTAGGTTATACGAGCCACACCACTAATATACACACTATGCATACGCACTATGTTATAACCGACATATACTATTGTAATTATTTATACTGCCTCTTTTAAGATGAACTTTGTTCCAGTTCATTTTGAAGCAGGTTTTACATTCGTTTTGGGGTAGCAAATTAGGGATGCGACTGAATCTGCCTCAGGAGTCATTGGAAGAAAACCCGACCCAGCTCTCTTTTGGTGTATCAAACATTTTAATGAAAGTAAGAATGTTTTGATACGAACTGTCGGATTGGGTTTTGATCGATTGATTCCTGAATCAGATATCTTTACAGTTAATAAAAAATTAAAGACTATTTTTAGTTGATGTTTTGATGCATTTACTCTCACTCAGCGAAATCCGCGTTCCTTAAAGTGCCTACATCAGTAAAACGTTATTATCACGAATTTTGCGAGAACAACCAATGTGCTAGCTAGAGCATCACGTTGATGGCTCCAACCTTCACTTTTACTCAAACAGGCAAAGGGGCGTGGTGAGTTAAGAAAAAAACCGGCCAAGAGCGTGTCGGACACGCCCAAGATAGGGTTCCGTAGCCATTACGAAAAAATCAAGTAATATTTTTCTAAGGATTTCGCATGTGTACGGAATCTTCCAAACTTGACTAGGTATCGTCAATACTTTGAAAAAAGCTCGTATCTCAAAATCGTTAATCTGGCAAAGTGAACTTTATGACGCACGTATCAAGGTTCAGTTTTGTTTACATGCTGATTTGAGATACGAGTTTTTCAAAGTAGTGACGGTATGTTTAATACCGTAGGCTACTATTTACTCTTAAACTACAAATAATTCCCAAGCAATCTTAGCCGCTATAATTTTCCTTGTAAATTTAATATATTTACTACCATTTTGAATTTTCTTAAATTTTTCCACCCAACAGTTTAGATTTTAGAGGGGGGGGGGACGGTCGTTTTAATGAAAATTTTCACTTTAAAGTTGAATATTTCGCAAACAAATCACTGAATACAAAAATCATGTAAGCAACCCCCCAATGGTTTTAATAGACCTATTCAACGATACCCCACACTATAGGGTTAGTCGAGAAAAAAATAATCACCCCCACTTTACGTCTATGGGAGGAACCCTAAAAAAAATTTTTTTAGTTTTTTTTATTTAACCACTTCGCCGGCGTGATAAATATATATATTCATGCCAAATTACAGTATTCTAGTACTAACAGTCTCTGAGCTTAGCCGCGGACAGACAGACAGACAGACAGACGGACAGACATGGCGAAACTATAAGGGTTCCTAGTTGACTACGGAACCCTAAAAAAGGGGGAAGCGCATGTTGGTAACTGTTGTTATAACTTGTATACCTACATTAATACTGTATAGATTCGAGAATTACCGTTCCATCGCGAAGTAGTCCGCTACGGATGTATATTTATGGTAATTAAACACCAACACAACACAACACCACACAACTAAACCTAGTTGTGTTTACGTTGGTTTAGTTTTTAAGTCTTATGCGGAGAAAGGGCTTGAAAATTAATTAAAAAGTATATTTCCAACGTAAACGCAGCTATTTTGCATGGCTTAACAGGTTCACAGATCGATGAGGCACATATGCCTCATGGTTGGTTCCACTGGTACGTTCATGCGGCACATGTGCCTCATGACTTTATAAGCGTTTAATGTCATTATTACTATGGGGACGTGTCGAAAGAAGGCTGCACATTGCGTCGGGATTGTGAACCTGTTATCCTCGCTACGAGGAGAAAAATAATCATCCCATTTTTTCATTAATTCCAGATAATCTGATATTCAACGAGGAACTGAAAAGCGCGGAGCAGAAGAAGCTGTTCTCTTTCTGGAGCCGACTGCAAAGCATGTCTCAAAAGGGCCGTAAGCTTCCTACGCGCCGGTACGCGTTCGTGTACTACGGGCCCGACGGCGTGCGCGACGGTCCCCTCACCGCGGAAATCCGCGCCTCCCACCTCCGCCCCCCCGGCCAACCCCTACGGTGGGGCTAAACCATCGACCACCAACATCTTGACTAGTACAATAATTATAATCATATACCTAATTTTATATACCAGGTATTTTAATACCAAAAAGTGTTGAATCACCAAAAAACAACAAAAAAATATTGTTTAGTATATAGGAACTAAAGGTATATTCAGTTTTGTTTAGAGTAGTTGACGTTGATGTACTTATTTTTAAGACCGTACCTACCTACTTTTTAACGAATAAGTAGGACTTCTGCAACAGTAATTTATTATGTCTGTCATTCTTGTTTAGAGGATTTGACAATTTTTAATAGAGTTAACCACATTACCAGAGTATTATATATAAACAATTGTAACGTAATAATGTATCAGTACTGCGAAAGATCAATAAATGCCATATTTATCAGCTTATTGTTTGTTTCTTTTTTCTGAATAAATATTGTTTTGAACGTTTAAAAAAAAATAGTATATTTACCAAAAAAACACTTGTTACAAAAAATGCGGTACATCTATCAGACTCCAAACTAGACTGAGCCTGTATCTTGGTTGCCTGCGAGTGCGATTAACTGATTAACAGAACTGTAACCGACGCTATCCAAGCGTGATAACAGTATTATAAATTTATATATATAACGCACCTATATAAAAATATATTTACTTGCCATGTTGACGCATAAAAAAAATAACATCGTAAAGAACCTAAATTTATTGCATAGTTTTCAAGTGTTCTGAGAGGTCCCATAATTTTGATTTTAAATGTGACGATTTATGTCTTCAAGTGCGTGAGACCGGCCATGTTAAATTTTGGCTCAAGTGGGCTAATAAAGTTATAGATTTATGAGTTTGTGGAATATTTTCGAAATCCAAAGACGTAGTAATTTTTTTTAATATAGGCTGTGTAGAAGGGATTGGGCAGGGAGAGCTTTGTTTTGAGTTAGTTGGATTCCGGGACGCGAAACGCTAAGGTGTTTTTATTCACATATGCGTTTAAAAGTAGATTCATAGCATAAAGTTAGTGTTTGTGATTTTTATTCATTCAAATTAAAACGATAAAATATACGAGAGCGATGTCCGATTTCGATCGTATTAATACGTCGACTTATTAAAAATATAGTGCGTAGTGTAGTGATTATTTTGTGGGACTTGACTTTCGTATTCGCGAGGCAGGTCGAGATTTCTCGATCTCGCAATAGCTGAGACGCAGCAGGATTGAACATACTAACGGCAGCTAAGTTTTAGGATATATATATATTTTTTTATTAGTGCTATAAAATTAAAATAAGACTTGACTAAATTTTCTTCCATTATAACTCTAGGTTATCCTCTATTAAACACACTATAAAAACTTAAATTAAACTAAATATAACTTAAACTCATTTCATTAAAACTTATTGATTAATTAACTTAATTTAAGAAGGTGCTTTTATTATTCAGATAGTAGGGGCGAGCGATCGACTAGTATTGCTAGGTATTTTAGCTAATTTAGCTAGGTTTATAAGTTATAGGCTGACAATAGTAAGTAGGTTTATAGATACTACGAGCGGACGGCTGGTTATTCCATTTTTTCCTTTAATACAGGTTTTCTAAAGCTATTAGGTACCTATAGTTTTAATTGATTAGGCTATTTTATAGTTATTCGCTGGTTGTTTTCGTTTTCGGCGTGTTTTGACACAAAGTCAAAAGCAGAGCTTCGTTTCATCTTATTTTACTAATATTTTGTATGATTGAGAGCATGTTTGAGTGCATTAAATACATCTAATTTTAAGGTGTCACTGTGATTTCGGTGGAGTAAAGGGAAGAGTGTATTATCTCAATCATTATTCTACATCACTTTCACTCAACCTGGCATTTCACTGAATTACTGTTTCACGCGTAGCATTGCTTATTTGATTCTAGTCTGTGTCAATCTAGAGGTCTTAGTAGGTATTACTTTTACATTATACACACACTATTCTCTTACACTGCACAACATCACACAACACACACACTAGGTACACACCACATTTTAATTAATTCACACACACACTAGCTAACACACATGCTAGAAGGTTATTTGGCTGAGACTAGCTCCTGGATATACCGGACAGCAATACGACACACACTAGAACTCATTAATTTGGGTTCTTCACACACACTAGGTACACACACAAGCCCTGAGTCATTTGGGTGTTTATGATTTTTGCTAGTGTCTCTGAGGTACATCGTCTTTGGCTTTTCGACCCATGACCGTCTGCGTCTTGTGTGAAGACTAGTTTTAAAGCTGTATCCTTTGCAGGAGTTCACAGAAAAAGTACTTATCATATTCATTTAAATGGTATTCAGGTCACCTTGTACAACTCGTCAACACCCTCTAGCTCTTTGACACAGACATCCGCGGCAGCTTTCGAAGTAGGGAAGCGTAATTTCAAGCGTTATTTAAATAAGCATAATTTGCATGAATTGCATTTTTTTCTCTGTATGGATGAATGATTGACCTGGTATAAAAGGACACTGATATATTTTGGGTCGCGGTCATTCCCCATCCAGAATGGGTGTTAAATTGTGTAAGTTTGGCTATAACACAGCCTATTTAATATGAAATACACAAGTTGGCGTTCATTGAAAGGCCTTTTTGAGGTAGGGGGTTTTTTAGGGTAGGGCCAAAAACTTATCAATTTATAAGTAGACATTTTGTTCTGAAGTCGGAGGGCAGCGCTGCAATTGGAATGATGATTCATTTAGCATTTGGCAGGATATAATAATATTATTAACTATCATCACTTAACTCTGAACTATCTTGATTTATCCACTTATTTTATAACACAACACAACGTAATAGAGGGTCCTATTTTAAAAACTAGACGATCACATTTATTTTGGCCAATTATTGAAGTGTTAGGTAGCTATAAATACGAACGCTAATTACTTCAGGGTTTTTCATTCATTTCTGATAAGCCCTGGGTAGAAGTGTTACAGTTGATGCCGTGACCGTAGGATTTTAAGTCATTAAAATTTGGACTTTTATTGTTCAAATACTTAATTAAAGAATTCGGGTTACTACATGTTAGTATGAACTTACAATTCTTATAAGGTATGAATCTTATAAGAATTACATCGTATAAAAAAATGTCTAAGATTTTTAACTAGTTTACTGTCTGGTATTTGGTGGAATTTATACGTAAAGCCTTGCCTGTTTGTGGGTTCGACTCCCACAATAACTTATGTGAATATGTTATAACGGGTTAAAATTTCGCCACAATTATAAGATAATCCCACGTCCGTAGGTTCGATCCCTACGACAGTTTTATCTAAATTTTTATGAGAAAGGTATCAAAAGGTGCCAAATATCGATAGATGGGGTTAAGTAAACACTAATTTATTAAGGAACTGCATTAGAATTGGGTCGTATTGGATTATAATCAAGAGATAATATATTTAGGGGCGTGAATTTCTAGCCCATTTTAGTTAATTACCTGCTTATTGACTAGCGTGAAAATAAGTTAGTAACCAATGTTATTCATGGGTTCGATTCCCGTGTACATTTGTTGTAACTGCTTATACAAACCATGTGTATTAATTACATAGATAAGTGAAATCCTAAGTATGGGTTCGACCTCTTTGATAATTTTATTGAACTTGATATGCTATAACACCTATAGTTGCGACTATTTTGGTCTGTTTTTTTTTTCTGTCGTAAAAATGTATACATTAGAATAATTGATTGTGAAGAACAAGAACGTGGGTTCGAGTCCCGCGTTATTTTTTTTAAAAAGTTATTGCGTTAATGCGATTTTAGGTGTGAAATTTAAATTTCATGGTCAAGGGGCGTAAAGTAGTTTTAAGTATACTTAGTTGGAGTTAGGTTTATCCAAAAATCTTCTTCAGTGGATTCGATTTCCATGGATAATTAGTGATGAATGAGTATAATTCTTTTGTATCACATTATGTATTTCTTACCGGTATTATAAAGAAGATTTCTGCTGCTAGAGAAACTTTAATAGCCTTTATACAATAAGCGATAGAATAAGGGGCGTATAATTTGTATTGAGGATAGAGCAAGGGGGCAATTTTGGTAAAAGATAATTATGACGTTGAGCGTTTATTAGATGTTAAACGTTTCCAATTCTAATTATTTTGTATCAATAAGGGAGGCCTATGTCCAGCAGTGGACGTCTTACATGACTGAAATGATGATGATGATAATAAAGACATGATGATTAGATAAACATAAGCTATATCTTATGTACTACATCACAGTACAAGCGAGTTCGATTCCCGTACTATTTTACTTGAAGCAGATGTTTATTAACCGTTAGTTTATTTCATGCTAGATTGTTTCTTAGGTATTCATCATTATGATATTTATTAGTTCATCTTATTTTGAATAGTATAATCGTATTTTTAAATACGTACTTTAGCGGTTATTTTTCTTTTGAGTAATTGTAATTGACAAATTATTATTAAATAATGCCCGCGTTGCATTGTACGGGGTTCACATCAATGAACTGCAGTACTTTCGCTTTGGGTCTCTGCTACCGATATAATTATTGTTATTTATGTTAGTAACGCATTTTTTTTATGCTTTGATTACGGTAAATATTTTTTTTTATTAAGTGTGTATGATATGTTTGTTGTAAAATATGTTTAATGATAGAAATTAAGTTTATCACAGAGCAAATGCATAGTTTTAAATCAATCAAAATTTCTTTTGATTGCCATAGTGTTAGTTAGTACTAACATTACATTTTGAGTTGTATGAAGGATAGGAAGACTTTGACAATAATTAATGAATCTTGATTTAGATACATTATTTAATGTATACAAGAAGGTTCCCAGAAATTAAAGTATGTATGTGTGATTTGATTTGGTTTTGGCAAGACAATACAACATTGAGTTATAATTAGGAATAAGTAAACACTAGAATTGCGCTTCATAATTATAATTTTTGTTGGTTTAGAAGTATTCATGTATGTCATGTATGACCTTGTTTGGTGAGATGAACTAGGGAATTACCGTATTAAAGTGAGTATGTATGTATGACTGGCTTAAATACATAAGGTTGCTTTATTTCAAAACCTAAGGCGGGCACTATTATTACTTACTAGACTTTAGTAGGTATGACAAGTGTTGGAAATATTAGGACATAACATAAGACCTAATGTGTAAAGTAGGAATGTCATTACTTACTAGCGAAGCGATAATAAAACTAGGATATAATTTGACACTAAAGTAAATGAATATTTATGTTAATAGGACGAGTATTAATTATTTCAGTTAATCCTATTCAAGATTCCTCAATATTTTTACATTCTTCAAATGCAAAATACTTCGTCATCTTAGGGGCGTTCTGTAACCGACGCTATCCAAGCGTGATAACAGTATTATAAATTTATATATATAACGCACCTATATAAAAATATATTTACTTGCCATGTTGACGCATAAAAAAAATAACATCGTAAAGAACCTAAATTTATTGCATAGTTTTCAAGTGTTCTGAGAGGTCCCATAATTTTGATTTTAAATGTGACGATTTATGTCTTCAAGTGCGTGAGACCGGCCATGTTAAATTTTGGCTCAAGTGGGCTAATAAAGTTATAGATTTATGAGTTTGTGGAATATTTTCGAAATCCAAAGACGTAGTAATTTTTTTTAATATAGGCTGTGTAGAAGGGATTGGGCAGGGAGAGCTTTGTTTTGAGTTAGTTGGATTCCGGGACGCGAAACGCTAAGGTGTTTTTATTCACATATGCGTTTAAAAGTAGATTCATAGCATAAAGTTAGTGTTTGTGATTTTTATTCATTCAAATTAAAACGATAAAATATACGAGAGCGATGTCCGATTTCGATCGTATTAATACGTCGACTTATTAAAAATATAGTGCGTAGTGTAGTGATTATTTTGTGGGACTTGACTTTCGTATTCGCGAGGCAGGTCGAGATTTCTCGATCTCGCAATAGCTGAGACGCAGCAGGATTGAACATACTAACGGCAGCTAAGTTTTAGGATATATATATATTTTTTTATTAGTGCTATAAAATTAAAATAAGACTTGACTAAATTTTCTTCCATTATAACTCTAGGTTATCCTCTATTAAACACACTATAAAAACTTAAATTAAACTAAATATAACTTAAACTCATTTCATTAAAACTTATTGATTAATTAACTTAATTTAAGAAGGTGCTTTTATTATTCAGATAGTAGGGGCGAGCGATCGACTAGTATTGCTAGGTATTTTAGCTAATTTAGCTAGGTTTATAAGTTATAGGCTGACAATAGTAAGTAGGTTTATAGATACTACGAGCGGACGGCTGGTTATTCCATTTTTTCCTTTAATACAGGTTTTCTAAAGCTATTAGGTACCTATAGTTTTAATTGATTAGGCTATTTTATAGTTATTCGCTGGTTGTTTTCGTTTTCGGCGTGTTTTGACACAAAGTCAAAAGCAGAGCTTCGTTTCATCTTATTTTACTAATATTTTGTATGATTGAGAGCATGTTTGAGTGCATTAAATACATCTAATTTTAAGGTGTCACTGTGATTTCGGTGGAGTAAAGGGAAGAGTGTATTATCTCAATCATTATTCTACATCACTTTCACTCAACCTGGCATTTCACTGAATTACTGTTTCACGCGTAGCATTGCTTATTTGATTCTAGTCTGTGTCAATCTAGAGGTCTTAGTAGGTATTACTTTTACATTATACACACACTATTCTCTTACACTGCACAACATCACACAACACACACACTAGGTACACACCACATTTTAATTAATTCACACACACACTAGCTAACACACATGCTAGAAGGTTATTTGGCTGAGACTAGCTCCTGGATATACCGGACAGCAATACGACACACACTAGAACTCATTAATTTGGGTTCTTCACACACACTAGGTACACACACAAGCCCTGAGTCATTTGGGTGTTTATGATTTTTGCTAGTGTCTCTGAGGTACATCGTCTTTGGCTTTTCGACCCATGACCGTCTGCGTCTTGTGTGAAGACTAGTTTTAAAGCTGTATCCTTTGCAGGAGTTCACAGAAAAAGTACTTATCATATTCATTTAAATGGTATTCAGGTCACCTTGTACAACTCGTCAACACCCTCTAGCTCTTTGACACAGACATCCGCGGCAGCTTTCGAAGTAGGGAAGCGTAATTTCAAGCGTTATTTAAATAAGCATAATTTGCATGAATTGCATTTTTTTCTCTGTATGGATGAATGATTGACCTGGTATAAAAGGACACTGATATATTTTGGGTCGCGGTCATTCCCCATCCAGAATGGGTGTTAAATTGTGTAAGTTTGGCTATAACACAGCCTATTTAATATGAAATACACAAGTTGGCGTTCATTGAAAGGCCTTTTTGAGGTAGGGGGTTTTTTAGGGTAGGGCCAAAAACTTATCAATTTATAAGTAGACATTTTGTTCTGAAGTCGGAGGGCAGCGCTGCAATTGGAATGATGATTCATTTAGCATTTGGCAGGATATAATAATATTATTAACTATCATCACTTAACTCTGAACTATCTTGATTTATCCACTTATTTTATAACACAACACAACGTAATAGAGGGTCCTATTTTAAAAACTAGACGATCACATTTATTTTGGCCAATTATTGAAGTGTTAGGTAGCTATAAATACGAACGCTAATTACTTCAGGGTTTTTCATTCATTTCTGATAAGCCCTGGGTAGAAGTGTTACAGAACTAAAGTGTTACGGAAGTTGTTATAAATAAGATACAAAATAAAAACGGATTACGCGATTAGAGTGTGTTCGAATTTGGTGTTTTACCTGGTACACTGGCGGGCCAAGCTGATAATTTTTTGTATACGTCCGTCAGTCAGTGTAGGTATACTTAGTTGAAATTTTATAAGCTGACCGTTTACTTTCTCAAGTGGTAAACGGTGAGCTTATGAAATTTCAACAAGAGTTGCACAATTTGTGTTCAGGTTGCAGTCTCCGTTTCGTTCGTTGTAACTTCGTTGCTAAGGTTATTCGAGATGATAATAATCCGAGATATCGAGATGTTTTATTCATATTAGTAGGTAATTCTCACGGGATCAGGATCAAATTCCAAAATGTCAACTGCTGGGTTTACAAAAATGAAATTTGGCTCAGGTGTTTTATATAAGATAAGATAAGATAAATTTATTGAAAATTTGATTTTTACAGAATAACTTAATAGGTACAAAGTTTCCTTATACTAAACCTAAGTCCTCAAGTAAGGCCTCATGGGCCCGAACTAGGAAATCCTGTATTTCGGGCTGTAAGAGCTAAAATATAAGTTTTAAATAAATAAACAATCAAACAGTGAAAAACACATTTAAAAACTTCTCTCAAAATACAATACAAATATAAATAACCAAAATAGTAACCCAAAAATTAAAATCTAACAAAAATAAAGGTAGCAAACACAATCTACCTACTTTACAACTAATAATAATTTTTCTGTATCTCCGTACGACATATTTTGCAGAGTCTCTAGGAGATTTTTTTGCATTTATTAATATTTAGGGGATAAATATGCGAAACTGAATTTAATCTATTATAGAGAAGTGGTCCTAGGAAAACAAAAAACCTGTGCGTGAAAGCAAATTTGGGTCTTATTTTTTGAGAGCAAACTATATGCAACGCCAATGGAGAGTGAAGGTTACACGGAAAGAACATGTCTAGTCTAGTCTTTTTTTTTGAAAAATGAGATTTTAATCTCAATATCAAAGTACCTTACTTCGCAAAGTACTTAACATTAGATTACATAATTATATGGATATCAAAAAAATTTTTTTTTTCACTTTTATAGAAATGGTTACCATACTACTTAATTAACTAACTTTCAAACCGTTTTAACTCAAAAAGTTGGCAGTTGGTTACTAGGTGGGTATGTCCTCTTCGTGTACCATTCATGTATTTTAAGGAAATTCCCGATTGTAAAATCCCGGAATTTCAATTCGACGGTCAGACCTAATGGTTTACGCGAGCGCAGCTGTATGTGAAGGCCAGTATTATAAACAAACCTCTTTCGCACTTCCCGCTTTCCATATTTAGGTACAATATAGCGACAGCTTGCGAGGCTCCGCGCCGCGCGGTATATTTTTGTGATGCCCTAGTTCTTTGTGCAAAGTCTACGATCCAAAGAAGGTATTTTTGTGCTATTAACGAGACAAAATAGTATATTTTTTATCGAGGGACTAAAAGAAGCCAATATATACCCGAGGTGGTTAGCCACCCGAGCTTTAGCGAGGGTGTCTATTTATCCGAGGGTTTATATTGACTTTTAGTCTCCAGGTTAAAACTCTATTTTTCACTTCGAATGCGAGAAAAAAAAAAGATTATCAATTATGTCTTTTGCTCTTTGCTAGACATCATAATTTTCACTATCACTTGACGACATTGTGAGAATAATCAATTTAAATTTTAATCGTTTACGATTTATGCTCTATAACAATTTCAAAGTTTTCGCGGTAAGTATTTTTTTCCAACCAGACACAGATATAACAAAATTGCATCGGCGAAATGGTCCATACACAAACTGGAAAAAATAGAATGGCGCCACCTCCTATGCGGAAAACGCATAGAACTAAAATGGTCTACACAATCTTATTTTTTTATATATATTTTGTTTTGCCACTAAGCAAGTACTGGCTGTTTGAGTTTATCTAAGTCACTCGAAATGAATTAAAAAATTAATAACTTTTACTCCCTAGGGACTAAAGCACTCACTTTACTCCCGCCTCGTAAGGCTATATTGACCTACTTTTAGAGCATGAGAAGTGAAAAATTTAAATAAGTCTAGTTGGACTGTTGCGCGGGGCCCCTACACGCGCGAAGTGATTAGGTAGGCCTTAGGGTGCCTTCCACCAGAGATACATGCTGCGGGGATGTGAAAGGTACGGTACTAAACTTGTGACCGTTTTCTCTAATGCAAAGATATTCGCTCGAGGAAGATCTAGAGAACGCATCTACACAACACGTATCCAGAGCACCCAATTGACCTAGTCCCAAACTAAGCAAAACTTGTACGTACTATGGGTTCTAGACAAAAACATACTTAAATACATATTAAACATCCAAGACTCGAGCACAAACATTCGTGTTATTTCACACAAATAACTGCCCCGACCGGGATTCGAACCCGGGACCTCTAGCTTCGTAGTCAGGTTCTCTAACAACTAGGCTATCCGGTTTAACGTCGTTGCACCCATTTCCACCAGTCCTATGATAGGCACCAGTGATTATGATTGGTGGATATCAAACGCATCCACAGCAACCTACGCTATGCACATCACTAGTTGAAAGGCATCTTTATACTACGAAATTCTATTTTCTAACTTCATATTGTGCCGTTCATTCACGCTAATAGGCTAGTTTCCTAAAAAAATCTAATTAGTTCGTCATTTAAATTATCAAAAAATATTGGACACGTATTTTTTCTTTTGTCAATTAAACAAAAAATGACGGAGATATAGTATGTTGAAGTTCCGCGTGACGTCACGATTCGCTACACTTTTTAGCGAACCGTGACGTCACGAGCCCCCACTCCCGAACTTTGTCGCGCTTTATCTTTGTCGTTTTTTGTTCAATTGACAAAAGAAAAAAAAAGTGTTCAATATTTTTTGATAATTTAAATGTCGGACTAATTGTAATAGTGTTTTTTTTTACCCAGGACACTACCCTATTGTATATTAAACAAAAGGGTAAAACAAAATGGCGCGATACCAACTTTGAATTTCGAATTTCGTAGTAGCCCCCAGTCCGCTACCCTTTAAGTCCGCCTCTATAGATAACTACAAAAAATGAAGTGCAGTGTAAGTATTTTTCTTCACAAAGAGATAGATATATTATACTCTTGCATGGCGCAATATTCTCGATAACTTAAGCGCCATCTATGCCGTTCTCACGAAACTACGAGAAAAATACATACATTTAACTCTCTCTACGTTCGAATACACTGTCAGCTATGTCACAAAACAGCTCACACTTGCATCAAAGGTGCGCGCATAGACAATGGATTCATTTATAATTATAACACTTAACAATCCCAGTCGTTAATTAGGAGTAGGTACCTAGGTAGCAACGTACTTCAAAAACAATCTGTAAGCCCGTATCAGAGTTGATGAAGCCACTTATCTCAACACAATGAGACAGCAACTTTGTTATGAGTATTCGAATTGTTGTTATCATATCGATAGTGACAAGACCAACTAACCTTGCTTGTGATTTTATCATTTCTCAATGTAATATTTACACTATACGTTGAAAAAGTTCTCTTGCTATCGCATACGCCCTAAAAGACTTCTAATTTGCAACAATGCCGGTAAGTTCCAACTTACTTACTAAACGTAATTTACCTGTTGTTAGAAAAAACGCGCCAAGTGCGTGTTGGACCATACGTGTATAAGATATTTTATACATATCCGTCCATACTGTAAATACTATCCATATCCATACTAATCCATACTTATCTTTAATAATATTATAAATGCGAAAGTGTGTCTGTCTGTCTGCTACCTCTTCACGGTTAAACCGCTGAACCGATTTAGATGTAATTTAGGTATACAGATAGTTTGAGTCTTGAGAAAGGACATCTCGGAAATCACCCTTTAAGTTGGTGAAAAGGGAGGGTGAGAGTTTGTATGGGGATCGATAACCGCGGAGCCGATTTAAATGAAATTTGGTATGGAGATAATTTGAGTTGTGAGGAAGGATACAAAATAGATTTTATCCTCGAAATTAAATAGTAAGCAGATTGATAAAAAAGCAGATTAATAAAAAATAAGCTACCCAAATTACTAATCCCACGCGGACGAAGTTGCGAGCGAAAGCTAGCTTACCATAGGTAAATCTAAAACAGGAATAGATATTATTAGCTAGTACAACACTAAGTAGGTACTAATTTATTTATATATTTGATATAATTTTGACGTAAGTACTTACTTGCCTATAACGTACTTATAAAATTATTTTTTTTTATAATTATAATTTGTCACTATAACTAGCGTCAGTTAATTGACCTTTCATTTAAGTACTACAAAAAAAGTTGTATTCGACATGGGTACAATCGCCATCATAAACATCGGAGCAGTCAAGGTAAGAAATAAAAATATCTGATCATGCACGAACGCGGTTTACAATAGAGTCGTGTTCAAATATTTTTGAACATCTTGAATGCTCCAATGTCTATGATCGTGACCGTACCTGTCCATAATCGACATTTACTTCTGCCAGGCAGGCAGCTGTCGAGGTTTGTGCCTTTCCGGAAAAAAACTATACGGGTGATCGATGATACCAAAATAGTTTCAAAACGCGACTCCAGCACAAAAACACTTTTCACTTCTCATGCTCTTAAAATGTTACTTTAGTCTCTGCATATCGGGACTAAAGCTCTTTTTTGATCTCTAGGGATTAAAGTAAATTTTTTTTAATTTACTTTGGAAACCCCTAAACTGCCAATCACGGTGTTTGTGGATGGAGGATTATTGCCATTTTCAGTGACTGGGCATAGACAATTTTAAAGCTTTCCACAGACCGCAGCGCGCTGCGGACGCTCCGAAGCGCTCTGTAGCGCCCGCTACGTAGCGCTCCGTAGCGCCCTGCGCTTCGGTCTGTAGAAGCCTTTAGGGCGTGGAAATAACCTCAAAATGACAACTGTATAAAAAATATTTTAAAAAATAATAATTTCGTGAAACACCATGAATAATTACGAATATTAATCTATTTAAACATATTAAAGATGAATTCATTTTATAATGCATACTTAGTGCAATTAGCTATGAAATAATTTTCAAGTTTGAATCTGTTGGCTAAAAATGCAAACATTTAAAGCGTCACTCAACAAAAATAACCGCGGAACAAATTTAAATTGCTATTTTTGAATTCTGAACAGACGTCCATTACTTGTATTGAGCGTACGTTGTATAAAAGTAATATTGTAGATTAGTATACCTAAAACATCGTTTTTTTCCTCGCATTCAAAGTGAAAAGTAGAGTGTTTAACGCGAGACTAAACTGCCATAATGACACGCGAATTATAGCCACCCTCGCTCTGCTCGGGTGGCTAAATATCTTGTGTCATTATGGCTTGTTTTAGTCCCTTGTTGAACAATCTACTATTATGTTATCCCTGAAACCAAATTAAATTTCAGTTAACTGCAAAATTAGTTGCTATAAAAAAATGAATAATTATTCGATTCAGTTGACAATCTAAATTAAATGACGTCATAACTAGATATTATCATACAATATCTAGAATCGTGTTTGGACAGCTTATAAAAGTAACATCAGATTAAGCATACAACTCAACTTCCAAGATGCGAGTATTCACAAACTACATCATCATCATCATCATTTCAGCCGAAAGACGTCCATTGCTGAACATAGGCCTCCCTTCCCCCAAGGCTCGCCAAACAGATCGGTCCTGCGTCATCCGCATCCATCGCGTTTTTTATGAAATCCGCGCAAGAACTAAAGTCACTCAAATAGCTCGAAGAATCGCCAGACTCAAGTGGCAGTGGGAACTAGTGGGCAGGGCACATCGCTCGTAGAACTGATGGCCGATGGGGGCAAAAGGTTCTCGAGTGGCGTCCACAAACTACATTTAAATAAATAAAATACTTAAATATCACGGGACAATTCACACCAACTCGACCTAGTCCCAAAGTAAAGCAAAGCTTGTTTACTAGGCAACGGTTAAACTTACTTACACTTACTTACGTACTTAAATAGATAATAATATTAAACATCCAAGACTCGAGAACAAACATTCGTATTTTTAATACAAATCTCTGCCCCGACCGGGAATCGAACCCGGGACCTCAAGCTTCGTGGTCAGGTTCTCTAACCAATATCGTCACTACTTTGAAAAACTCGTATCTCAAAGTCGATAATCTCCTAAAGTTCACTTGGCCAAGTTGAAAGTTTAGTTGGTAAGTGTGCATGAAGGTTTAGTGTGGTTAACATATTGGTTCCGTACCCAAAGGGTGCCAACTAGACCCTATTACTGAGACTCCGCTGTCTGTCTGTCTGTCTGTATATCCGTCTGTCACAGGGTTATATCTCTTGAACCTAGGCACTAGAAATTTTCACCGATTATGTATTTTTGTGGCCGCTATAACAACAAAATAATACTAAAAATTAAATGGGGTCTTCATACAAGAATTTTCTTTTAACTGCAGCGCTGATTGCTAGACGACAGCTGGCAGTTGCAGGGCAACGATTAACAGCCATAGGCATGGCCGCGTGCATACGAGTGTGCGACCCTATGCTATTTGGGTGTTTCTCGAAAACCTACCTATAAGATTGCGATTTTAGTTCTTACATTTCGGCGATTTTTTACGGAACTGTTTTTAAAACATTTTACGGAGGTACGGAATCCTCCATGTACAAGTCCTACTTGCGCTTGACCGGTTTTTTCAAAGTAGTGACTATATTTCACCAATTTAGGGCGAGAATCGTGTGGTCCTCTACGCGTACTGGGCGTCGTCGTGTTCCTGGCGAGCGCGGGCGGCGTTGCAAGTCAAGCGCATACCGTTCGAAGAGCAGGGAGTTGACATCATCAAGGAAATGCAGCAGTTGACAGAGAGCTATCGCGCTATCAACCCGGCGCAGAAAGTACCAGCCCTCCTTATAGGTGAGTAAATCTGGGTAACGGGAGCGTCTAATGAGCAGATACTTCACAATAAATATGCGCCAACGGCCCGGACATGGCTAACGATAAAGGCCGGCGCAGCAGACCAGATGCGTGTGCGTGTCTCGCACCAGTTGTAATGAACGAAACTGTAAGAATGGTGACACGTCATGTGCACGCATCTAGTGCACCATCTTTCTTACAGTTTCATTTATTACAACTGGTTCGTGAGCGTGCCGTGACGCTAATTTTCCACTCCATGGAAAGAAAAATCTCTTCTTCCACCTTCTTGATACTAAAGGCAATATAGTAATGTCTGGCAAGTATCAAGACGATGCGGTGTCTATCAGTTGGCCACAATCACAGGCGTGTATGATAGTGGATGACCTAATCATGGTGAAATATATGAGAACAAAACGTGTAAAACGCATCGGTGAATTTAAACAGGAAGTTTGTAGGTGTGGTTTTGAATTACAGAGATTCACACAAATTACCATTTTTGCTTCTGTAAAACGTAACCGCCACGCGGCAACATGCAAAACTTACCTAGTAGGACTTAACCTACAAGCGTCATCCTCTTAACAAGAGATACCTAAATGGTTTGCAGAAACAGTATGTAGATAGGCATCCACTAGAGCGGTCCCGCACTAGGGCACACAGGTACAACTTATGGGCGATACTAGCGGTGTATCTTACACAATTTCGGCACAAACTGCATAAGCCACAAGTTGCGTGTTGTTAATGTTATGTCTGGTCAAATATTTCGTCATCCGGCCTGTTCGTAAATTTAATATTTTGATAATTTTTTTTATGCATCTTTCACTCAAAGAGACATGTCTGAAAACGAAGTGAAACAAAAGTGTCGAATGAATTCACTAGTGATCCTGTCCGACAATGTTGTATATCGGCATTCCGAATGAACAAAAAGTTAAGAAACTGAACAGAGAGAGAACGTTCACTCGGATTCAGCCATTTTCACACGCACGACTTCATTAGACACCAGATTGACAGAAAAGTTTGGTTTGGAATGTTCCTTTCTATATATCGTTGTGTGAACATGGATTAAAAGAAAACAGAAGCATTCATTTGAGTGAGCATTCATTCAAGTGAACCGTCTGGCCTTATACTACGAACTTTGAATTTATTAGGCTTTACTAGATTAGGCTTTTTGTCCGGCTGCCACGCGAGTTGAAAGTTTCGAGTCGAGAGCGAGATATTTTAATAAATAATGTTTATTTTATTACGATATATTGTCTGGCTTTACAAAAACTACGATTAACTATTCAAAAAAGTAAGTCCGACTTACGCCCAATTGCTACAAAAAGTTTTTATAAATTGGCATCATTATACTCTTACCTATTCAGAATTTCTCTTATTCGACAAAAATAGAAGCACTACCAATAACGTTTGTCAACAATACATTCTCAATCCAAAGTCAAAGAGCGCTTGATACAGTACCTCACATTTCTAGAAATCCTCGTAATATCCGCCTAAATATTGTAAATACGAAGAATCTAGGTATATAGTGGGATGTTTGCTGGATCTCAAAATAATTGACGCTTAGAGGCTAGGTTATGATGAAGAGACTGCTTGAAATCAAATTGTTACCTACAGTATTATTTTTGTACAGTAGCAAAAGAAATTGCTTATTATATCGACGTACCTCTTCGAGATAAAAAGCCTAATACCAATATCCGTTTGATTTGCACCAAAGGAAATGTGAAAAAAATGTACACCTTCTTCTTCTTCTTTCGATACACGAATCTTTGATCCTTATAATAAATCAAAGGGGTATGGAGACGGCTTTGTAAAGCTAAGTATACCTATGCTAATGATAATTCTTCGCTCACAACTCAGCGTTTTGGTATTACATTTTATTATTATATGATATGACAATGGGAAACTGAGATGGAACGATGCACCACTTAGTTGCACTGTGTCATTAAATTGATATGAAGGAAAGCGGGTCCCGTTGGTTGCAGCAGACTTAATATGACCGTCCAGTGAACTTTGAAACAAAGCAAAGGAAACTTTTAAAAAGCCTTTAATGTTTGCACCTTTGAGTAAATATTTTTTTTTCAACACAACGAAATTATGAGTTTGTCAACTTAGCAAAGTTGTCTACCTATGCAACGACAGATGTGGTAGCAATCATGCCAATCATTATCATCTCCAGCCTAAATACGGCCCACTGTTGGGCACGGGCTCCTCACAGATATTTATTATGGTAGCAATCATTCCAGCCTATATACATACGTCCCACTGCAGGGCAAGGCCTCCTCTCAGAATGAGAAGGCTTGAGCCGTAGCTACCACGCGGGTGGATTGCGAACTTCCCACACTGCACACCATTGAATTTCTGCGCAGTGTCCAGGCTTGACGCAATGTTTTCCTTCACCGTAAAGCTCATGGTAAACGGACTCGAACCTCGGAATTTATGTACGAATGGAGCAATATTCAACATTAAATTAGTTAATTATTAGATAGTGGCTACTGCTCTAACTTCGTTTTGAATATTGCTAATCGCATAAACTACGTCCATTATAAGTAGGTATTTACCTAAAAAACGACAAATCACGGTGTCTGATTAGATTATAATCAATTAGTAAAAATAAACTTAGATATTGTCCAGTCCAACGTCTTTTACTAATACCAAACCACTTAAAGATGTTAGTGTAGGAGTTTTATAAGTACCCACCAAAAACATAAATGTGAAAAATGTTAGCCAAGTAATAAAAAAAGAGCGGTGACGTGTGCTCCAGGAAGAAGGGCTACGGATTACCCCGTAACATGACGAAATTTAATTTAAAAACGAGAGTATGTTAACGTATTTTTTCACTACAGAGTTCCTCTCTCACTCTCCAGATCCATCATCAGGTACTTAAAAAAATCGGTGGTTTGGAAAATATTTCAAATCATAAAAGTTCACTGTTCTGATTTTTCCCTTTGTATAAATGCAATTAGCTAACTGGATACCAAATTTGAACTTCCTAGGACATCTGGAAGTGGATTAGGTTTTTCATCTAAGTATATGTTAGTCAGTGAGTCAGTCAGTGGAAAAATGACGATATTTAGACGTTTGTATCACAATAACAGTTTAAGCTGTATTTAAGAAATTTGGAGTTCTAGTTGATCTTATATGTATGAATAAATAATTCAGATTTGGTGTGTCTGTGTTTAATACATTTTGAGTTATAATGGGGACAAAAGTGGCTCCAAATGGTTCGTGTAGGTACACATGGCGCTGCTTCGCCAGCTCCTTTTGCTTGAACTTGGCTTGACACGCTGCCGTGTCTAGATTAACAGAGAATTATTGTTCTAAAGTTATCCGCACGGTGATAAATAATCCCGGTGGAAATCTGCGCAGTGCACAATCATAGTTAACAGAGTGTTTAAGACAAATCCTTTGTTAGTCAGCTTGTTCTTATCGATCCTCGTAGCTATTATTAGTCTTTTTACTAGCCAATTAACGCACCTTCGCACCGTAATAATGCGATTTGCGTTTAAAAAATATTTATAACGTTTATAATTACATATTATTAAGACCATAATGTAATGTAATTATATAATTATACAGAAATAAAAAAAAATTATATATACTAGAACAATTAATTATTAAGTGTAGGTACTTATTTGCTGACACGATAGGGTACTTCTTAGGGTTTCATTAAAAAATGGATTTCGAACACTCCTACATGAATACTTACCTATTATTATCAGTTTCATGTAGAAGTGTTCGAAATCCGTTTTTAATGATCATTTCTAGGAATTTAGACAATGTATCGAAGATCTGTTTGACTTTTAATAATATGCAAAGTCAACCAATTTAATTTTTAATGTTGTTATGACAAAGCTTGTTGCGGATAACAAAATGTTTTATTGGCGAAGCCTGCGCTGCGGGTCTGATTTTTTTTGTATCCTTTTCCTTCTTTTTTTTTCATTATTTTTATGGATTTAATTTTTGGGTCATTTAATTTTTACTTTATAATCTTATTTGTCTATGAAATTGCTCATCGGATAACGTATATGCATAATAACAAAGTTCTACGGTAACCTAGGAATGAAATTTATCGACTGTAACCTACTATTTAAACTGTACGCTTAGTATAAGTTTTCCTTCACTTCAATACTTCTCGATCGCGTTTACGTAAAAAATTCAATTACTAGGGAAACATGGACAGCGCCTCCGCGCGCGCGCGTCTATGTGTCCATAGAATTGAAATTTTTACGTAAACGCGATCGAGAAGTATTTTGGTGAAGTAAAACTTATACTAAGCATACTGCAATATAACGGCTTCGCACATTCACCAGGGATCGCGTAAAGTGGAAAATGTGAAACGTCACCGTACTCAATACTCATGCTACCTACATAGAATAGAATAGAATAGAATAGAATAGAATAGAATAGAATAGAATAGAATAGAATAGAATATATTTATTTGCAAAGAATAAGTAGTTACATAAAATATCATTAGGTTATGGATAGCTGACTGTTTACAAAGGTGCAGTTTCGAACCCTGCTTGAGGCAGTCAAATAGGAAAATATCGTTGTCTAATATGTATTTCTACTCTTTCAGTACTACTTCTCTTGATATTTGATGATTATAACATTGACAATAGAATTTTTCAAATTTATACATATGGAGCTAATACAGCATTATTTTCAGTATCTAGTTTTAGAAATTCCTTTTTATGATTTGAGCACAATACGCATATTTGGATATGAGTACAGAATTAATAGAAACGTAAAAAAATCGTGCTACGAGACCCAAACATGGCGTCACTTGAAGGCTCTTCAATTACTCTCGGATAGCTTTTCTCTTCCGTGCAAATTATATATCGGCAACTCAACTGCCAGTGGTCAAATTGACAAATTAAATTAAATAATCTAATAGTAACAAGTTTGATATATGAAGTATCTTTTTTTGTATTTTTTATTTTTTTCAACTTAATTTTATATTACTTTTACGGTCATCCCGTGAAATCCATATAATTCATACTAAATACAAACTGAAATATGGATTCACAGAAAAAAAAAAACAGAAAAAAGACCAGCGCTGGGAATCGAACCCAGGTCCTCAGCATTCCGTGCCGTGTGCCATTCCCCTACACCACCACTGGTCAAACCACCCACCAAAGACCACCTGGTCTTTTTTCTGGGTTTTTTTCTGTGCATCCATATTTCAGTTTGTATTTAGTATGAATTATATAATCTAATATATAAAAATCTCGTGTCACGGTGTTTGTTATCGAACTCCTCCGAAACGGCTGGGCCGATTTTTATCAATTTTTTTTCCCTGGACGTATTCGTTAGGTCTGAGAATAGGTCGTAGGTTATATTATTCGTAGACGGAGTCGCGGACAACAGCTAATCTAATATATAAAAATCTCGTGTCACAGTGTTTGTTATCGAACTCCTCCAAAACGGCTAGACCGATTTTTATGAAACTTTTTTCTCCACATTCGGTAGGTCTTAGGCTATTTTTATACCGCTATTCTTTCCAGACGGAGTCACAGGCAGCAGCTAGTCTAATATATAAAAATCTCACGTCACAGTGTTTGTTATCGAATTCCTCCGAAACGGCTTGACCGATTTTTATGAAACTTTTTTCTCTATACTCGGTAGGTCTGACAATAGGTCGTAGGCTATCTTTTATACCCCTATTCTTCGCAGACGGAGTCGCGGGCAACAGCTAGTAAGTCTATAAATAATTAAAAATGAATCACCGTATGTCAACCGTATCATCACCGTATGTGAATCAACGTATGTACCGAATCAATGTATGTACGCACATAACTTTCGATCGACTGCACCAAATTGGATAATTCTTTTTTTTGGGTTCATAATTATCAGGACAAGGTTTGTATGAAAAAAATCAGCGGGGCAGAAGCCGCGGGCATCAGCTAGTTTGATATAAAGTATGAACACATTGAATACAATACTAAATTCAATTGCTGTAATGATTTGTTGTTTAAACGCCCACATCCCAAAAACTGCCGAATTGAGGAACATGGAGGTAGAATTACTTCGATAAATATTGAGTAGCCAAAAAACAAATTTGGTACTTTGATTTTATATTTTTCCAACTATCAAAATAAATTAAATGTAATATGTACCTACAATGGATATGAGATAGCTTTTCTCAACAAACAGTACATCTGGTGAGCATCGGTGATAACGGGCTCTAGTATAATGTCGTTGGGTGAATGTAACATTACATATTGAACTAAAACGAAATCTCATGATTTATCGGGCCATACGTGATATTCCAGCTGCCAATGCTGGTCCGTAAGTGTCATGGAATATATTCACCTCTCTGCCCTATCGTGGAAAAAGTCTTGTTTTTAAAAAGTACAGTAGGTAAATAAGCTCTAGTCATACCCCAGTAAAATGAGCTGGGTTAAATTTGAAGCCAAACTAATTTGATTACTGAAATAGTGAACTATGTACCTAATACATATCTTGAAATTAAATATATACGCGTCGACTTGAGTACCTCCTCCGTTTTTTTCGTCGGTTGAAAAATCGAATTGAATTGTCAGAATAATAATAATCGTCATCATCATTAGCCTAAAAACGTCCGTTATTATTATTGAACAAAGCCTTGCCCCTTAGAGGGCCGCAATGAACGACAACTCGCCTTCTGCATCTACCGGTTGCCCGCAACTCTCGCGACGTCAGCAGTCCACCTAGTCACTAGGTCCTAGTGGGAGGCCTGGCAACTCCTCGTCTTCCGGTTCGTGGTCGCTTCTCGAGAACCTATTATTTGTTATTAATATTATCTGTTGTCTTCAAGATAGAATCCGCAACGAGGCTATCCGTCACAGAACTAAGGTCATCGACATAGCTCAGAGAATTAGCAAGTTGAAGTGGCAGTGGGCTGGTCATATCTGTCGAAGAACTGATAACCGCTGGAGTAAACGAGTTCTTGAGTGGAGACCGCGTCTTGGCAAACGTAGTGTAGGACGCCCTCCGGCCAGGTGGAGTGACGATCTGCGAAAGGCTGCTGGTAGAAGCTGGATGCGTCTAGCCGAGGACAGGGCGCAATGGCGCTCATTGGGGGAGGCCTGTGTCCAGCAGTGGACTTCTATAGGCTGATGATGATGATGATGATGATGTTCTTCAAGTGATGCGGCCAGCTCCGAGGGTATGTATACTACGAGTAGTAATCTTTATTCGTCTCCGCTCGGAATAGCAGAAAACTATTAATATATCGGAAAAATCACGGAACCGAAAGTCTTACAGCTTTTAAGCATTAAAAGTTTGTTAACTTGGTTGCCAAGGTTAGGGAAATTTTTTATGTTGTGAAGTTACCTGTCGATGGTTATCGTATTATAAAATCAAGAAACGATTATTTTATATAATTTTAGCCGTTTTAAATTTTAAAATGTTGTGAATTGACTGTATAGGCGGCACGAAGTTTGCCGGGACAGCTAGTAATAAGTATTATTATTATTGGTGCCTATTATGCTTTGAACATTTCTGAGTTGGTTTAAAACAGTTAGTGTATATGTAGAGCAGTGCGAGCTAATTATCGATGATGCAATTGCCTGCAGTATCAATGGCCGACGTTGTCATCACCAATAATACATTAGCCCTCAGTGTGTGACTGGACTCTGAAGAGGCTATTTGGTCATAGCTACCACGAATAAACAGTTTTTTAACGTGGCTTTGCTCGCGCGATATGTATTGATATAATTTTTAATTCTGGGTTCTTCATTAAGAAGTGGTCCAGCAAGCATAAAAACTAAAAAGCCAGAAGTAAATCTTCTGTGAGAATGTTATAAATATTAAAATATTGCCCTGATATGGTGCTTTTTGGACATAATTACATTAAAATAACAATTGAAGCTTTCTACCAACTCAAACACAAAATACATAGACCCTGAAAACCACCCCGTAAATAGTGCAAAATTGTATTCCATTCCACCGCATACTTAAACTTATTATATTACATATTACCTATACCTATATTAGAAGGAATATTTAAGATGAACGCTTGAAGGAAATCAAGGAAGATGAATATTGATACCTCTGTAGATGAAAATGAGAATCCTTTGTAGCTAGATTGAATCGATTTAGGAGAGATTCGAGTAGGTGATAACGCGGCAGCATCTTCGAGAGTTGCTAAGTAGATACGCGTTAGGGCGACTCGAGAGAGATATTGCGACTCACATCTCTAATCCTCGGTAGATATAAATATAGTGATGTACTGTATGTACTGAAATTGATGCACGTGCTTTTACCACAAAACACGAGTTCTACAGTCGTCGTACTTGTTTAACAGGTGCAAGTGCTAAAAGAAAATCGAAAATAATTCTGATTCAAATTCTTTATGGTGTGAATCTTTAGAACAGCAATTGATTCCTTATTGCATTATCAAAAGACATGTTTTTGCTGTCATTCTTGTTATCTATGTCCCGTAGGTGTCTAGCTAGGTGTAGAAAGTTCATTGAATCAGAATATAACTGGACAACATAGAAACTGCGTGGAACACGAGGCAATTTATAATAGACTAACAGCTCCGACTCGATACAATCAACAATAATTTAAGACAAGCGACGCCTATAGAAATTGAACGGTCAATAACATCTTAAATTGCTACCTAATGAACGCCATTGCCATCGTGCTCAACACATAGAAAAACTGCGTCTGAATTGGTATTTGGGTCATTGTATCGTTTTATTAGACACAACAGTTTCTATTTGATCACGAGAAGGCATCTTTCTCCGTCGACAAATGTGATTCTCTTAAATTTTACGACGAGACGTTTGCAAAGTGAGATATATAGCTGTTTTATTCTCTCGTCGAAAAATAGAATATTAAGAGTTGTTTCGTTTCAAATACCTAAACATAGTTACAAATATTTAATACTAGCTTTTGCCCGCGACTTCGTACGCGAAGACAATAACGTCAACGTAATAAGTTGTTTGCATGAAATTTGGCACACAGGTAGTTTATTACGTGGATTAACACGTTATTACGTTTTCGTGGGTAATGCCAGGAAAACGTAAAGTTCCCGCGGAATTTGAAGAAGTGAATTCTAAAGCTGGTAAGCCGCGGTGGCCTAGTGGTTTGACCTATGGTCTCTTAAGCAAAGGGTCATGGGTTTGAGCCCGGACTTGGACCTCTTGACTTATTCCGAATTCGTGTGCTAAATTACGTTTGGAGTTTACCATGAGATTTACAGTAAAGGAAAACATCGCGAGAAAAGCTGCACACACCTGAGAAGAAATTCAATAGTATACACCCGCACTGTACAAATCGCACTGGGCCCAAATGGGAACTAAGGCCCAAGTGTTCTCGTTCTGGGAGGAGGCCTGATTGAAACAACAACGTTCTATCCAGGGAAAGTGTACAGCATACGGCGGGATAGAAATAACTGTCAAAACATATTGAAAATCAGAGACAGTGTAGCTTTTTATTAGTGAAATAATTTTAAAAATCAGCCCCCACGTTCAATTCACTTATTTCTATCCCGTGGGAATTTTGCATTTTCCCGTAGATAAGTAGCCTATGCCAATCAGGGATATTGTAGCTTTCAAATTGTAAAATATTTTTAAATCAGCCCCAAAGTTGAATTTACTTATTTCGATCCCGCGGGAAATTTGCGTTCTCTCGTAGAAAAGTAGCCTATGTCAAACAGGCATATATTGTAACTTTCAAATTGTAAAATATTTTTGAAAATCAGCCCCTAAGTTGAATTTACTTATTTCTATCCCGCGGGAATTTTGCATTGTCCCGGAAAAAGTACTTTATGTCAATGAGGGATACTGAAGCTTACTATTGGTGAAAGAATGTTCAAAATCAGCCCCGAAGTTGAATTCAGTTTTTTCTATCCCGCGGGAATTTTGCATTTTCCCGAAGAAAAAGTAGCCTATGTCAATTGGGGATAGTCATATTAAATCATATGAAATAATTTTTAAAATCAGTGCCGAGGATGAATTTACTTATTTCTATCCCGTGGGAATTTTGCTTTTTCCCGGCGAAAAGTACCCTGTGTCAATCAAGGATACTGTTGCTTACTATTGGTGAAAGAATTTTTAAAATCAGCCCCAAAGTTGATTTAAATATTTTCTATCCCGTGGGAATTTTGAATTTTCCCGAATAAAAAGTAGCCTTTGTCAATCGGGGATAGTCATATCACATAGTGTGTAAGAATTTTTAAAATCAGACCCGAAATTGATTTAATTTATTTCTATCCCGTGGGAATTTTGAATTTTCCCGGATAAAAAGTAACCTATGCCAATCAAGGATAGTGTAGCTTTCTAATTCTGAAAGAATTTTTAAAATCGGCTCAATAGTTTCAGAGATACTGCTACAAACAAATAAACAAAGAAAGTTGAGATATTTCCCTATCCCGTGGGAATTTCGAAAAATCCTTCCTTAGTGCACCTCTACAATACTCAAGGTACATGTGTGCCAAATTTCAAGTCTCTAGCCCCAGTGGTTTAGGCTGTGCGTTGTCTGTCAGTCAGTCAGTCAGTCAGTCAGTCACGGTACTGTTTTATAGGTATAGATTATATTAAATTGACACTTTTGGATATTTTAAGCGAAGGATAGTAAGTTACTACGTAGTATAAAACAAAGTCGCTTCCCGTCTGGCTGTCCCTATTTATGCTTAGATCTTTAAAACTGCGCAACGGATTTTGATGCGGTTTTTTTAATAGATAGAGTGATTCAAGAGGAAGGTATGTATGTATAATACATGCATAATTGCGCCCGTGCAAAGCCGGGGCGGGTCGCTAGTTTAAACTAAAATGATCGTTGTTTGAATGAGCGTAGGTAGATTCAAAGTTTACATTTGAATAAAGCGCAATATTGGTCTTATCAGGTTAATGAGTCGTATTGACGAATCGGCACTGATTCAACGGATACCAATTCGATTGGAATTAAAGCTAGAACCGTATGTAGCGCATGACTGGGTTCAGTGAAATAATATGTATTGTATGAAAATTAGAGAAATAAATAATTGCAAATAAATAAATTTACCCTCGCGCAGGCAGCTTTCTCGCACAAAGACTTGCTATAGCAATTCAACGTGGGAATGCTGCCTGCGTGATAGGCACCCTACCTAAGGGTCCAAATTTAGATTGTAATTTTTAGTTTTATGTTTTAATAGTTAATACTGTTATATTTATTACATAATAAAATACCAATAATTGTACCATTACAATTCCCCTTTTGTAAATATTCCACTCAAATAGCACTTTTATTCACCACATATCATATGTATATAACACAAAAGAGACTGTCCTCAATAAAAAAATAATAACGAAAAAGGTTAAATTCGGATTTCAAGAAAACCGTAAAAAGAGCTGAGCTTTTTAATCGTCGCCGCTTCGATGTTTTCCAGATTTTGTCGAATGACTTTTTTACTCGGTAATACGTGTTCATCGCTTCTTTTTATATTTTATTTATTTTCTTTCTGTTAGTGAACAGGCATCGTTTGATCGTCAAGTGCTTGTGGCATCTTTTTAAATCTATTAATGATGGTGGTTTTGGTTTGCTGTAATACTCGTGTCCACTTGTAGCCCTCCAATATTTAATGCAAACCAACTAGTACCAGCAAAGGGTAGGTATGAAGCCCAGACACGATAGTTGCGTAGCTCGATGCGCTCTCGGGACACTGATCAAAGCGACGCGAGGGCGAGACTTAATGCAGAATATATGACCATGGATGGATTTTAAAGATTCACTCCTTTTTAGAATTTGATTTTCATTTTATGGATATTTAGCTGAACACCAATCACTCGCGCGCGCCCCGTTGTTCCTTAATCTCTTTCGTATTGTAACAATTTTAATATTGCTTGATTAATTTGGTAAAAGATTAAGGACCCACAGCCAACTGGAAGAGGTCGGCTGTGGGTAAAAATGCGAAAAATTATGGTAAAAATATTTTGGGTAAAAATTACAAGGAACGGAAGAGTTCCTTGTAATTTTTTTCGTGTAAGCTTTTTAAAATCGGATATTAATACATTTACGATGTTTCAGAAGAGATGCCTTCAAGGAGTTATGCCGTTATGATTGACTACACTGATATTAATTAAGAACGGGTCACATCCTATAGTAAGTTAGGTATATGAACAATTAGGTGTTTACTTTTGCTCGTTAATATAGGAAGTTATTGCCCATTTATCTTAATAGTGCCCTAAGTCTTTAGTTCATTGCATATCTGTCTGAATTTAACTGGAACAGATATCAAGATTGGACAGAACTGTCCCTCTCAAAAATCTTAGATTAAAAAATGTCAAGAGCTTTAGGTATCCACTTGGGAAGGAGTCAGCCTGTATACTCGTATTAAGGAAAAATTATAACAGGACACAGGACTGTCTTATACGAGGTTGATATTCTGTGAAAACTGACTGATATTTGGGCATTTCTATTTTTCCTTTTAACCAATCAAGAAATTGTTAATAGGGAGTTAAAATTAGTCCGATTAGTTAAGCACTTTTTCAAAGCCTTTACAATAAAAAAAATCGAGTGTGTGCAATGAAAAAAGTTCTTATACCTATACATCAATATGAACCTTATAGCTTGAATTTACTTATGCATCTATATGTTTAAATTACTCACTAGATGGCGCTTTTATCAAGTCTCATACCAATTTGCATAGACAGTATGAGTTCTGCATCGCACTGTCGAAGTCTTTAACATCCGTTAGTATATATACAATGCGAGATTACTTGCTTCGGCAGTACAAATACTAATGCTTTCATACCCCCTCGACGGTAGCGTTAAACGTTTAACGCGACCTTGTTGGAAGTCGCATTAGAAGTTTCACTTCAAAAAAACGTAACAAACCGGAAAATTGGCTAAGTTTTTTGAAGAGGTGCTTATTATTATTTTTTTCGACAATCGGCGTTCTGGAGATCGACAAACTGCAGCTGTTTTATTTTTTATCTCCTATTGTTTACTGGAAATATTTTTTTAAGTGTTCGAGATGACATTTGTGAGATTTTATGGCTGACAAGCCGTTCGTGCTCAGCACTTAGTAGAAACAGAAAAAAAACCGAAGTGAACTGTCACTTCTGGCAATGTCAAATCGTTTGCGTTTCGTTTGCTTTGCGTTTTGGTGAGCTCAGTGTGATTTTTGGACTATTTTTAATGACCTCCGCATAAAATCCGGACTTTCAATTTTACCGCATTTCTCCACGACCTATGAACGATAATAAAATTGGATCACGATTCAATACTTTCGATCACTATTTTGGAACTGCTTCTTAGACAACGCAAAGCAAACGAACATTGACAGAAGCGACAGTTGACTTAGTTTTTTTTTTCTATTTCTTCTTAGTACTGAGCACGAACCGCTTGTCAGCCGTAAAATCTCACAAATGTCATCTCGAACACTTAAAAAAATATTTCCAATAAATAAAAGGAGATAAAAATAAAACAGCTGCAGTTTCTTGGTGTTGAAGTCGACCACTGTCAAAAAAAAATATAATTAGCACCTCTTCAAAAAACTTTAGTTAGCCAATTCTTCACTTCTTGTTAACTCGATCCTCTTGCTCTCCGCAGAGACGTTAGCTCCCTTTGCGTATTCTATAAGATCTACAACGGGGAATGCTCTGAGGAACTCTTTGACCTCATTCCAGCTGCGGGGTTCCATTACAGATCCTCCCGTCGTAAGCGTTCATTTCATCGACATCATGTTGATGAATGGCAGTCTTCGACGGTGCGTTTTAAGCGGTCTTTTTTGCCACGAACTTGCAAAATCTGGAACGAGCTTCCCGCTGGGGTCTTCCCATCGAGTTACGACCTGGGTGCCTTTAAGAGGCGAGTGTACAATTTTCTGCAGGGCCGTCAACGCACTGGTATCGCGTAAAGCGCTGCGAGTGTCTATGGACAGTGGTGTTCATTTAACATCAGGTGACCCACTAGTTCGTTTGTCTGGCTTCACTAACATAAAAAAAAAACATTGTTAAACTTGTCCGATTGGTTACGTTTTTTTTATTGTAAAGGCTTGAAAAAGTGCGTAAAGAATTGGACTAATTTACTCCGTATTAACAATTTCTTAATTGGTTACAAGGAAAAATAGAAATGCCCATTTACTAACATAATATTAGGACTTGAAAGCAAAAGACGAAGTTACAATTTTGCCGCCTGTCCCATTGTGTTTCTTGAGTGGATTTGAACGCAACTCGCTTTGTTAACTTAATATTACGGTGCACTTGACTCGTAATCGAGTTCCACTCCAGTTAAATAGCTAGGATTTGCTTAATGCATGCGAAAGTAGTTACTTAGAAAATTTTCTTCAGCTAGTTTGAAATATCCTTGATCCTTTTGTTTATCCTTTTTAACGCCGACCCTAACGACACGAAAAGCTATTTTTAACCTCATATCATTGCGTGATTACTTTGGGGTTGAATTTTGTGACGCATATAGCTGTCATTGGCGTTGAAAATATAGGGGACCTCACACGTGGTGTTATAAGAGTATTCGCACTAGTTGACCGCTTGATGTATAACTAACTTCCTTTTATCACTTAGATATCTTATAAAAACAATCCAAACCAATTCACAGTCCTTCATTAGATAATAACATTAATAATATCGACCGTGGTAACGTCAACAATTTGTTCAGATGCATCAAAATATCAGGAGCTCATACATACCTGACATAAAAAAAAATTGAATATTAGGTTTTTTTTAACCTTCCAAATCATTAGCGTTTTTGAATCTGAGAAAGAAAAGCCCAAAACTACCTAATTTTGAAAAAAAGTAGCAGGTACCTTACATTTTAAATAGACAATTCTCCAAAAGGCAATCAAAACCTAATCACTGTCTACCTCTCACATCAAATACAATGTTGTGAACCATTAAAGACTGAAATAAATAATTTCAGCTAATCCATAAATAATTTTGGCAGATGACGTCACGGTTATGGAATCCATGGCCATTATCCAATACCTGGAAGAGACACGGCCACAGCCGAGCCTCTTGCCAGACACGCCGCTGCTCCGCGCCCGTATGAGAGAAATCGTCGAGGTAACAATTTTTTTTTACGAACTATTATAATATCGATACCGGAAATCTCAAATGGCGTAAAAAAAAGCTGCATACGATGGCATTTAAGACTCATTTTCGCATTTTTGTCCTTTACGCCATTTTTATTTACACAAAAACAAACAAAAGAAGTACAGAAATACTTATGCTAAAATACATCTGCCAAACTGCATAGCAGTTTGTTGGCAGAAAGTTTATAACTCTCACTACTTACTATAAAGGTTCCGACACTCACTTGGTCCGGTTATATTAAAAATTCAAACCCGGTGCCGGCTGCGTAAAAAACAGCACAAAATCTGGGACAACTTAATACGGGCACGAACGCCACGAACCTTAGTCCGTCGCATATTGAAAAAAAAACCAGATGTGACATTGACAGCTTGTCATAAACAAACGTACATAACCTTAGCTTGTGATTTTGCGCCCGTGTCTTTCTCCATTTTCCCTGGATATCTTTTAATTTTTCGACCGCTTACCCACACCGGACCTTTGATATTGCTTGCTACGACGATAACTCTTGCTTTGTACCCTGGACCTGACCTTGATAGCTGCTACCACTTGGAACGGATATACTGATTAATTCAAACTCTGTACTCTGGACTGATTTTCCGTTTTATTCAATTGTTTTACAATGGATAATAACGAACATCAACGATGGAGGGAGCCTAAAATGTGTTTTTTACCAACATGCACCAATAACGATATTAAAAACCCTGAAAAGAAGTTTTTTCCTATTAAGCTAAGGTTATGTACGTTTTTTTATGACAAGCTGTCAATGTCACATCTGGTTTTTTTTTTCAATATGCGACGGACTAAGGTTCGTGCCCGTATTAAGCTGTCTCAGATTTAATAAATTGTTTTTATTTTTTATAATTAAATGACCCAACCAAAAAATCTGTAATTTTTTCCTGTTAATAAGGAACGTTATTCCTACCGGTATAAAAATATTCAAGCACATTTAAAATTTTCATCGATTGCCAATTCTAGAGTTCTAAAATAAACCTTTAGGTGAACCACTAAATTGATAAAAAAATAATTCATGACACTGACAACCTCAACAATCCGTTCTCAACAAAATGTCAAGGCAAAGGAAGAAAGATGCACTTTCTGAGATAGTTATTGTTGTTGTTTCTTGTTTTTCTCTATGACACATGCTGTTTTATTTCTCAATTTACAGCACTGTAATGTATTTCGTATCAGTTTTTATTTAAAAAAATTAATTAACTGAACCACTAATGACTATTTCGCTTCAAACTTCTTGTATGACGTGTCCTACACTGCCAAATTCGCTAAAAAATTGTATGTTGCAGCATACACTGCCAAATAGTGACAAATTAACATTCCTTCAATCTTAAATATATGACAGAAATAATCAACATAACATTCCTAATGTGGATTATGATACGGTTTTTAATCATCTTTTAAGTTACGCAAACATAGAATCAACATAATCCTCTTTATAAAGTGCTACCGTAGAAGCTTGGCCGGAGGCGTTAGCTGTCTTGGGCCTGAATGTTATGCATTATGCATCGTCATTGTATTTGAACCTATTAAATTCTTATGGGTGGAAGTCAAAAAGTCGGACACCGTAACCACAGTAGAAAAAATGTATAAAAAACCAGCCCGCACTTGGCTTCGCGCACCGAGGGTTCAGTACAAATTTTTGGGTATATCAAAATATACGCCGTAAACAGTCGTAACTATAATAATCCAGTGTTAGTAGAACCCTGCTTCTAAGTAAAATGTACGTATTGTGAGACCATTTTATATTGGTTAGTCGATACCCCTTAATATTTAATATAATTATATATTTATTATTTTTTGTTATAGCGACAACAGAAATACATCAACTGTGAAAATTTCAACTGTCTATCTATCACGTTTCATGAGATACAGCCTGGTGACAGACGGACAGACAGACAGACAGACGGACGGACAGCGGAGTCTTAATAATAGGGTTCCGTTGTACCATTTATGTACGGAACCCTAAAAATCCATTGTAACACATAGTCTAAGATCCGTACTAGAGGCGACCGTCACCCATCTGTTTAATGGATGAAAATAATTTTATATCAATGAACTGAAACAATTATTTTACTCACACGCGACCTTACGATAGTTACGTCTATGTAAGAAATGCGTGTTCATGCAGTTCCTCCACCTCCACACTGTACGAACACACACAAATCACACAAACCCAACCATCACCACCACCAAACTACACTGGAACGTTTCGAACTCAACCCGAGCTCATCCTCAGAGCACCACAACCGTATGCTATGCTACCAAATGTTAAACTAACAAACCAAAACAAACGTTTTAACTTGTCACTGTAACTTCTCAAGTACCCACTTAATTTTTATTTTTCTTAAACTACCCCACAAAAATTTCTTTTTATTGACATATTTATTATTTATTGATAAGGCATATTTTATTAATACTAACTGTTCAAATTAGACCCGAGCCGCAGTAAAGGGGAAAATACTAAATTTACCTGTTCATTAATAATAGACCCCATAGTGATGTAGGTACCTAATTATTACCATGCATTCCAGAGCATCCAGATGCAACCCCTTGCCGCAATAATGTAACACTTCATAAGAATCTGAATCTAACCATGAATGATTTGATTTTTTTTTCATGCAAGTTGCAAATTATTACTGGTTTGATTATGTTTGAGAACATGAAAAAATAATGAGCACGTGTTTTGTTATACCGGCTCAAATTCATGTTTTCCTAAAAAAAATCACCGATGGAAAATATAAAATCAAATAATATAAAGGTGTACTATCTGTCATCTTGTAATAATTAGCTTTGTTATAGTTTATTTATTTATTAATATGTGTCTGTTTATCCCACTGCTTATATTTGTTTTAGACGTGTACCTATTATAATGTAAGTACTATTTATATAGCTACTAGAGTAGATGTACTATTTTTGTTGCGTTTTAATTTTCTGATCCACTGTTGATGCACCACCTGCTGTAAACTAGTCCTTCCTTCTTTCTGATAAAGGGTTGCCTGGAAGAGATCGCTCTTAAGCGATAAGGCCGCCTATTGCTTACCTTGTATCTTTCTCTCTGTGTACCTGTTTTCTGTATTGCTTACTATTCCTGGTGTACAATAAAGAGTCATTGTATTGTATTGTATTGTATTGTAAAATCTTGAAAGATTCTTGGGCCGTAGTTCCGTTATATCAATTTGTATTGTTAACTAATATACCACGTACTATTTTTGAGTCGGTGATTGCGATCGATTTTGACAGGATCCGTCCTTTAATTCCCTACTAATTAATGCAAAATCGAAACAATGACAACTGGTTTTTGAACTCTGATAGGATAATTGTCGTATTTTTAAAAAATTATAATGCTTAAGAAAGGACGATTTAAATAAATCCAATTCTCATTTTTCGTCGCAATTTCTTTATCCTTTTGACCCCTCCCCGGGTCTCGAGCCCCGGGGACCGTTTTCCCAATAATCCCTTCTTAGCGATCGCTTACGCCATTAGGGGTAATCAATTCAAATTTCCAGCTGATGAGCCGGAGAATACACTTCCCTTGCATTCATGAGTACTGTATCAATTTTAGCTGTATTCTTCGAGGTACCTAATCGAATTGTCTCTTTCAGAAAGCGGCGGGAGCTATAATCGATTATTAAAAAGTCGACTTTTGTTCATTGTTGTGCTTACTTAGTCATAAATATCATAACGTATTTTATCTAATGATGATAATCAATTATTCACCTACCTCCTTCCTAAACTAATGAAATAATGTTATTAACATTTAATTTACCATTGCTAGTCGTTTAGTAACTATAAATTCAACTTTTGGTTGCTAAGTCATTACTCCTAAACATGCTAGGTTTTGTTAGTTTTAGTTGATTGATATGGACTTCGGCCAAGTAACGCCTGATTCAATCAATTAAATCTAGTCTGTATTTTAAAATTTGAGTTGAGTATCACGAAACTTTTTATGAAGAAATGACACTTGCCTTAATGGCTGGCTCCAAATGAAAAGAAGTAGATAGTTATGAAGCCATTTAGGATACCATATCATTAGTATAAAGAGCAGTCTTTCGATGACATGTGGCCAGCATTGTTTATGAGTGAATACACTAATTGTATAACATCAATAACTCATCAGCCTTACCTCATTTAGGTACAATATTCAGCCAATCATTAATCAATTTCACGTTAAATCATTTTTTGATAATTGACGTCTTTAACGTCTCTATTAATCGGCGTTACAGAAAAGTCTATTTTTTTTTCTTAGAAACAATTAGTGAATTCTTAATTCCTTTTTTATAATTTTCAATCTAAAGCACTTTAATTGGTTTTGATAAGAAATCGTTTTATCTATAGGTATTCCTTTGGTTTAGACCAAACATAGTTTAAAGCATCACTATTATGAGAGCAACATAATTGAAAAGGGTCGATGTTAGTAACCGTGTATGTCAAGACTCTTCTTTATCTCAATAAAGCTCGTGGTATTCTTATGGATAGTCATGATTTTGTCGTGGTTGGCTGTGCATCCATCTGGATTATATTGTGTTTTTTTTTCAGACTGTGGTATCGGGAATCCAGCCTCTACAAGTGCCAAGCCTCAAACCGTTCTTCGCCACCAACGCAGAGTACACGAACTTTACCCACCATTACATTATAAAAGGTTTAAAGACTTTGGAAGCCCTGCTGTCGAATACAGCTGGAAAATTCTGCATTGGGGATCAACTTACAATGGCTGATATTTGCCTTGTGCCGCAACTCTACAATGCATTTGAAAGGTAAGACAAAGATCGCATACGTAATCACTCCCGCACATAGTATACCTACATACTATTCAAAAAAAAATATTGAAAATATTTCGATCGTTACGTGAAAACTGTAGAAAACAGTAATAAATATTTTATTAAAATAACAGTTAAAGAAGGCTTTTGTTTTTATTTAGGCAAATAATCATTTAATTATGTAATCAATTATTTCACAAATTTGAATTAATATGAAATTAGTCCATTATCAGCTGAAAAACTAACAGAAACTCTCCGCAAAAAAGAATAAAATCATTATCTTTTTTTAAAAAACTTTATCTTGTTTTTAACGGGTGTGTCCTCCTCTCTTGTTTGCATGTTCCTGAAACCAAGAATGCATACTCTCGTTCAAATTAATGTCGTTTCAAGCTGTTATTTCTTCCCACACACGTTACAGAGCTTCGATGAACTCCTTCTGGTTTTGAACCTCTTGCTTATGATCCCTAACCGTTCGTTGATTCCTAACCATTAGCTTCTGTGCAATAATTAATAATAAAACAGAATTGTTTAAGTGGCTCCTATTTTTTGATTTGATTAGTTATTAAACACTTCCGATGTCTAAAGTGTTGCTTCCGCTATAAAACTCTGTAGAGGTATACCTTGACAAGCTCGTGCGCGGCGCTCGGCGGAACCTTGTCGCAGGGAGCCTCTGCTGTCCTTAACGAGATTGTTTTTAATAAGTGCGGCAAATGCTGACTGCGACAGAGTTCTGCGGAGAGCCGCGCACGAGCTAGTCGGACTATAGTTTCAACAACTCGCGTGGACATCATCTTGACATTTGAGCAAACCTTCTTGACCCTCCAAAACGGTCGTGCCAGTCTTATTATAGGTAACGCCACGAGAGTTGAGGCGAATGATTTCACACACAGCTACATAAAGTACTGATCGCAAAAAAGATAGTGAATGAATGAAATGACTGAGTGAATGAAAATGTGAGTTATATGATCTTATGTTGAAATACATACGCAATACTATGCATATTATAATTTTTCTTTTTTAATATAACCTATTTTTGAAATAAAACAATTTGAAACTGATAAGAAATATTCGCATTAAATTTATAAATAGCGAAAAATATGCTTCTCTGATTTATATTTAATAAAATAGATCAAAATATTTTATTTTCTGTTTTGTTTGAACTAGATGTATTTTCCTAAATTATTAATAAAGAAATAGGTTGAAGAAGTTTTTAGTCAATCTTGTAATTCTATTTTGAGTCTGTTGAACTTGCTATCGGTACGAATAAATGTCAAAATCCCGCTGTCATTACATGATGTGGAAAAGGGCGGGAAACTTCGTGTGGAACGGGCGCGCTTTTTCTTTGAGGAAATTGAAAACTTAAAATAATTGGCTAAGGATTGGTGTAAAGTAGATTAAAGTGTATATATTTATTATTCTATTAGTAGTTTATGTATAGTTACAGTTAATTAAGGTGTATATAAATTGGTAAGTCATTTTATAATTAATTGTAAATATGGGCGATCCGCCCGACCCTGGAGGAGGGGCCGAGATCCCACCTCCATCAATTCCATCATCTATTGATGTATTAGTAGAGGCATTGGAGTCTTCTATGGACACAGACTGCTCCACATCTGATGCAAATTTACTTAAACGAAAACATCTCACAGTAAAATGCAGTCTGTGTCATAAAAGGAAAAGGAAAGGAGGATTTAAAGACGCGCGTCACGATTGTCAATGTTTAATGGAAAAAGACAATAAACCCAACTACCAGACACCCCAACAACACACAAACACACAACAAAACGATAACACCAACATTAATAATAACACCAGTAACAGTACTACTCATATGCCGGTTGGTCGTTCCCAATACTTGAAGACCGATATGTCACCTTTTATTATCCATGTCCAGAAAGAAATATTAAACCCAAATGATGCCACAATTCTCCACCCAGTCACATTTGGTCGTTTTTTAAAACATTACAATATTACTGGAATTGTGAATGGTACTCTAAAACGCATAGGCAGAAATAGGATTAGTATGGAATTTTCAAATTTTAATGATGCCAATTCGTTCTTGTGGAACAAAATTTTAACTGAAGAAAAGTACAAGGCCTTCATACCTACATTCAATGTTACACGTTTGGGCGTTATACGGGGTGTCCCATCTGATTGGTCAGATGAGGAGATCTTGGCTAACATCAATGTGCCAATTGGGTCAGGCCCAATAATAAAGCTGCGAAGACTAAAAAGGAAAGTTACCATTGGAAATGATGGATCTAATCAATATGTCAACACAGGCACCATTGTTGCAACTTTTGATGGTCGAGCTCTCCCGACCCGTGTATATATGTGTTATACTGCTCTTCCTGTGGAGCTATATATATATCCCACTATCCAATGCTATAATTGCTGCAGATTTGGACATGTAAAAAACCAGTGTCGTTCTACTCCAAGATGTTACAAGTGTGGCCAAGGTCACTCTGGTAGTAATTGCAATGTGGAAGAGGAAAATCATTGGTGTATCCTATGTAAGGGATGCCACCAGGCCATTGACAAAAAATGTCTTGAATATGCCAGACAAAAGTCAATTAAAGAAACAATGAGTAAAAGTTGCATCTCTTACATAGAAGCTCTTAAAATACACCCACCGGTTTCAAAGGTATCATATGCAGACGCTCTGCTCTCCTCTCCACCTCCATCGAATTCATATAAAGACATACAAAACACCTCAAATTCTCAAAACACTACAAATTCACAAAACATTTCATACAAGAAAACAGTTTTCCTAAAACCCAAATCACCACCAAAACTCTCGAAGGGGTATGACTATCATGCCCATGCAAATATTGTTAGAACTCCAGCTATAGAACACAAATCCATTCAAAACATAAATAATAATAATGAAAATATGCAAATCACAGACATCATTAAATTAATTATTCAATTACTATCACAATCCAACATATCACCGTCCAACGCTGCAGCAATTATCGACACACTCTACAATATACCAAAAAATAATAATGGCCCACAGAGCTCAAGCACTTCAATGGAATTGCCGGAGCATAATACCTAAAAAACAAGACCTTATCCATATTATTAACAAACTTGATCCCTTTGTTATCTGTCTTCAAGAAACATGGCTGAAACAGGATTTTGTTTTCAAAATCCCAGGTTTCACCTGTGTTCGGGAGGATAGACCAGATGGGTATGGCGGAGTTGCCATTCTCATCAATAATTTATTTTCTTTTATTCCTGTTACCTTGCCTCCTCACAGTAATGACCTTTCGGTTTGTGCTGTGTCTGTAAATAATATTTGTTATATATCTGTATATTATTCCCATCCAAGTAGACATATTTTTGATGAAATCAATCAGATTATAAATATTGCTCCAAAACCTTTTATACTTTTAGGTGACTTTAACTGTCACAATCAGTTATGGGGCTGTGCTACAACTACATATTATGGAGAGCAGTTATTAGATTTACTAACTTCTCATAATTTGTGTGTACTGAATACTGGTGCTCCAACGCGCCTTGCCAGATCAACAAGTTCACCAGATGTATCTATTTGTACACCTGATCTAGCATCAGTTCTTTCTTGGTGCCCTATGGAATCCACATATGGCAGTGATCACTACCCATTGGTTGTCACTTTTCCACATAAGAAACCTATTAGGGTGGTAAGGCAACCACGTCAGAAGTATAACTTAACAAATGCTGAGTGGGCAACATTCAGAGAAAAAGTAACTCAAGTAATGGGTGATGCTCCAGAAATAGATTCTAATAATACTTCAGACTGCTCTGAATTCATAGCCAAGGCATTGATGCAAGCAGCCGACGAAACCTTTCCCACAAAACGCTGTGGAACGGGTATAATACCATCACCACCATGGTGGGATAAAGATTGCACCCACGCTGTAAAAAAAAGAAAGGAGGCTGAGAGACAATATTGCTCATCCATGACAGATAATAATTTCAATAACTACTTAAAAATAGCTAATGAGACTAAGGAATTTTTACGTAAAAAGAAATTTGAAGGATGGCGTAGTTTCTGCTTATCTATTTGTCCTAATACAAAGCCCTCTATTGTGTGGCAAAATATAAGAAAATTTAGATCTGCTTTTAATGACACCCAACAACCCAATTTATCTTATAATTTAGCAGAACAAATTATGGATTGTTTGGCACCACCTTCTGTACCCGAGCAATTTGTCTTACATACTCCCTTATTATCGCCTGTAGTAAATAGCAATTTTAATAATACTGAATTGAATTTGAATTCTCCATTTACATTGTGCGAATTAAAAGGGGTTCTTTCAAATGTTAAAGATTCTGCACCAGGTGAAGATGGAATCCCGTATTCTTTTCTGTCAAGCCTTGATGATAACAGTCTCACTTACTATCTATCACTTATCAATAAAGTAATGCTAACGGGGATTATTCCTCGGGCTTGGAGAACGCAAATTTTGATCCTATTGTTAAAAGCAAAGAAACCTAAATCAGATCCATCTTCTTACAGACCCATTGCTCTGTCATCCGTTTTGGTAAAAATAGCTGAACACATGGTGAAAAATCGCTTGGAATGGTTTCTAGAACATAATAAATTGTTATCAGAAAGTCAATATGGGTTCAGGAAAGGTAAATGCACTTTTGACAGTCTTAGCATCCTTACCACAGATATCCGTTTAGCCTTTTCTAATAATCATTCCGTTTTAGCTGCTTTTCTAGATATAAAAGGTGCATATGATAAAGATGATGATGAGTGTAAATATTTCTATACTGAAAAAAAAATTAATTCAGTTAAATATTCCAACTTTATTGATTAATTTTATTGTCAACATGCTATGTGAACGATTTGTTAAGTTTTGTATAGATCCAAGCACAGATAAATATATAACCAGAACTGTTTGGAAAGGTTTGCCCCAAGGTTCTGTTTTGAGCCCTCTTTTGTATAATATATACACATATGATTTAGAATCATTGGTGGACAGGTATGTTAATGTGCTGCAATATGCGGATGACCTTCTATTCTATGTGTCTGGACGATCTATAGATGATATGAGTGGGTCGCTGTCTACAGCATTAGATGATTTTAAGATTTGGTTAGAAGATAATGGTCTCGAATTATCAATATCTAAAAGCACTATAGTTTTGTTTTCTCGTAAACGGACTCTACCCACAATAAATGTTATGTATAACGATTTATTGCTGCCTGTAAAGGACCAGGTTAAGTTTTTGGGAGTTATACTAGACGCTAAATTGACTGGGCTCTATCATTTTGAATATATTACACAGAGATGTGAGAAAAATTTAAACCTCCTTAGATGTCTATCAGGGGTCTGGTGGGGTGCCCATCCCTTCACAATGAGGCTTTTATACAACGCGATAATACGAAGTGTGTTAGATTATGGGTCATTCCTACTGCATCCTAGTTATGGTAGGTCATTAAAAAAAATAGATAACATTCAGGCAAAAGCCTTAAGACTCATAACTGGTGCTATGAAATCCAGTCCCATTAACTGCTTGCAGGTTGAATGTTGCGAACCACCATTTAGTTTAAGACAACAATATTTAAGTGATAGGTTCTTCTTCCGGAGCATTCAGTTAAAGTACCACCCTTTATACCTTAAACTTTGTAGTCTAGCTCAGGAAGTAGATTCTTCTGCCTACTGGGACCATAAAGACGCGCCATGCCTGGTTAAAAGTTTAAAAAAATACAAAAATATCGTAGCATCTACTCACCAAAGCTCTCTGTTGCCTTTGTATCAATATAGTTATACTGCACTACTTAATACTCCACAAGTAGAATATAATTTGGGTATTTCTAAAAACACTTATTTCCAAAATGTTAAATTTAATAGTATAGTTTGTGAAAAATGGTGTAGTTGGCATTATATTTTCACCGATGCTTCCAAACACTCAGATACTACCTGTGTAGGCGTTGGAGTTTACCATTCACAAAATAAAGTTATACAAAAAATTAAACTACCTCCAGAATCTTCTGTATACACAGGAGAATGTTACGGTCTCTTAAAAGCAGTTGAATATATACTGTTATCAAAGCTACGAAATACTGTAATCTTTTGTGATTCCCTTAGTTCCTTACAGTCTTTAGAAAAGTTTCCTTTTAAACCTCAAAAGCAGTCCCAGATTGTTTTCAGCATTAGGGACCGACTACTTGAATGCTCCAAGAGAGGTCTCAGTGTAGTCTTTGCATGGATTCCTAGCCACGTTGGAGTTTTAGGTAATGAGAGAGCCGACCAACTGGCAAACGAAGCTATCTTTGATGGAGATAAATTCCCATATACTAATTATTGTCACGATTTGTCCAGTCTGCCCAAATCATTTTTATACGAAGAATGGAATAGACTCTGGATTAATAATCCATCTAAAGGGAAATACTATCGCCTTGTCCAAGAGTCTCTTCCACGTAAGCCTTGGTTCCACAAAATAATTTTAACCAAAAGGGCTACTTCTGTTATTTGCAGGATGCGTTTGGGTCACGTCTGTACTCCAGCACACTTACACAAGTTCAAAATAGTTGATGATCCCATGTGCTCCTGTGGAGAATATGGAGATCTGAATCACATCTTCTTTTCCTGCTCGCTTTACGACCACTCCGATATCTTTTCCCAACTCCAATCAATTGCAGTCCCTTTTCCTACCTCCATAATTTGTTTATTGTATCTTAATACCCGCGATGTATATAACATATTAGCATCTTTTATAGAAGATAACAATATTAAAGTATAAAAAATAAATAAATTGTATATATGTATATTAATAAATCCAATCCTTCTCCATCCAAAATTTTATCCGTAATCCGTAATCCTAATAATGTCCTATCATATAATTAAATAAGTTTCCCTAACTTTGACATTGGCTAATGTCCTCGTAGCCATAAAAAAAAAAAAAAAAAAAAAAAAAAAATACATGATGTGTTGTTGTGTGCGTGACCTCAACTCTGATGGCGTTACCTATAACTGTCATTATTAAAATTCAATTATTAAAGAATTCATAGACAACCTGCAACCGTGCTTCGACAAGTGACCTGTGTGAGTTTTTTTTATATGTGGGTTGTGATTGTTATTTAAATGATAAGTTTCGTTTATTGCAAGCTCTCATGTCAACAGGTTATCTTGTAAAATCGTAGTAGTCTCTGCTAACTGATTATGTTTTATTTTCAACAAGAAAAATCATCTTATTAGGAAATATTAATATAATCCTATTTAATTGCTTCTGTATAAAGTTTATCCTTCTAAGTAACAAAGGTGCCAACAGCGGAAGCAAGATCCAACTAACTATTTCGAAATTTTGTTATTAGCCGTTCGTTTTTAAGAAACAAGCGTTGATAACAAGTAAAGGCCGGCGTTTCCGACCGAATAATTATGTCGTCTATGAGCCAATGTGTTATTTACTTTGCTGGTTTTTCTGCGAACTAAGTAGAACTGGGAGCTACGAAATGCATAGGTAAACTCAGTGACGGCGTTCAGCAGTGGCTTCGACCTTTAAGGGGTCTCGCAAAAAAGTTTAATATTTATCACTTTACTGACTAGAACAACGTTCCATGTAGACCTCGCATGACTATTGTCGCCGACGTAAATTATTCACTATATATTCACTTTCGGTTTTGTTTAAAACAAATTATAATTTTGTTTACAGACACAAGGTCCCTGCAGATGCTGCGGCATATCCAACCGTCTTAAAACTCTACGCGTCTCTTCTCAAAGAAGAAGTGTTTGCGAGCACACATCCTGAACAAGTAAAAACAAATCAACGCAAGAAATCTTCAGAAACGCTGTAGAAAATCTTTGGGATATTACAATATAATCCCACCTTTGGATTCTAAGCACTTTATTTAATAATATATCTTGTAAACGGGCATACACATTTTTTGTTTGCGTCTTTCCTGTGGACATGGCAAAAGTTAACGGTCCAAAGTGAATATTTTTTAGCCAATTCTACATCAGCGCGTGCAACGCCTGGCCAACTTTTCCCCATTTAAATAATTCTTAAGTTTGCTGACTCAGAATCGCTAATTTTCTTTCTACAGACACAACTTCTGTTTCTTACGCTGTGTAAGTATTACCCAATCAGACTTGTAACAATAAAGTAATTATTTCCTGTTATTAAATTATGTTGTTTTTCTTCATTAGTATTGTGTGTGCTCTGGACTGTGAAGATAGAATATCGACGTTAATAAATACCTCGTTGTCATTCTGTTCGATTCCAGTGTTCAATTTAAAAATAGAAGTTACTATTGGCATTTGCATTTGTTTATTTACACTTCATATTAACCACAGTTCTAGACTAAATATAACACATACTTTATCAAATAGGCATTGGACTTGGCTATAGGGAGTCAAGGTTGTCCTACATTCCCGGAACGGCCTGCCGTCCGACCGCTTCTGTTCCCGTAAATAAATCAAAAACACGGGGCCCGATAGCGCTAAACTAATATTAGTGGGACAATGGAACTCTCCAAGTTTTCCCATTTGCTCGACTCTAGTACGCATTAAGAATTTTGATTTCGGATAGGAATTTCTCCATGAAACTCCAGCTGAAACTGGCTTGAAACAAGACGAAGCGGTCTTTGTTTTTACCCAAAAATATTGAAATTTCCTTTTTATAAACTTGCCGCGTGCTCCAAGATTTTCGTTGTTTTTCAACTGGAGTTCTAAATACACTACAAACTTTTAACTAACTTTTTGTAGCCATTGCCAAAAAGGTTTAGGTACAGCCTGATACTCTGTTTAAATCTGGATGGCATAAACAATTTTCGCGCCGTCTAGCTTAAAATACAAACAACTCTTAATTCAACCTACTTGTGTAACTCTGTCTACATGTATACTTTGTTTGTAGTGCTGATTAATATAGGTTACTAATTAACCCTGGGAAAGTACAAAGTTCCAGTAAGACGCAGTTTTATCTCCTTAAGCAAAACCATCAAAGAGTAAGTCGATTAAGGTTGTGTGTTAAGTAAGTTGGTGTTTCGTTGTTCTCTTATTTATTTTAAACGGGTTGTTTCCTGCTGCTCCATCTGTAAAGAACTCGTTTATCGCGATCTAACGAGCACCATGCAATTTTTACACCTGTGAATATAATAATATCATCCAACACTGGCAAAAATTGTATTTAATTTGAAATTACAATGTTTTAGTAATCAGGTCTCAACGACCTACTCATTTACAGTTTGGTCCAGAACTTTTAAAACAAAGCTATTGTTAAAAAAAGTTTTCGCGTGAAAACTTTCAAAAAAAACTTCTCGTTTGTCGAATTTTTACGGGTTTAGCTTCACGGGTTTGTTACAAGGTTCATAAAATTAGTTTGAAATAAGCATTTTTTACGCAGAACTAAAAATAAGACTAACAAAAAGCACGAATGAGAAATATAAAACTTTGAAAGGTGCTTTTTTAGAAAAATATGAGTTTGAGCCGATATAACCATTGTACAATCATTGTACTCTGTAAAAGAGTATGATATTATCATTATTTAATTTTGACATCTGAATCTGTATGTATTTTTATTCTTTTTGTTTTTATTGTTATTATTTATTGATTGTTTGGTCTTATGACATCTTCACATTATGTGAATTAATATAATTCATTTAATATTTTTATGTTGTAGTTTTTAAATTTATTTGACATTCACACATTATGTGATTTAATATTTTTATTGACATTTTTGTTTTATCTCACTTTTATTGTTTTTAATATTATTATCTTTGTGACATTTTAATTTAATATATTTTTCATTTATGTTTTTCAAATTCTTATGACGATCTTTTCGTGAATTCTTTATGTTTGTGACATTTCGAATGCTGAATATAATTGTAATTTTCAATCAGAAATAAATGAATCTATCTATCTAACAAAACACGAGCTCATTATTTTTCATGTTCTCAAACATATAATCAAATTAGTAATGATTACTTATCAATTTGCTTAAAAAAAAATTTCTATAGAAGTTAGAGGGTTTAGTCAATTTTCAGTACTTTGGAGGCCAATATCTCCAAATAGGTTGGGTTTTCGCAGCTAAAAAAAATGTGGGTCTGATATTTTAGACTACTCTCTAAAATATCAAAATGAATCAAATCGGAGCTGGACAGTTGGGTACATTTCCTTGAAAGAATTTAATTATATAACAATATAATCTTTTATTTATATTTGTATTCTAAAACGCATTAAATAATTTTAATAATATAATACATTTTTCATAGGAACGTGAGTAAAATAAAAAAAGTGGAAACAAAATAAATATAAACTACATAAATTTAATATACCTAACTATAAAAAGAAAACACCATCTAGAAGGCCCTCCTGCGGCATAGACCCCAACACACTGGCGGCATTACCTCTCTGTACAGCCAGAGAAATTCGCTGGGAGAGGTAAGCGCCAGCTCTGGGGTCTCCTGAGATCTCTATCAGCCGGGACGACAAGGCCCCCATGAAGGCCCTCATGTCGCCAATTTTTCCCTCTCGCGCTATCAATGAGCACCCGTTTTTCAGTGTTTTCACAGGTTTTAGTACATTTCAGAACTTAGTAGTGATACTTAAACGTTTTTGAACCACACCGTCCCCAATAACCCATTTATTTTTGAGCAATAAGCTTCGTTATAGACTGAGTTGAGTCAATAAGTATTCAGCTTTTTAACTATATACGCTAACGCATTTTTTCCTCGCAAGTCAGCTTTATTACCACATTTTTAGAAATGTAGAGCCACACCTAACTACACATTGCTGTATCAAATTTCACACGTAAAAAAAGTGAAAAAATAATAAACATACAGTATCTATTTAGATTTTACCAACATAAATATAAATCTTATTCGCAATCTATTTTCTTTAGAAACGGGCGACGTGCAAAGTTGAATAAACTTTTAAGCGGTGACATTATTTAGTAGCCACTCGAGCACTAAACACCTAGGGCTACCAAAATAACCGGCCAAGTGTGAGTCGAACTTGGGCACCGAGGGTTCCATACAAATTTTTAGGTATGGCAAAATATACGCCGTAAACAGCCATAATACTATAATAATCCGGTGTTAGTAGAACGCCTGATTAAATAAAAGTTAAAATCTCAAATTTCCAAACCGGTAACTAGACATGTTCTTTCCGTGGACCTTTCAATACAAGTACCCGGGCGACCGAGCTCCACTCGGGCTAAAACTCTGTATTAAGCGTTTTCCCAGTGATTAGACCACGCTAGATCAATTTATCATCCCCGAAAACCCCCACATACCAAATTTCATCGAAATCGTTGGAGCCGTATCTGAGATTCTAATTATATACATACAAGAATTACTCGTTTAAAGGTATTAGATTAGATAGATAGATGAGATAGATAGATAGATTAGATAAATAGATAGAATACAATAACTCTTTATTGTACATGTACACCACAAAGAAAACAATACAGATAAACAAGTACATGGAAAAATTAGACAAGGTAAGCAATAGGCGACCTTATCGCTTCGAAGCGATCTCTTCCAGGCAACAATTTTTTTTTTTTTCTAAAGAAAACAAGGAATGGATTTCAGGAGGTGGTGCAATATAAGAATAAAAATAAATAGTTATATAAACATTCTACAAAAACAACGTAATATTATTTTCCTACTCCAGTACTTTTATCTGTTTTTACATGGTCGCGAACAAATATATAAGAACATAGACAATATGACTTCAGAAAGTCTATACTTAATCTATTCGCCATAACAGCACTCGTGTCGTAATGTCGTTATTACGATACACCTAGCTGCCACATAATATTAAATGTAGGGTACACTCAACACTAAAGCCCGGTTTAGACCTGCTGAGTTGAGTAGAGTAGGGTACAGTCGGGTACAGTAGGGTAAAATAGAGTACAGTAGAGTACAGTCGGGTACAGTAGGGTAAAATAGGGTACAGTAGGGTACAGTCGGGTACAGTAGGGTAAAATAGGGTACAGTAGGGTACAGTCGGGTACAGTAGAGTAAAATAGGGTACAGTCGGGTACAGTAGGGTAAAATAGGGTACAGTTCGGTACAGTAGGGTAAAATAGGGTACAGTAGGGTACAGTCTGGTACAGTCGGGTACAGTAGGGTAAAATAGGGTACAGTAGGGTACAGTCGGGTACAGTAGGGTAAAATAGGGTACAGTAGAGTACATTCGGGTACAGTAGGGTAAAATAGGGTACAGTCAGGTACAGTAGGGTACAGTCAGGTACAGTAGGGTAAAATAGGGTACAGTCGGGTACAGTAGGATAAAATAGGGTACCCTACTGTAGTACCCGACTGTACCGTAAACTGGGGTTACTTTGAAATGCGGGGCTACTTTAGAAACAGTTTTTTTACGCCGTGTCCTTATTATTTTAGACCATCTGTGGCAGTGAAATAACTACCTTGATAAATCACCTAACTTTTTACGTCATTTGCTCAAACAATCTATGAATATTTGCGTTTTTATAACCATTTTAAATCTATCAAAGTAGCCCCAAAATTTCTTAAAGTAACCCCAGTTTACCGGTACCCTACTGTACCCTATTTTACCCTACTGTACCCGACTGTACCCTATTTTAGCCTACTGTACCCTACTGTACCTGACTTACCCTATTTTACCCTACTGTACCCGACTGTACCCGACTATACCCTACTGTACCCTATTTTACCCTACTGTGCCCGACTGTACTCTACTGCACCCTATTTTACCCTACTGTACCCGACTGTACCCTACTGTACCCTATTTCACCCGACTGTGCCCTACTGTACCCCATTTTACCATACTGTACCCGACTGTACCCTACTGTACCCTATTACACCCGACTATACCCTACTTTACCCTACTTTACCCGACTGTACCCCATTTTACCCTACTGTACCCGACTGTACCCTACTGTACCCTATTTTACCCTACTGTACCCGACTGTACCCTACAGTAGGGTACAGTCCAGTACAGTAGAGTCGAGTCGTAGGAAAAATATTGTATGCAACGGTGTATAATTTGGTCTTAACGGCTCGTGCCGTTTTCCATTGCGATACTCGCATTCGCTCGTATCGCAACTCACGTCACTCGCCTTTTAAGACCTCAATTATACAACCGTTGCATAAAATACTATTACAATACACATCATAAAACACACATAGATAAATTATACACAACAATAAACTTGTAAATATATAAACGGGCTATAATTTTCACGCAAAAGATAGCAAATAGTGTTCTTTAAGCAAAGATATTAAAATATTTATAATATTTGTTGTTATAGCGGTCACAGTAATACATAATCGGTGAACATTTTAAGTGTTTAACTATTACGGTTCCAGAGATAGAGCCCTGTGAGTCCTGTGACAGACGGACAGACAGCTGAGGCTCTGCAACAGGGTCCCGTTGGCACCCTTTGGGTACAAAACCTTAGAAATCCTGATTAGCAATTACCAGTTGAAATATTCCAGGCTAGTTTTAAAACACATTGCGTCCATTCTATTGTTGTTGGGCAAAAGTCCGATGCCATGTGCGAGCAAAAAATCTGGACATTATGGTGACTCTACAATGTTGCTACTTTGTTCTTTCAAGTCGCTAGAAAATTTAAAATCGCCGGTTTGTGTCAAATAGGCTCCGAATGTCGATAAATGTAAGGGGCAATGACAAAAAAAATCACTCAAATGCACAAAAGGATTTTTTTCCAGGAAAAGTTATTTAACCCTAATAAATTTAATAATAATTATGTAATACACTTTGTTCACTAAAAATTAAAACTACATTAAAATTAAATGAAATAAACTAAAAGGATTGAAAAAAGAGTGCCAAATGTCCCTAAGATGCCAACACTGCTACACATACCCAATGAGCAAATTTCGCGGAGGGCGGAGCGGCAACGGGCGCCGGGCAACGTCCAATGTCTTTATCCGACCCAAACAAGGATTACTGACAAAGCCCTTTGCGGCCAAGTCAGAGTTCACGATTATACAAACATCGTTACCGCTATTACTGTACTCCAATCTGTATAATTCCATCCTTATGCCTAATACAACTATTAATACGGCATCACAATACAAGGTGGCTTGAGAGATAATTATGTAACTCTCCAAATCTCTTGATGGTAACCTATAGATAAATGGTTGTTTTAAATGGTCGCTATTCAATGTGCTAATAGCCTAGTTACAAATTCAGCTTAGCAAATTTAACAGTTCCGAGTTAGACTCTCCCAAGGAGACATTTTCTTTAACCGACTTCAAAAAAGACCAAACTAAGATTGTAAATTTTGCTCGCGAATGTATTTCTAACGTGGGGGAAGCCGCGGGTTAAAGCTATTTATTTTTACGAAATAGGATGGAATACTAGCAAATGAGTCAACTGATGGTAATTGTGCACCACAATAATAACTGAGGACACTCTCAATACCAGAGGGTAGCAGTTGCGTTGCCGGCCTAGAGGACTAAGATCGAATAAGTACCTCCTGTGCCAATAATTTCGCCTACTTCTTACTTTCCACGCCGGAACACATCAGCGCAAGCACTGCTGCTTGGCGGCAGGATTAGCAAGTAAGATGGTGGTAGCGTTCCAGACGGATCTTGTACTGGTCTTACCATCCGTATTTGTATAACGTTCTAACAAAGTGAATAAGTAAGAGATACAAAGGCGGTCCGATCTAGACACGAAACGTGACGCCCCGAAGGCTAAACCAACCCACAGTCATCACCCTCTTTTATCACTACATTGATGGTGTCCTTACGTGCTGCCTTGCTATACAGCGAGGTAATGCTGCCAGTGTCTTTGGGTCCATGCCGCGGGGGGAACCTTTTGTTAATTTTATTTAGTTTTAGTTTAAGTTAGTTTTATTTTATTTATAGTTATAGTATCAATTTATTATTGTTGTTGTCTTTTAATATCATGTGTTTTATATTATGTACAATAAATAGAGTTTATTGTTAAGGAATAATTCTTCTTCTTCTTCTTTTTCAGGCTTTTTCTATCCACTGCTGGATGTAACCCTCTCCTAATCTCCTCCACTTCGTCCTAATCTTCGTCTTCCTGAGCCAGTACGGTCCGGCGTAACTTTTTATGTCATCAGACCATCTCATCTGGGGTCTGCCTACACTTCTTCTTATGGTCCGCGGTCTCCACACCAGCACTCTATGGGCCCAGCGGTTATCCACTCCGCGTGCCACATGCCCCGCCCAGTTCCAAATCAGTCGTGCAATGCGTCTCAAGATGTCTGTTACTTTAGTGCGTTTCCGGATGCAATCATTCCGCACTCTGTCTCTCAAACTAAGCCCTAACATGGCTCTCTCCATGGATCTCTGAGCGATTTTGAGCTTCTTAACCATGTTTACTATAAGGGGCCATGTTTCAGAAGCATATATGTTAAAAGTGGGAGAACGCACTGATCGAAAACCTTGGTTTTAAGGTATTGGGGCAAGGATCCAGAGAATACCGGTTTCAGTTTGCCGAAGGCAGCCCATCCAAGCTGAATACGACGGTCAATTTCTTTCGTTAAGTTTTGGCGTCCTACCGTCATAACTTGTCCCAGATACACATATTGGTCGACTTGCTCCAGAGGTGTGTTTCCTATTAAAGCTGGGTTTGCAGTAAGATCGGCCGTAGCCATCACTTTTGTTTTCTCCATGTTCATTTGGAGGCCGACTTGGATGGAGCTGTTATGTAAATCTTGCAGCATCTGTTCTAAATGGTGTCTATTGTCTGCAATGATCACAATATCATCGGCAAATCTTAGGTGGTTTAAGTATTCCCCCTCTATGTTAATACCTAGAGAATCCCAGTGTATTGTCTTAAAGATGTCTTCCAAAGCATTCGTGAAAAGCTTAGGGGAAATGACATCCCCCTGCCGTACACCTTTTAGAATCGGGATTGGATTCGTTGTGGAGTCGTTCAAGCGAATCTTCATCGTGGCTGAGTTATACAGGCTCTTTAGGACTTCTATATACCTTTGGTCTATTTGGCATCTTTTTAGAGAGTTCCACACTGACCAGTGCTCTACGGAATCGAAAGCCTTCTCGTAATCAACAAAAGCTAAATACAGAGGTTTGTTGTATTCTACTGACTTTTCGATTATTTGTCTTAAGGTGAAGATATGGTCAATCGTTCCGTAACCTTTCCTAAATCCCGCCTGCTCACGGGGCTGGAAGTGATCCATTCGTTGTGCTAGTCTGTTGGTGATAACTCTGGAAAAGGCCTTGTATACTTGGCTCAATAAAGATATAGGACGATAATTCTTCAGCTGAAGCTTGCTGCCTTTTTTGTGGAATAGGGCGACTATGCTATTACGCCAGCTTGATGGTACTTGTCCCGTGAATAAGCACTCATTAAATAGCCATTTGAGTTCCGTGAGTATTGGACGTCCACCTGCTTTTAGAAGTTCCACGGTTATAAGCAATAATTAATTTAACAAAATTTAATATATTCAATATAATAATCAATGAAAACAGTAGATAAAGTAGGTATTTTGGTAAATTTATTTGTAAAATAAGTAAATAACCAATTTGAACCAAGGAGTTAAGCTGTATAGAGATAGGCTGTGTGGACATATAACATTGTCGTTTACCGTGTTTTTTTTCTTAATATTTTTTAACTTTTCTGGTTTAAGTCACTAAATAAGAAACCAATGTAAATTAATAATTTAATTTAATAATATTTCACTGGCATTATAAAATTTTTAATATGATTAATTAAGAAAATATATTATATATTATTCTTATTCTTATTCTTAAAAAAAAACTCAATACTAAATTATTCCATGTATATGCCGTAATGCTTGGCTGAATGCGTATGTGTTCCATTGACAGCCAATGCCTTTATTTTTTTAATTCATATCTACCCTAGGGAAGAAAATAATAGTTATCCTCCCGTATGTCAGATATGATTTGCCTCACTTTCCGAGTATGAAAGATGAAAATAAATAAGTATAATTATATACCTACCCATCGTAGATTTATTTGCATACTTTTAAATCTCTAGTGCCCATGTGTAGGTGAAGGCATATCATAAATTGCTAAATTAAATCTTGTACACAATGTAGGTCGCAGCTGCTACGTTGAAATTAATAAGTAGGTACATTACGATCTCTAAAATCTAAATTGCACTATAAAATCTGTGTGCGGAACTTAAACTTGATTGATACTATACATTATGCTTGTCGGGTTCTTGCTGTTTTAATTAAAATATATATTTTCATACAAATTCTGCTTCATATGCCTTTACTTCTAACTATGCTGATCAAATTTTCGAAGTCGAATGTAAACTACTCCAGTAATCTTTCTAATGCCGAAGCCTCGTGTCACAGTGTTCGAAACGCCTCAACCGATTTTTATATATTTTTTGTATGTTTGGTTGGTAGGAGAAATAAGTAGTTCATAAAGCATTTTTCACCGTATTTCCCCAATTAGGTTCGATTTCTTTGATAAATTACAATTATGGCAGAACGACATTTGCCGGGTCAGCTAGTTTGGTATAGATTCGACGGTTAAAAGGCAAAACGCATGAAGCGACACTTTTTGTCAAAATGAGTACATATTTGAATGAAATCAGCGAACTTTTCTCCGTCGTTTGAGCCGGGTTTCATGTAAAGTTCAAAAAATGTCGCTTCATGCGTTTTGTTTTTTAACCGTCGAATGTAAGTGGGATGACTGTAGAATTACAGTCAATAAAAAGTTCAACCAACAAAAAAGCCAAAAAAATTAAACAATCTCATTGCTACATTAAAAAAAAGTACACGCTACTTGCTTCAAATGCAGGGGATCCCGGTCAAAGTAGACATGTAAGGTAACGTCCCTGTGCTCGAAACTGACCGAATACATGGCACCTTCAATCTTATGTCATAGTAAGAGAGGTGACAGATGGGTGTCATCTACTGGGCGTTCAGGTGTCGAGCATTTGTACGTTTACCTTACTGGTAGGTATGTACCTACAATCACTTATTCAAATAGTACCGCATTTACCGCTTAAAAGGTATTGAACATCTACACCTAAGTTAAGATTGGATTCAAAGGCACTCCGGACCCATTCCCATTTAATTGCATTGTCTTAGGTTATACAGGGTAAGGTAAACAAAGTCGAAGGCCAGTCCCTAGCCACGCTTCATTGGGCACCCTAACGTTCGATGATCCTTGTATTCTTACTTCTAAATTAAGAAGATGCGGGTGTTGAATTTATTCGATGTTATTCGATTCCCTGCTTGTACTCGGGTTGAGGTTTAGGTAGCTTTAACTAATCGAATCGAATTTGAAAATGTCTAGGTTTTCCATTGCGTTGAGATCGAGAATAAAACGCCGAAATAACACGTTTCTTATACCTATAGAGACTTTTGATTAGGGTTCCGTACCCAAAGGGTAATAAAAACGGGATCCTATTACTGAGACTCTGCTGTCCACCCGTCCGTCTGTCTATCCGTCTGTCTATCCGTCTGTCACCAGGCTGTACCTCGGGAACCGTGATGTATTTCTGTTGCCGCTATAACAACAAACACTAAAAATAAAAAAAAATAAAAAATTAATGGGATTCGTCATACAAACGTATTTTTTTCAGCATTTTTTAACTCGATCTTTATAATAGCGTTAACTAGACACTTGAAATTTTCACCGATTATGTATTATTGTGGCCAGTACAACAACAATTAATAAAAATTAAATTATATTAAATATTAAGGAACTGACTATGACTAACCAATATAATTTTATTTTTATATTTTACTACCTGACCCTGCAAACGTTGTTTTGCCTTATATCACTTAGGGGTATAAAAAATAGCCTACGACCTATTCTCAGACCTAACGATTATGGAGAAAAAAGTTTCATAAAAATCGGTCAAGCCGTTTTGGAGGAGTTCGGTAACAAACACCGTGACACGAGATTTTTATATATTAGATTTTATCAATTCGTCGGGGTACTTGCTATATAATATATAACAACATATCCGTACAAAATTACAGCTTCCTAGCGCAATAGCCACTGCGCTAAGCCGCGGATAGACAGGCAGACAGACGGACGGACAGACAGACAAGGCATGACGAAACTATAAGGGTTCCGTTTTGCCATTTTGGCTCCGGAACCCTAAAAATGAAGCAATGGGTATAATCTTTACGATTTGTTTGTAAATCAGACTTAGTAATTTGATTATAGTGCCATTATAAAACTAACGGAGTATTTTCGGATTCAAAATCAAAGTAGGTAAGAGCTCACTTTGGCATTCAAATATATCGATCCAAATTTGTTTAATCGTGTTTCGGAAACAACACGAATTAAGGAATACGATCAAGATTAGGTATCCTAATATTTTTTTATTATTTTACTTCCATAAAATAGACCAATTTTATAAAGTCTTTTTACTTTTATCTGCTTTTTACACGGTCGCAAACTAATATATAAGAACATAGATAATATGACTTCAGAAAGTCTATACTTACTCTATTCCCCATAACAGCACTTGTGTCGTAATTTCGTTATTACGATACACCTAGCTGCCACAGATTATTAAATGTAGGTTACACTCAACACCAAAGCCCAGTTTAGACCTGCTGAGTTGAGTAGAGTAGGGTAGAGTAGGGTACAGTAGGGTACAGTACGGTTCAGTAGGGTACAGTAGGGTAAAATAGGGCACAGTAGGGTACAGTAGGGTAAAATAGGGTACAGTAGGGTAAAATAGGGTACAGTAGGGTACAGTAGGGTACAGTAGGATACAGTAGGGTACAGTAGGGTAAAATAGGGTACAGTAGGGTACAGTACGGTACAGTAGGGTAAAATAGGGTACAAAAGGGTACAGTAAGGCACAGTAGGGTAAAATAGGGTACAGTAGGGTACAGTAGGGTAAAATAGGGTACAGTAGGGTACAGTACGGTACAGTAGGGTACAGTAGGGTAAAATAGAGTACAGTAGGGTACAGTAGGGTAAAATAGAGTACAGTGGGTACAGTAGGGTACCGTACAGTAGAGTACAGTACAGTACGTACAGTAGAATCGAGTCGAGTCGTAGAAAAAATATTGTATGCAACGGTGTATAATTTGGTCTTAACGGCTCGAGCCGTCTTCCATTGCGATACTCACATTCGTTCGTATCGCAACTTACATCACTCGCCTTTTAAGACCTCACTTATGCTAGGTTTACACGGAGCTTAGTAGCTAATGCTTAGTACTTGTCACTTACACTTGTCAGATGCGTGTATTGTATTATTAATTAATACTAAGCACTTGAACAATATTATGTTTACACACTTCTGACAAGTGTAAGTGACAAGTACTATGCATTAGCTGCTAAGCTCCTTGTAAACCTAGCAAAATACAACCGTTGCATAAAATACTATTTAAAAATAGCATTAAACGTGATTGGTGGACTCTTAATAAGGTATCGCTACAGTTAATTTCAAGGCAGAAATAGAGTAATATTAAAGTCACTCAGCCAATAAACATTGAAGCATGCAAAATTATAACTTCACGCTCACTAACTAAGCTTAATGGACGTCTAATCATCATAAATATAAAGTTCCTAATGGTGTTGACCTTATTAAATGTGTATTATTTTATTAATAACACCGCTATATGATTAGGTATCTACCAACATTTAAGTAAGTAATTACTTGTTCAATATTAACCCTTACTTTATGCATAAAGATAAAAAAATATTCGTCGCTTTGCCAGTATCTAGGTACCTGACGATATTCAATACCTTCTTAAAGCTGATTCAATTTCGCTACGTAGGTACTTACCTACTATTATTTTGATCGAAGTACGATCAGTTCTGATTTTCGTAAGTATTATCTTTTCCTTTACTTCCAGACAAGTTCCGAAAGTGTTTTATTTGGAAGTGCCTGCGAAGTAAAAAGTTATCGTAGAGATATTTACAGTAGGTATATAAGTTGTCCGCGAACAACTGTGAAGACTTTTGTTCGTATTTATAACGAGCTCGGGTTCGCGCTGAACTTTGAATTAGATTTAATCAATGCAAACTATCCAGGCGTCGTCAACCGTCCCTAAATACAAACACATTATGAAACACAATGCTCTAAGTATTTCCAATCTGCAGTTTATTTAATACTCCATCCGAACTCGATTTGTGATTTTAATGCCGACTGCGGAAATCTTGACAGAAATGTAGGTGATTACTGATTACTTACTGAAATGCTTTTTTTAGGGCTCCGTGGCCACAACCGGAACCATTTTACACATCGCTTTTTTTAGCATTAGAAATAAGGTAAACAATCTTGACGAGTCTTATTATTGAAAAACGCTTTTAAAAAAATTGTAACTATTGCTTATGAAGCCAAAAGAATGTATAAAATATGTCTTTGCTAGTTGTTACATATTTGCTGTTATTTATTTTTCAAAGGAGTTTTTCAATAAAAAGACACATCAAGATCGCTTACCTTCTTCCTAATACTAAAAAAAAAACTAAGTATAGTTTCGTCCGTCTGTCTCTCTGTCACAGGCATTTCACTTTGACACAATAAGGACTCTGTCAATAAATGTTGCGTCCACCCTAAACCGCTACCATTTTAGTAAATGAAATTTGAAATAATATTGCAGTAACATTTGTTTATTAGAGGATCCAGTCTTTGAAAAATATTTTAGGAGATTTCATAGAATTGCTAACTATATAGCTCAAATAATACCTAGTAACGAACCCTTTTTTTCTTATTTCAACCACGAAACCTTTTATTATGCTTGTTTCGATACGCACTTGGTCGGTTTTTATGTAATGACAAGTTTATTTTGTAAAATTTTGTGTATTATGGCGCAGTAATTATACGGTACATTCTTTATTAGTTACCGTTAAGTTGATAAAGTACAGTCGAAATCATAAATATGTATACAGTCATCACGTCAAAATATGTAAACATCAACCTTATGGTTAATGATAATGACATAGAGTTGTATAGATATTTTTGACACCTTGTTAACATATACACATATATTTTACTTACTTAATAAATAACATAGCTAATAAGTCATGTAAACTAACACAATATGGACTTGTTCTGAATTAAATTATTATTATTATTATTATTATTATTATTATTATTTTGCACGTGACCGTACCCATATGCTGGGGATTTTAAACTTTTCAGATATCCGCAATAGTCTCTACAACATCGATTTTCTTTGATTGAGACAATCTTAAATATCTGGGTGAATCTGTCTGGTTTAATGAAAGCATGTTGTCGATCCCTGATCGATGGTGATGCTGATTATTGTGACACGAATGCGTTTAACAGGCGTGTGCGATGTAACAAGCTGGGCAGCTGCGCAGCGGAGGCAGTGTGGCCCGGCAGAGCGGCCAGACAGGTCCCCAGGGGTCGCCTCCGACACATCTCCCTGCGTCAAGCGGAATGGGCCATAATGTAAATATCATCCTGCCAACGTATTTGTTCGGGCCGAAATGGCTCTACAGATGAGAGGACGATTCCTCTTTCTATTGTTTTGCGCATTCGTTGCGGGAAAAGAGAATGGTAAGTAAATATTGTTTGTATTTAAATAAATACTATTGTCTATCTCTTTGGTTCTAGAGACGCATGTCTGTGCATACATTACTCAGCTTTGGAGGCATAGGTATTTTTAATCTTGTTTGGTTAAAGGCTGTAGAGTTTGGATTGTTTGTTTTTTTTTTATAACTGATTCTGGGGCGTACGTTTCGTGGCATTAATTACTTACTTGAACTGCTGTCAGTCTGTACAAAATAAAATAAGTGCGTACTACGTCCTGTGATAAAGCTTAGCGAAGTTTATTTTTACCACCCGTAGGTATTCCAGAATAAAAACATCAATATTGTTTCATTTCTGGCTTTTCAGTTTCTCTATGGACAACATTTTTATATGTATTTGACATCGCTTGCTGCAGCTTCTATTTATTCAACCATTACGGAACCATTTTAGTAACATATGCGCTTTCTTTTCCCACCAGCTCCATGCGATACCGATAGTATAACGTTACATCTCACTTTTATGCAATATTATTAATCTAAAAGAGAAACTGACCGCCACTGAGAAGCCATATTCTTTGGGCTTAGGCTTAAAAACTTTCCGCAAAATGTATACTCCTGAAATGTAAACTTTTTCAATTAAGGCATTTTGTCGAAATCCACGCTTTACCATACATGCATTTGCCCAATAAGAGTATTTACCCTAAAATTTCGCAAAATAACGTTAATAGGACGGCCGTTTATATAATATGCATGCACAAAATACGTCTCTTTGGAAAAAGAACACCTTCTATGAAAATATACAATCAGAAAAAATGCTCTATCCGAGAAAGTTCACTTATTGGGCAAGTGCACCCATTGAGAACCAGAGCCACTGCACCTTCCGAGATTTTTTAAACACGTTTAGGTTGTAGGGGGTGTTGTTGCGTAGGTGGGTGTAGGTTTTGAATACATTTTGGGAAAGTGAGTTGCCTGAAGCATTCTTTTTACGTTTCTCGAATAGACGCGACCTCCCCTTAAAGCTGACTAGGCAAAGACCGACAGCTGACTAGGTAAAGAACGACGAAGCACCGTCATTAATTAAAATTATAATTCGGATAACTAAACTCCATTAAATGCTAAGAAAATTGCACCCAAATTAAATTTTTAATAGCTTTAAAAAATAATACTGAATCCCACAAGGTCAAAAGTCAGCGCTCACCTACCTAACAATAGTTCACTTTGAAGTTTACTTACAAACTTATGCTTCCACGAGGCAGTGTTGAATATAAATACCATCAATCACTGTTCAAATAAAGTACCTAAATACTAAAGAAGAGTTAACCGTGGTAGCCATGTGGGTTGACCTATGATATCTCAAAAAGAAGGTCGTTGAGTCAAAGACGACACGACGCACTTCTCAGTTTTTCAGAATTGATGTGCAATACGGTAAAACTGCTTAGTGTTCTAAAATATAGCTACCTAGCATGCTTCATTAATATGGCCAATGTTACAAGTATAGCAAAAGACGGATAGTTTGGGCGTATTTTCTAACAAAAGTTACATAGCTCGGGACGCACCCTTTCGCTGAAAGAAAACATCGTGACTGCACACAGCTATGAAGCAATTCAATTGACGTTCCTGATCCGCTCTAGACCCGCCAGAAGAGGCCTATGACCAAAAGTGGGATGTATGGGCCGGAGATAATAATAAAAGATAATAAAAGACGATGTTACGTATTTAATAAAATATTGTATTAATCATTCACATTTTTTCCAGATGATTTAGAGATTTTTAACGTGCTGTCAGTGGTTGGTGAAAAGTTGCCCGATGGAGTTTCCCGAGTGCCGGGGCGCTGCCAAACCCCCTTGACCCCTGAGGCGGAATACTCGGCTTTCCACCTCAACGAAAATGCTAGCCTCCACCAGCTCACTTCGGGAATGTTCTATAACACCTTTCCTGAGGACTTCTCCGTACTCTCAGTAGTCAGGTTGCCAGGTAAATTGAAGCTTTCGGTTAAGTAAAAAATGTTTAGCATTTTAACACATTGAGTGCAGAAAACGTCAGGCGTGTTCTGTGATCGTTCGTAGGCAGTTTTCGCTACAAAGCGGAAAAACGCTGCTACCGACAAAGTTGTTCATACATAATGCGGGTTGCGTTCAATTTGCCCATCGCAGACCGCAGAACGCATCCAGTGTGGCAAATCCACACAGTTACTTTACACGAAGTAAGGTTTTAACGTCCAAAATATTTTTGTTTACTGTTGTTTTTGTGTACTGTTTATTTTTGTTTATTTTTGTTTGTTGTTTTTGTTTGTTTACTTTCACTGCCACGTATTGCTACGCGCTACGCTCGTAGCCAGTAGCAGCGTTTTTCCACTTTGTAGCGAAAACTGCCTACGAACGAACGCAGAACACGCCTGACGTTTCTACGTTTTACATGAAGGGTAAACGGCAAAAACACGGCTAGTCACATTTTTTGAAAAATGAGGTTTTTATCTCTAAATGTACAGAGCTCGCAAAGTATTCTTATTACTAACCATTAGATTAAATAGGTAGGTATGGATAACTGAAAGAATAAATATTTTTTTCAATTTTAAAAATATGTTTACCATAGTAATTGTTCGTGATGACTAACTTTCAAACCGCTGAAACTCAAAAAGTTGCTTAGGGGACTAGACATGTTGTTTCCGTGTACCCTTAACATAATCTTAAAACACACATTTAAATGGTATAAAGTAACTCGCTATAGTTCTTAATTTTTAGGGTTCCGTACCTCAAAAGGAATAAAAACAGAACCATTATAGGATCACTTTCCGCCCGTCTGTCAAGACTCTTTATCTCGGGAACACGTGGAGGTATCAAGTTGACATTAAAACCATATACTCAGGTCTACAGTCCCTTGAAACTGTGAAATAATCAAACTTCTAAGTTAACGTAAAATAAATATACGGCCGTTTTTGCCGCAAAAAACGTATATTTCGATACGTACTCTCAAAGGAATCAAAATGTATAGGGTATTTTCCGTTGACCCTGAACTATATTTGGCATGTAGGTAATACCGTCTTATAGGTACTAACTACAAGTATAGGGGAAAACTGAAAACTATATACCTGCATTTGTAATTTTGTAAGAGGGTCCCGACTTACCAATATAAAATGATTCCACACTGCGTACATTTTATTTAAAAGTAGGTCTCTGCTAACACTCCGAATTATAATAGATCCGGATCCGGCTGTTTACGGCGTAAATTTTTACATACCTACTTACCTACAAATTTGTACGGAACCCGTGGTGCGCGAGCCCCTCTCACACTTGGGCGGTTTATTTACATACTAGCCTTCCGTCCGCAGCTTCGTCCGCGAAAAAATTTTTTTTCCTGTAGCAAAAAGGCATTTTCCCGCGGTAAAAAGTAGCCTATGTCACTCAGTGATAATGTAGCTTTCTAACGGCAAAAGAATTTTTGATATCGTTTTTAACCTCCGACACAGAAAGAGGGGTGTTATAAGTTTGACCGCTATGTGTGTGTGTGTCTCTCTGTCGCATCATAGCTCTTAAACGGGTGCACCGATTTGGATGTGGTTTTTTTTTAATAGAAAGCAGGTTTCTTGGCGAGATGGTTCTTAGATTGACTTAATGTTCAAACATACGAGTTACATAATTGCGTTGGGGGTATTTAAAACTTTTAATTTATAGTTATAAGTTTATTCTTTACATACAAAAACACAAATTTTTCCTCTTTATTGACTCCTACCTCGCCTGATGAAAAGTGCAGATGAGACCAAAAGTGTATCTCACTGTTTCAGAAACAGCCTATTCACTCAAGCTTTGAATAGCCCTTGGCTGTATCTATCTGGAAATACAGACGATGGGAAAGACTTCCATTTGCTCTAAAGCTAATTTTTCATAACATTCGAAGCTATAAAATATTAACTAAGCTAATATTGTAGTTGTCCATTTATGCAAATATGCACATCACCCTGCTAAAATGGTTGTAAAATTAAAGTTCCAATCTATAATCATTAAAATTTTAAAGAAATGAAGAGATAAATATGCTTCAGCTACCCTTTGCCCGCGGCTTCGCTTGCGTAAACCATGGGGTCTAGCAGTCAAATTGAAATTTCAGGGCTTTACTAATTTCTCATGGGAATATTAGACGACCAGATGGCCTAGTGGTTAGAGACCCTGACTATGAAGCTTGAGGTCCCGGGTTCGATTCCCGTGTCGGGGCAGATATTTGTATGAAAAATACGAATGTTTGTTCTCGGGTCTTGGGTGTTTAATATGTATTTAAGTATGTATCTATCTATATAAGTATGTTTATCCGTTGCCTAGTACCCATAACAGAAGCTTTGCTAAGCTTACTTTGGGACTAGGTCAATTGGTGTGATTTGTCCCGTGATATTTATTTATTTATTTATTTATTTTTTATTTAATATTCCAATTTCTTATTTACGTTGAATGAAGTATCTTCTTTTTCTTCTTCAATTTAAGAGCTATGCTCTTGTCGGTGGAGTAACCGCCACTCTGCGCGGTCTTCGGCTAGCCGTTTGACTTCCTGATACGATACGACACCCACTGTCTCCTTCACCTGGTTGAAATAGATCAATCTTGGCCTTCCTCTGCCTCGTTTTCCTTCTGTTTAATGAAGAATACCAGTACCAAATTTCATGTATCTAGACTTAGCAGTTAAGAATTTAGGATTTTACATAAATCCCGTGAGAATGTCGGGATAAAAGCCTTTGTGTTATACCAGGGATATAAATAAGTAGCTATCTGCATAGGTACCACATTTCATCCAACCGTTTTAGCGTGAAAGAGTAACAGACACGACCATGGACAAACTCACAAACATTTCACTTAAGAATGTAGGTAATTTACTATGGAAAAAAATGAAAAAAAAATGGCATCGCTTGTGATAAGAATACGTGGCAGCACTAACAGCCTCCTGAAGACGATAGCTGTGAGAGATGAGTGCTCTTTTATGCAAAATTTAATTAAAAACACAATGTCACTTGTCCAATATGTATACTAACATTCATAAGTGAAATACTAATATTATTATATGGATCCTTGTTGTCTGATTAAATAAAATTATTATTATTATTATATATAATTTGTAGGACATAGGTACGCTTAAAGCTTCTGCTCATCAGGCCTGGTTCAAGGCACTTGCTGACAAGAGACAGAAACGACATCAAGGCAGCTCTGCGCCATCCCCCGCAAACTTCTCTTGTCAGGCCTTTAGGCGCACGTGTCGCTCTCGCATCGGGCTAGTCAGCCACGAAAAGCGTTGTGCACATTCATACAGGCAATACGCCATAATTCGTCTGAAACAGACGCATAGGCCTAAATGATGATGAAAGCTTCTGCTAGCCAATAGCTCTTGAAGCCACTTATTCAAATAGGTCGTTAGTAATTGAGACAACGCAGATCAATTACTGTAACTGTAGAGTAGAACAACTGAAAACGAAATAAAGTGTGACGTGATGCGTGCCAGAATATTATATGGTTGCTACTTAATTTTAAAATGACCAATCAACAACAATTGGTCCAGCAGTTGAATTGAAATTTCGAGATTTTAATCAATTAACGAGATTCCCAAAAAATGCGTCATGGTTTTCATTTAACCCTTTACCAGGTTAAGGGATATATTTTTTTATTATGAGAGGAAGGCAAACGAGCTCCCACATAGTTTATCGTTTACCATAGTGCGATTTCAACTCCAAATTTCAGCCCCCCCCTTAAATATTATTAGTTTTATTTTAGTTTAATTATTTATTTTTAAAGTGAATATATAACAATTATTCTGTGAATATTTCAAGCGTCTACCTGTTGCCGTTATCAATATCGAGTTAAAACGAGTAAAAAAATCACGTTTGTTCTATGGGAGCCCCCTTAAATATTCATTTTATTCTGGTTTATAGTATTTGTTGTTATAGCGGCAGCCGAAATACATCATCTGTGAAAATTTCAACTGTCTAGCTATGGTGATATGATAGCTATGGAACGGTGGTTCCTGAGATACAGCCTGGTGACAGACCGACAGACGGACAGACGGACAGACGGAGCCTAGAATAGGGTTCCGTTATTACCCTTTGGGTACGGAACCCTAAAAAGAGCGAAACAGAAATTTATTTTAGCTTAAGATATTATTTTTTCAATGATAATATGTTTACCACTTCGGTTCTTTTTACTTTCCTCGTAGTCGGTAAATAGAAGAAAAGACCATCTTCAAAAGAAGTATCGAAAATATCTTATGTGAAATTGGTACTTTTCCTCCCTTGTTGAACAACCTACTATTTTTAACTCATCATAAACCCGACCAGTTATAGTTGTCAATGTTGACTTAAATACTACAATATTTTCCTGTTCCGAAATCCCAAACACAAAACACAATCGACAAATAAATGTAACTCAATCGATCAAGTTCAATTACATCTATCGTTTGCGTCACCAGCTCCGTGGCACTTGAACCGTAATTCTCGTTAAATGATTCCAACAGAAAATAAATTTGATTAACCGCCCAGCGCCTGTCTCGGTTGATTTTCCGAAACTCACCGTCGAGTATCAGCGTTGTTCTTGACACGGCAAATACCGTAATATACGGCAATTTGAGTCAAACGCGTAGCTTAGACTAGCAAGAAAAATCGCGCAAGTTGTTTAGCATTGCAGTGTTCGATTGCCCACTTCAAACTAGTTTGCTTTGCGGCCGCGCAATGTAATTCAACTTGCATGATTTTTCTTGCAGGTCTAAACTTGGCTTAAGAATACGGTATACGGCAACATTCCCGATCTCCTGTCACAGGTATATTTCTATAACTACAAGGAGGTCTCTAACCTTCTTGCATGTCTCTCTGGATATTGAAATAAATACCTTTTCATTTCTAAAGCCGTATAAAATTACACGGAAATTTTCATTCACTAGAAAAACCGGTTATTTTCAATTTACTGCAGTGTTTAATTTCATAATATCTATAACATGCTTCAAAATCACATAAACAAGTTTTTATTCGGACATATTTTTTATACAGGGTAACTTTTTAATCAGTGCACCAATTTTGATATATGATTCAGTATCGTTGATAGATCACGATTATCTGTTCGAGATTCGAGATTCATCCAATATCCAATTGGTCGAGTAACTATGAAAAACAAAAAAAAATACTGAATTTTGTTGTTTTAACGACACTGTATCACATATTAAAATTAGTGCACTTATTAAAAAATTACCCTCTATATTTTTTGGAAACAGTAATTTCAAGTTTGAGTTACGGCAACTCAATTTTTGCTGGAACGACACTGTCGAGTTGATCCCGGCCGGCGCGTGGATATCCAATCAAATTAAGTGAAGACGGACCACAGCATACGAGTGCGAATGTGCTGTCAGCGCCACGTGCGATTCCAAGTGAAGAGCTCGGGTTTGATTTAGGTTGCGATAAAAATAACAAGTTCAACAGTCCACAGTCATTTTATCCCCATACAAAAGTTATTGTCGTACCAACTCGTCCGCCAATTTCTTACATTATTAGTATAGTGTAGTTATTACGGTCACGTACTTTAATTTGGGACCCACTTAAGGTTGACAGTCCTGTCATATTGTATGGGAATTCAAAGGATATTTTTTCGAAATGGGTCCCAAATTAAAGCACGCGACCGTACCTCTACTTACCTACATTATAGCATTTCTCAAAAGCTTTATACATTTAATTTTAGACTCCGTCTTGCAAAGAAATTTAATTTACAGTAGCTTAAATGGAATGGAACTGAGCCTAAGTAACACAGCCTCCCAAAATTTCCATACGAAGGAATCGGGACATTTTGGGAGGCTGTGTTAGTTAGGCTTGTTAAATTCACGCTACTTACCTACCTTTTTTCTATGCAAGTCGAAGTCCAAAATTAAATGTACAAAGTTTTAGAGAAATAATAATAATAAATATATTATCACGGGACAATTCACACCAATTGACCTAGTCCCAAACTAAGCAAAGCTTGTACTATGGGTACTAGACAACGGATAAAACTACTTATATAGATAAATACATACTTAAATACATATTAAACACCCAAGACCCGAGCACAAACATTCGTATTTTTCACACAATTATCTGCCCCAACCGGGAATCGAACCCAGGACCTTAAGCTTCGTAGTCAAGTTCTCTAACAACTAGGCTATCCGGTCATCAAAAGGTCTCTAGGAAAGCTAATTCCGAATTTAATTTCGCTTGATTCGTGAACCCGTATAATATAGCGGTTACCCTGCTGAAATATTACAAATTAATTTTAAAACACCTTGTAGAATGATGTTAAAAACTAAATATTTACCCCTAATAGGTACTAAAGCTAAAGCAGTTTAGACCTGCAAGAAAAATATCGCAAGTTGCATTACATTGCGGCACTCGACTGACCAGTTCCAACTCGCAAGTTGCATTACATTGCGGCACTCGACTGACCGGTTCCAACTCGCAAGTTGCATTACATTGCGGCACTCGACTGACCAGTTTCAACTCGCAAGTTGCATTACATTGCGGCACTCGACTGACCAGTTCCAACTCGCAAGTTGCATTACATTGCGGCACTCGACTGACCAGTTTCAACTCGCAAGTTGCATTACATTGCGGCACTCGACTGACCGGTTCCAACTCGCAAGTTGCATTACATTGCGGCACTCGACTGACCAGTTCCAACTCGCAAGTTGCATTACATTGCGGCACTCGACTGACCAGTTCCAACTCGCAAGTTGCATTACATTGCGGCACTCGACTGACCAGTTCCAACTCGCAAGTTGCATTACATTGCGGCACTCGACTGACCAGTTTCAACTCGCAAGTTGCATTACATTGCAGCACTCGACTGACCGGTTCCAACTCGCAAGTTGCATTACATTGCGGCACTCGACTGACCAGTTTCAACTCGCAAGTTGCATTACATTGCGGCACTCGACTGACCAGTTCCAACTCGCAAGTTGCATTACATTGCGGCACTCGACTGACCAGTTCCAACTCGCAAGTTGCATTACATTGCGGCACTCGACTGACCAGTTCCAACTCGCAAGTTGCATTACATTGCGGCACTCGACTGACCAGTTCCAACTCGCAAGTTGCATTACATTGCGGCACTCGATTGACCAGTTCCAACTCGCAAGTTGCATTACATTGCGGCACTCGACTGACCAGTTCCAACTCGCAAGTTGCATTACATTGCGGCACTTGACTGACCAGTTCCAACTCGCAAGTTGCATTACATTGCGGCACTCGACTGACCAGTTCCAACTCGCAAGTTGCATTACATTGCGGCACTCGACTGACCAGTTCCAACTCGCAAGTTGCATTACATTGCGGCACTTGACAAACCAGTTCCAACTCGCAAGTTGCATTACATTGCGGCACTCGACTGACCAGTTCCAACTCGTTCGCTTTATCGCCTTTAAATTTAATGTAACTTGTGCATCTTTTTCTGCAGATATAAAACTGGCTTAAGGGACTATACCCGGCCAATTTCATTGTTTTTACATCGCATACAGCATGCTTGAACGTTGTCGAAACAATAAAGTTCTTTAGACATTATTTTAGCTTGGTACCTAATTGTTCTTACGCAGTTAGTAAAAATGTCCGAAAACATGTGATTTTCGTTGTACAGACAGCGAGCAGAACACCCTTTTCCTGCTGTACTCTGACTCTGGCGATGAGCAGTTGCAACTGATTGTGGGGCAACTGGTCGAGCTGTACTATGAAGACACGCGGGGCGACCCGGATGACCATGAAATGCTTACGTACAGGGTTGACATCGCCGATGGAAAGTGAGTAATGACTAATGAAGGATTGATAGCCAAAGGTCGGAAAAAGCCTATCATTTTACAGCATCATCACCATCCTAGCCTAAATACATCCCCCTGCAAAGCAAAGGTCTCCTATCAGAGTGACTGATTGGGAACTTCACACACACTATTGAATATCTTCGCGGGTGTGTGCAGATTTTTTCATGTTTTCCTTCACCGTAAAGCTCATGATAAATTTCAAGGACGTAAATTCCAAAAAACTCTGAGTTGCAAGCCGGAACGAGGCTCGAACCCACCACTTGAGAGGCCATAGGTTAAATAAACTAGGCTACCATGCCTTTTTGTGTCATTTCACTGTATCACAAAACAATTTTAGGATCCATTTAAAAGTCGAAAAACGCGACCGCACTCAATTCGTGACCCCACTCAATTATCAATTAGCGAATTATCAGGGCATGCGGTCGCACATTCCGGGACGTACCTTAACCGCACGCCGCCTGTTCACCCCATTTCGCAGATGGCATCGTCTAGGCTTGAGCATCAAAGGTGACTCCGCCACACTCCTAGTGGACTGCGAAGTGCGAGGCACCTTGCCACTGCGACGCAAGCCCGGCAGCACCTTCAATTTGGCTGGCGCTCTGGTCGTCGGTACTCAATACTCCTCAGACCAGTATTATGAAGTAAGTATCTAGTTAGTGCTACGTACACGCTTGCCAAGCTTCGACAACCTTTTAATAACAGGCTTTTATTTAGTTTCACCTGTTCCGATGTTTGTCTGTCAGTCTATAATCAAATCTTGCAAGTTAAATTTGACCCACTTCCCGGTTACCGATTGAGCTGAAATTTTGCATGCATGTGTAAATCAGGTGAAAAGGTAATATTATTGTGACGTGGCATAGAGCTGATCTGGTGATGATGATGATGATGATACTTAACTCAAATTCCTAGTAAGTACTTGTTTTGTAATAGTGCGTTATTTAAAATAATCAGCGAAACATTTACATATTTTAGGGAGAATTCCGTAAAAAAAGACTGAATTAGAATTAGAACGGTCTACAAAACAAAAAATACCTAGCATTATTATTTGCTTCTTGAGCTTCGCCTCAGGTAAATAAAGGCTTTTGCTTCATGCCTTACTTTTATTTATCACTAGCTGTTGCCTGCGACTGCGTCTGTGAAGAATTCGTTTAACGCTATCCCGCAGGAACTGTTAAATTTTTCGGGATAGAAAGCATCTTATACGTTGATCAAAGTTATACACTATCTGTGTACTAAGTTCTATCAGAATCCATCAGACTGTTTAGTGTGGAAAGAATAACAAACATCCACGCATCCATCCATACAAACGTACACGTTTATAATAGGTATGTATATTAGTGGGATAATAACTTGAACGCACAACACGCGCAGCCCTAAACTTAGTGGCTTGCGTACTTACGAGTATGTAGGTAAAATATATGCCGGCTGCTCGAGTATCGTGGTTTCGAGTCCCCTTTGTTAGTAGAAGATTATCTTACCCCTTGACTAAGATTTGAAGCGTCGGTAGGCTCTCAACGCACTCAGTTAAAAAAACTCCGTAACATTGTTACAATATTGTTAAAAGCAAAATCCCTCACACGCGCACACGCTTAAATGGTTTTGTGTTTAAAGACATTTTTAATTAAGTATCTCTGTTGGTTTAGGTCGCGTGGATGTATATGTGACGAAAAAACAAACGCATTTGCAACAAAATAATTACCTACTGTTTACTTCTTTTAAAACGATGCTTAGATGTAGCCGCCGTGCGGTCTTAATTTACCATTAAATAGGATTACCTACATATTAATTTATGAGAATGTAAATGATAGGTAGATACGGATACGGCCACGGACTTTAATTGATGAGCCAGCAATTGCCTCTGTTGGTATTTAAAGATTAGCCGCTTATACTTAAACCTACTCACTCGTATATCCTGATTTGCATTACACGGCCAAAATACGTACGAACAGTGGCAAGTGGCTCATCAATTAAAGTCCATGATCGTACCTACCTATCTAAACACAAAGGAAAAAGGACTACTTATATCTATCGTTCGAAAATGATGTAAATCATGGTGAATTTGAAGGTTCAAAAACCGGACCCTTGGCTATAAAACGGTTCGAACAGCTAATTTCGTCACTGATAGTGACTTCTGGATGATCCGGGTGAAAATATCAGTATCATAATTATCAATATCAGATAATAGATAATACAGTAAAAATATCGTAATTACAGGGTGACATTGAATTGTTACAATTCAGCAACCAACCAGACACAGCCTATGATCTATGCCACACCATTGCACCTAATTGCGAAGGCGAAGGATTTGGATCCGCGTCAGCTGCCAACGAAATAACAAGGACCGTCTTCAATCCTTTGACCGCTAGTAACATAGTGCAATCTAACACTGATGAAGAAACGCTTTACTACCCAGAAGCAAGTGAAAGCACGCTGGATTCAGATGAAAGTGGGCCCAGGATTTACGGACATTTTGGAAGAAATAGAGTGGATGATAGGAACGGTTCCGGGGAACTTTCGATTGGAAGTGTAACCACATCAAGACCGAACTGGCAGCTGTCCAATATTTATGGTATTACCAGACAGTATCCTACATCCACCGATTCAGGTAAGCACCTAAAACTATCTTTTTAAAGTATCAAAATAAGAATTAAGACTTTCCGTGAAATATTTTCTAAGTATTTACTTTGTAAATCTTCATGGAATACTTGACTTTTCAGACGAAAACAGCATATTTGGTAGATTTACGGATGATGTAAACGAATTAATACCTTCTCATATTAACATTCTAGAAACATCCGTACCGCATTTGGAAGTAACTACACCCAGGGTAAGTTCACCGAAAGTACGTAACAAAACATTTAATTTCAAAATAGAAAAGGTTGGATCTATATTAAGAGTGATGAAATAACTAGAGCTAGTTACATAACAGTATGCGAACAGCCTTGCAGTGTCGTCCTTGTGCTTGATATAAAGAAGTAGTAGATATAAGTAGTTAAAATAGTCTCACGGACATGGATAATATTGCAGTTAAAGCGAGGCGATGACGACGGAGCGGATGCTACCCTCGTCACGACAGAGTCGTCGTACACACCTATGACGACTACGGAGGACACAGATTGGCTTACACACCCCCCGGACATCCAAGTGAGATAATATTTTATTTTATATGCATAACGAAACCAGGTCGAGTGCCAGGTAAGTTCTACAGGCGGATCCGCATGCGTAAACTACTAAATTTAGCAGCCGGGAATTTGACAAAAAACCGTGGAAGTCCCAAAAATGACATTTTGGATTTCATTCTCTTAAATATCCCAGCGGTTGAAATTTTGGAATTTTATCTAGATCTCGTGGGAATACCTATCGGGTTAAAAGTAGCCTAAGGGCCGATTATTCAATCCTCAGATAAAAATATCCGTCAGTTAAAACTATCGCTTTCCTTTTCTCAAGTCATAGGGAAAAAACAGACTGAGCTTACATTTATGTGACAGATTTTATCTGGGGATTGAAAAATCGGCCCTAAGTATGTTATCTGTGCAGCCGTTTTAGCGTGAAAGAGTATCGTGTGTATTTGTTACTACAAGTAACTTTTAAATCCTACTAAATATTATAATTGACCACGATATATTTTTTTGGGAATTCAGCAAAGTCCCATAGATTCAATGCAACTGCCAGATCTAAATGGTTTACACGTGCAAAGCCGCGATTAAAAGCTAGTCTGACGATAAATGAGTCTGAATCTAGGCACCGATTTTTAAACTCATATCACTCGATAATATCATTCGAAAAAGAGGGAAAGTATGTATTGCTACCTTAGATAATTTATTGCTACAAATCTACCGAGTTCGTTGTAATAATAATAATTAAATAAGTACTGCTCTCGCATTTTAAATTTAATTCAGTTTTCTACAATTTCGAATGGTATATTCAGTTTTCGAATATCACTCTCAAAAATTAAAATCTGTGTTATATTTGAAATACTGGTGAATTAGTAGAAAATTGAATAAATCGACTAGACGAAAATTTAATGACCGGCAGGAAGGTAAGTACCTAATTGTTAACCCAATTCCGTAATAAAATAATCTAATATTATTTACACAGATATCAAAACGCCCTATTACTAGTACTGTCGTATGTATAAAGAGTAATTTACTCTGCCCAAAAATTTTATAAGTTTTTTTAGAATAACGAAACTAATTTTGGTTAAATTCCGAAAATTTTACCCACTCTTGAATAGATTTTCCATAATAAGTTATTAGTAACCTATTTCGTTTTGCTTTGATGTTTATTTTTGCTCGAAAAATTCACTTTCAAAGGATGTATACATGTCTCGTAAGTTCATTTTACCGCACTAGTGCAATTTTTTTACAGTTTTATTTAATTCTCAATACTCCATTTTAAAAGTTTACAAGCAAAGAGTTTTAAATGAGAAAAATAAAAAATATCGACTTTATGTAGAAAAATGTAAAATATACAAAACTAAGTATAATGAATTTACAAAATGATTGTAATTATAATTATTATAAACTGTAATTTAATTACCTCAGATTTTAATGATTTCCACCTTTTATTTATTCGAAAAAATGGCAGTGGCTGAACGCGTCGAACCTTTGCCTGATGATTTTAGTTAACCTAATTAAAAACAAAACTTACGCATGCGCAATAAGGACGCGCCATTTTTGTAAAACTGCGTTGTCTTGTGTTGTTGATTGTATATGTACAAAAACCAAACAAAATGAGTTCTTCAAGTAATGAAGTCGACAATAAAATGGAATTAACTCCGCCCGATATTTTAAGTAAGGCGCAATTCGCGCAAAATAGTCTTTTGACATCAAAATCTCGAGAAATTTATTTTATTTTTATTTTTAAATTTTGTGTTATTAATTGCCTATTATCTCACAAATGTATTGTAAAACGTCGTATGATACCCGGTTGGCAAGGTTTTACAAACTCGAGACGATGAAAACCCTCGCCTTGCGGCTCGGGTTTATCACTCGTCAAGTCATTTGTAAAACCTTACCAACCTCGTATCACAAATAACCATTATAAAGTGATAATAATTAGGTACCTACTAACAAAAAAGTAATTGCAGGGTAACTCTTCCATCTACGACTCATCAGAGAATGATTACGACTACGCGGTCGGAACCTACATGGGTCCCAGGGGATATCCGGGTCCGCCGGGTCCGCAAGGTCCCAGGGGACCGAAGGGAGAACCAGGCAAACCAGGAGCTGAGGGCCAACAGGGCTTCACGGGAGCCCCGGGACACGTTTTCGTGGTACCGGTAAGTTAGATTTACATTAACCAACAGAATGACGGTATTAAATTAAAAAAAATTAAAAATCCTTTATTTCAGGCCAGAAGACCCATAAACTTGTTAGTAGATACATAAACTTAAATACTATTAATACATACAACTGATCGTAAATCCAATACTTTACAGCTCCACCAATCTGGGAACGACAAGGGGCCCGATGCCCAGTCTGAAGCCTTACGTCAGATGCTGACTCAACATATGGTTGGTGACAAATAAAATTTGATAGACTAGCTTCAAGCACTCTTGTCTTGAGTGGGCAATTTATACCCACTGACTACGACAAAAAGCTTCTCAAAAGGAAGAATTTTTAATTTTTAGTATATTAACCCTTAACCAGGCAACGAGGGTTTTCTTGTCTGTGAGTGTTTGACATATTATGGTACTCAGGGATACTTTTCCCGATAAAAAAAATCTAATCTAATGTGGTCCTATATAGTACATTGCCTGGTTATGGGTTAAGTACCTAGTACAAGCAGCAGTTATTATAAAGCTATTCGCAGTTTTTAATCACTTCCGAATGGAATATTCCCAGGGTTAATTAAAAAATCGGGCGTTCTGACAGCTTACTATGAAAGCACTAAATTAATTAGTCTTTAATGAAACGTTTTAATAGGGAATAAGGATGATGAATGACACCACCAATCAAATTACGTACTTTTTATGGCCTGTTAAAACACGATTCACACATAGATTTTGTACGGCAATAGGTAGTCATGACGTCACATCATTGATTAATTAAACCTTTTCCCGCCTTTTTTCATTAAAAAAAACTGCAGGTGTATTTTTCTACCGAAAACACCACAAGCTGTATCAAACACAATAAAAAAAGCTGGAGTTCCAACAAAACAACTCATACCGGTCATTTGAATTGGCTGTATACGAATAGTGCCAACTTATTGCCATGGCCGTTTTAACTTTTTAAAAAGTTTGAGACTCGACAATAATGGAATTTGTATGCGACATTGTTGTCGAGTTTATCGAGCCTGCAATGTTTTTAACTTTTTAATTTTTTTACTGACCATAAACTATGCACTTCACGTTCTGATATGTAAAGAATAATGCCAACTTATACGGATATTTTTGAGAAAAATATTTTTTTACTAGAGCCACGTCTTGGAATTATTATTTTACATTAATTAAAACATTAAACGGTATATGTAGTATGTACCAAAAATAAACAAAGGGTATTGAAATTTTGCATTAAACGAACTCATGACTGAAATATTTCACAGGCGGCTATGCGTGGTGCTGAGGGCCCGATGGGGCTCACAGGCCCACCGGGGCCAGAGGGTGATTTTGGCCCAGAAGGCCCCAAGGGAGAACAAGGCGACCAGGGAGAACCGGTAAATTTAAACGATACCACTTATTTGCATAATTTTGTAAAAACTATGGCAAAAGTTTATCTGGTACTATAACGTACTTAGTTAATTTCTTGGAAAGTTTTAATAAGTAACTCAGTAAGAGAATTTGAGTGTATGTACATGTAATCAACTTCGGGGCTTAAAGAGGCACGAAATATTCTGAAAGGACCAATGAATTCTGAGTTAACTTGGGGTCCTGACGATTATGCTAGCAATATACTGTTACAGGGTCCCCCAGGACCTCGTGGGCTGCAAGGCCCGCCGGGTAGGCTCGGTCGTCGCGGCCACGCCGGCAGAGATGGGGAACGAGGCTCCACCGGCGCACCAGGTGTGAAAGGCGAGCCGGGCTACCCTGGGCTAATGGGCCTCCCGGGCGACAAGGGAGAAAGGGGTGCCCCGGGGCTCCAAGGGGAGTCTGGCGTGCCAGGGCAAGACGGACCACCGGGAAACGACGGATCAGCTGGACCACCAGGATTGAGCGGCGAGCTGGCACGTATTTAACTTAAGTTTGCATTAACACATTTCAACTTAGTTACCTACCTAACATATTTCGTAGTTAAGTTTTCTTTTATAGTTTCAGTTACTTAATAATATACTCAGCGGCAAATCTAACCGCCCACTTTACATACATGTTTCTAAGGAAGGAGGGCGATTAGATTTGCCGCTGAGTATATTATTTCAGAAAAACTTGTGGCAGAACCAAAAGCTGAAATGCTAGGTACCAGTAAAGTAAAAAAGTTCTTGAAGTGATCTCTAGTCTAAATATTTGCGTTTTTATCCATATTACAGGGCCCAAGGGGATTTATGGGACCCAGAGGTTTCCCCGGGTTAATAGGTTATCCAGGCATCCCGGGAATTGAGGGTCCACAAGGACCTAAGGGTTCGGCAGGGCAGCCCGGTCCGCCGGGTCCACAAGGCCAACACGGGCCGATGGGCAGTACTGGGTCGCCCGGACCACAAGGACCTATTGGAGCTCCAGGACTACAAGTAAGTAATAGGGGCTAGTAGGTATAAAATTTAAGTGTATAAACGGTAAGTACATAATCAAAATCAAAAATCAAAACGTTTATTCTGCAAGTTGGCCGCAAAGGGCTCTTTTACATGTCACTTTTTTAAAACTACAGCGCTTTCGTAAGGACCATCATTGCCAAGAAGAATTCGCCGCAAGAAACTTGGCAGAAAGTCATCTTTTTAAACAAAATAAAAAATAAATAATTACAAACAAAATAAATATATAAACTACAATACAAAATTAAAAATAAATTAGGTACATATAAAAAAATACCTGGATCTTTATTTCTTCTAATTAGGAGGTAGGTAGGCATTGTTACGATTACAACTTAATATTTTTTTAGGGGCCTCAAGGCAAACCAGGTATATCGGGTCTCCCTGGCCCAGAGGGTTCTCCCGGCACTCCAGGCAATCCTGGCCAGCAAGGACCGCAGGGAGAAGTGGGTCAACAAGGCCCTCAGGTAATTTATTGTTGGATAATGGGGGTTTTCAGAAAAAAATGTACCCGTTTTACCTTAATTATCCTTAATTTTCCATAAAAAAATTATTAGTCAGTTTTGTGACGGTCCATACAATATGTATGGTTAACTGCGTCACAGAACAGACAATTAAAAGTGGGACACATTTTTTATTGCTTAAAGTGGAACGGCACGCTCTAGGCGCGAAATTCAAAATTTTTACAGGTTTGATTTACTTCATATGGTACTTGCGGTTGTAAAACAGTGTTCTTTATATTATTGTGTAAAGCTTTTTAAGAATAAAACTGTTAGCTTGATATAAAAGTTGTCAAACATAGAAATTCGGACTTTCAAGGCTTTGACAACTTTTATTTCAAGCTAATAGTTTTATTGTTAAAAAACTTTAAACAATAATATAAAGAACCTTTGATCAATTATAACTGAAGATACACATTGCCGAACAAAATCCCCTTCAAAAAATGTCCGAACTTTTTTATTTGTTTGCATAACAATTAAAATCATCACCTACACAGAAATTTGAACCTAGTCTTTACTTCATTACAGTCGAATTTCGGTTGACACTTGACAGCTAAATTTGACAATTTCACGCAACGTACTGAGAAAAAAGAAGGCCACTTTTATCAAAGTGGCGCTCATTTGGCTCGGACATTTTCGGGCGCGCGACTGTGGATCTACAGTTATAATTGATCAAAGTAAAGAACACTGTTTTACAAGCGCAAATACCATATGAAGTTAAACAGTTACACCGTTTACCCACAATAAATTAAAAACTGTAAAAAGTTTGAATTTCGCGCCTAGAGCGTGCCGTTCCACCTTAAATCGATACTGCTTGTGATTCTGAGTAGAAATAACCCAAAATTTGTTAGGTTTATAAAAAAAAGTACAGGGTACACTTTTTTCTGTAAATGCCCTAATAATGGGGTATTTATTAGCTATACTCCAGAGCACATGGATGATGTTACCACTATTCACTATCGCTACGAGTCAGAGTGTCGCTTTTCTTCCGTCACTTGTAAGAGGGTTTTAAATGTTATCCTAGGCAAATACTCGTGTGTAGTACTTCATAATACCAAGGATGATATAGACTGGATTGACAGTCGCCATAGTACGGATCGGCCGCGGTTTTTGTAGTTCGATTATTAAATCTAGATGGCGCTGAAATATAGCCAGAGGCTTTGAAGGCAAAACAATAAGACTACAGATATTTCATATCACTGCAAATGTATTAATATGCAATATTTTTGAAAAATAATACATTTGTAGTAATATGAAACATCTGTAATCTTATTGTTTTGACTTCAAAGCCTCTGGCTATATTTCAGCGCCATCTAGATTTAATAATCGAACTACAAAAACCGCGGCCGATCCGTACTATGGCGACTGCCAATCCAGTCTATATCATCCTTGATAATACTTAACTAATAACCTGTAGTACTTAAAGCTAAATCTTTCTCTCTCTCTCTCTTCTCTTCTTCAGCCCATAGCCACCCAATGCTAAGTGTAGGCATCCTGCATTGCTCGCCACTCATCTCGGTCCAGTGCTCTCCTCATCCAGCACCTTCCCGCCACTTTGACCAGGTCGTCAGTCCACCTCATCTCCTGTCTGCCAACGTTTCTCCGCCCGGTTCTGGGTCTCCACTCCATCACAGCTTTCCCCCATCTTCCATCACTCCTGCGACATATGTGTCCCGCCCACTTCCACTTTAAAGCTAAATCTTTACACGTTAGTAATAATTGCCTGATTCGCGACGAAAATGTAAGTATGGTGTATTTAATTATTTTGTTACTATTTAGGGAATGCTCGGTTTACCTGGAAATCGTGGACTAAAGGGCGACGACGGTCCAAGAGGGCCGACTGGGGACAAAGGCGACAAAGGAATCAGAGGTACAGAAAGCAATATTAATCCGAGTAAAGTATGACTATTAATATCTAAAATACAAGGGTATTAATTAAACTTGTAAATTTCAACTATAGGGTTAGAAGGTGAAAAAGGAGAGATGGGTCCAAAAGGAGATCGAGGTTTTCCTGGGGAGCCGGGACCACCTGGAATAGAAGGAGTCGAAGGACAAAAGGTTATATAGTAATTCGATACTTACGAGTGTTTTTAATAGAGGCTGCTTTCCCATAAAAACACTATATTATCATTATTTGAAAGCACTGAAATACATTTTAAACACATTTTATTTGGACGATCACGAAACGTTTATTTTATCACAGGGTGTAGAAGGACCCAGAGGCGAAACAGGTTCTATTGGCCCGACGGGAGAAAAAGGAGCTACCGGTACTCAAGGACCTCAAGGATATCCGGGCCCCCAGGGTGAAAAGGGGGACAAAGGAGGCACCGGAAGACGAGGCAGAAGAGGAAATAAAGGACTAATGGTATTTTCTGGCTATTAGATAAAATATGAAAAATTATACGGTGATTAATTGATGAACTCAATTGTCATTTTTACGTTGCAGGGCATGGTTGGAAGTGCGGGCGACCGCGGCGAGAGCGGGCCAAGAGTAAGTTCTAACCAATTTTATATTGTGTCATTCAAAACGCGGATTCCATGCTAAATCAGTTGCTTTCACTTTAGGGATATAGAGGTTCACGAGGTCGTCGGGGCTCGGATGGACCACCAGGATCAAAGGGAGACACGGGGCAACCGGGTCCTCCCGGCCCTATCGGTGAACGTGGCCCTCAAGGGTTGGAAGGTGTTCGTGGCTTCCCTGGGTCTATGGGACCTCCTGGAGCGGATGGAAAACCCGGACTAGTAGGACCCGCTGGTGAACGCGGCCCGACGGTAATTAACTATACCAACTTAATAATCTACCCCAATACCATTAAGTAAGAGTAGACGTGTAGATAAAAATTTAGTTTCTCGTTTAGGACACCCAATATCTATACTCATATGACATAGATGTACAATAGTGAAACCCTTTCGTTGTAAATGTCATGTCTCATGTATGGACATCTGCCATAGAAATTATCTTGAAATTCATTGTATAAAGATTCTACTCTGGTACGTAATTCAGTTTCCCATTACGTTGTAAATGTCATGTATGGACATCTGCCATGGAAATTATCTTGAAATTCATTGTGTAAAGGTTCTACTCTGGTACGTAATTCAGTTTCCCCGACTGTACCTACTGACCATTTTAAACAGCACCTAAACCTCTTTACTTGACCACCGAAATATCAATTAAATAGAGCAATATTATGTTACCTACCTTATTTTCTATTATTGTAGGGAGAACCTGGTGGTACCGGATTACCTGGTCCCGTAGGCCCATCAGGCCCACAAGGACCTAATGGCGAGCCGGGCCCACCGGGACCACAGGGATCATCGGGGATACCTGGCACACCCGGAGACGTGGGCGCCCCGGGCGAAATGGGACACGCTGGTTCACCTGGCCCACCGGGATCTGAAGGAAAACCAGGACCAGTTGGATCATCAGGACCACCAGGCCATCCGGGCGACACTGGGTTGCCAGGCCCGGCTGTAAGCACATATCAACTTATACCTTTTGTAATATTTTATGAATATGCGTGTTAAAAAAGTTTCTGTGTAGGGAACAACCGGCCACAAAGGAGACGTAGGACCTTCAGGACAACCAGGAATAAGGGGGGAAAAGGGAGAGCAAGGTGAAACAGGACACGACGGGCCCCAAGGTCCGCAAGGACGGGAAGGCCCGCGAGGCTCGCCCGGCCCTGGTGGCCAGAAGGGAGAAATTGGTGAACCGGGGCCTCCAGGTACGCGATCTTACTAAGATCCAATTTCGACTCAAATAAATTCTTGAATCAGTGATCAAAAGAATATTTCGATCTCTAAATAATTTTGGACACAATTACATTCAAAGTTGAATATGAATAACACAATTGCGAATTGTTGTTCACTTTACAAATCTAATTTGAATCATTTGCAGGTGCTATTGGCAGAGATGGACTAATCGGGCCGCGTGGCTTGTCGGGTGCTCCCGGACCAGTTGGGCCACCGGGTGAAGACGGCGACAAAGGCGAGGCCGGGCCTCCTGGAGAAAAAGGTTTCAAAGGAGTCGCAGGAGAACCGGTTAGCATAACAACTATCTACACATTTGTATACTGATTATGATAAGCGCTTAAAAGCTAGGGGAGAGGTGGCATGAAAGGGGACAATTCAAACTTCGGAAGCTTCCCATATAGGAAGCGTTTATTATTTAAAGTATTAAAATGAAATACAATAATTGTCATTAATCAATTCTAAGTTGTTTGTTTCGCACCTTTAAAAAAATGTGTATTTTCTCTTTTATAAATTGACTTTTATTTTGAATTGTCCCTTTCAATACGCGTCCCTTTCATGCCACCACTCCCCTACAGATTAAAAATAAGTTAGTGATGAATTTTTTTTAATGTGAGTCTACTATAAGATACACTTCGTAGGACAGCTATATGATGTATTGTTGTTAAAGGGTCCTCAAGGTTCACCGGGCATCCAAGGTTTACGAGGAGAGCCCGGGTCAGTCGGAGTGCCTGGTGAGAAAGGTCCCCAAGGAGACTTGGGTCCGCCAGGGATACAAGGAGCGGACGGAGATCGAGGCGCGCCGGGACCCCCCGGCCTAACCGGGCCTCAAGGAACCAAGGGCCAACAAGGAAACAAAGGCGATACCGGCGACGTCGGACCAATGGGTAATTAAATTGAATCAACTGTGTAGGTATATCATTTTAAAATTCAGAATCAAAACAGGGTGAATCTTATCCAAAGATAATTTTTAACTAAGCTTAAAGCTTAGTAAAAATTATTATTGGATAAGAGCAAGACATTTTACTAAGGAACTTGACAACGTTAACAATTTACTTCGAATGCAGGTCCCACTGGTCCAGCGGGTCCTACAGGAGCTACGGGCAAACGTGGTCCTAAAGGCATCCAGGGGGAGCCGGGCTCACGTGGTGCAGAAGGGCAACGAGGAGAAGTCGGAAATCCAGGCGTGCCGGGACCTCCGGGAGCACAAGGACCCGAAGGCAAACTGGTATAGAGACTTGATAAAATTTAAATTACGTATAAATAAATAAATAAATCTTACAAAGTATGTAAGTAACTATTCAAAATTCTAGGGTCCGAGAGGACTATTGGGGCCAAAAGGAGACGATGGCCCTACTGGGCTTCAAGGAGAACCAGGACCAAAAGGTCCAGCAGGCCCTGAAGGCCCTAAAGGTGACATAGGACCAGCAGGCTTCCCAGGCGACCGCGGCGAGCCAGGTTTAACAGGAATCAAGGGGGACGCGGGGGCAGATGGCCCTGAAGGCAACACCGGGCCTCCAGGACCTCCTGGAGCCGTTGGTCCTGCAGGAAAACCGGGAGAAACTGGTTTACCCGGCAGTCCGGTAAGTAACTATCAATACAAACATCGAATCCACATCTGTTATAATAAAACCTTATTACAATTTTAAGAAATGTATCCTAAGTACCTACTCGTAATTACTTTTTTATTTATAGGGTACAGAAGGTCCAGCGGGAACACAGGGCAGTCCCGGAGCACCGGGAGATAAAGGCGACCGAGGTCCTCAAGGGCCTCCAGGTGAATTGGGGCCGGCGGGACCAACGGGTCCGCCGGGCGAAGATGGGCAGCGCGGAGTACGGGGGCCACCGGGGCCCAATGTATGTTATGTTATCTATTCTCAGTATTTTTGATGCATTTTCACAGATACAAGCAGTGGCAGTGGCATTTAAACTGATAATGATAAAAGCCTTCTTATGCCAACACTTTCGAACAGGTTCTAACCATATGACTTAGCTGTGCTACATACATATAAAGTAATAATATGACTCACTGATTGACTGACTGACTGTCTGACTGATACACGAACGAAGTTGCGGGAAAAACCATATCTAATTCGACATTTCACATTTCAAGGGTGAAGTGGGGGCACCTGGAAATGCTGGCCCGGAAGGTCCGAATGGAAAGCCAGGTCCTCCAGGACCACAAGGACCAAGAGGCGAAAAAGGAAATACTGGTCCTAAGGGCCATATCGGGGATACCGGACTGATGGGCTTGAAAGGTGATCAAGGCGACATGGGGATACAAGGACCACCGGGACCGACTGGGCCACCTGGACCTAAAGGAGACATGGTAAATTTCTGTTAACGTAACATTTGACACTTGTAAATACACTGACGAGCAAAAATAAAGGGTCGGTTACAGAAATGACGATAGCTACAAAACCCGCTGTGATAGCTTCTTCGATTAAAATGAGTTTAGTTAAGAGTTTTATTCTTAACAAGAAAAAGTTTAATTGAGAAAAAAACTCTTTACTAAACTCATTTTACTCGAAGAAGCTATCACAGCAGGTTTTGTAGTTATCGTCATTTTTGTAACCGACCCTTTATTTTTGCTCGTCAGTGTACGTATACTTCAACTGTTTTTATTAATAAGCAATTAACCTTGGCAGGGTCCCTTTGGTCCTCAAGGTGCAAAAGGGGAACCTGGGCCTGCCGGTTTACCTGGTCCTGAAGGGCCTCTGGGTCCAAAGGGTGCGCCGGGACTTGACGGCAGGCCGGGCCAGCCAGGACCAGCTGGCGCTCCCGGGGCCCCGGGGCCGCCGGCGCCCGCGCCGCAACTGCCTCCAGAACTCTTTAGCTCGTACCGAAGGAAACGAAGCGTAGAAGATGAAGAATCTGCAACCGACGACGGTATTGAAGAAGGTGAAAGATTTAAATTTAACTAAATGATCTTTTCTACGACAGTATGAAGCGGGTTGATGAATACAAAAGATAGAGAAAGATACTTAGGAAGAACTTTTATTTAATTATTTATTAGGTAAAAAACATTTAAAAAAACGAAATAATATGTACTTACCTCTGGTCTGGTATGGTGTAGCCAAAGTTATCACAGTTGGATATTTCAAATATAATTTTTTTATGATCCACATTTTTTACTTGTAGATGAGGAACTTATAGAATGGACGAAAGAGATAATGAACGGCGTGATAGCGGCTCGCACCGCCATTGACGCAGCAAATCGACCAAGAGGCACGCAATCTAACCCCGCGCTGTCTTGCCGGGATCTGAGAACCACACATCCTAATGCAACCGACGGTAGGCCTTTTAGAATTTGATATACATAGGTACTTACAATTAGTTACAGTCGAACTATTTGATTTCTGACCCATCCTAGAACGTAGTGAAAATAAACAGATCACTCACGTCTTAAAACGAGTTATACTCGATACGTTTCGGGCTAATCCGTAGCCCTTCTTCTTGGAGTCACCCGTCACCCGTCGCGGTTTGTGCGCGTTTGGCAGCCGCCATGACGGGTGACTCCAAGAAGAAGGGCTACGGACTAGCCCGAAACAAACTCGTTTTAAGACGCGAGTGATCCGTTTATTTTCAGTATGAGTGAGTCTCGCGGTAGTTTCATGTTTAAAGCATCCTAGAGCGTATTCACAGTAAGCGGCATATGATTTTTTTTGCCAAGCAATGCGATTCAGTTGGTTCGACTGTATAGTCAAAGCCACCAATATGTAAAACCACGAACTGTTAAAAACTTTACTCGTACCTAGGTCAGTACCTTAACGCTGCGAAACTTTGATTTAAAGATATTTTTGAAACCTAGAACTTGTAGTAAGTATTATGTTGGTAAAAACATGATGTGGTTTATCTACATCTGACAGGTTACTATTGGATCGACGCCCGTGGTGGAAGCCTACCTATCAGAGTCTACTGCAGAGGCCACAACACCTGCTTATACCCTGACGCAAAAGAAACTCTTACCAGTTATACTGCAAATGGGCAGTCACAGAAATTTTCACAAGTTGACAACGGATACCGGGTATGCACAGCAATCAAAGCTCAAGTGTTCCTCAATATTGAATCTACCAACGGATTAACAAATGGGTATCTTTGCAGATAATGTACGAGCGAGAAGGAACTGGATCCATTCAACTTCGGTTCCTAAGACTCTTGTCAAAGAGTGCTCGACAGAACTTCACGTACACTTGTGTCAGTACAAAGGCTGAACAAAGGTAATGCAAAATCATTCTTAGCATTCAAAGAATAAATCATTACTTAACTAGTTTATGTTGCGTGCTTGTACGAAAAAATCTTTATTTTTCAGAGCCGACATTCCCGGTGAAATCAGCCAAATAAATAACATTAAACTCATTGGACAAAATTCTGTTGAATTTAAAGAGCCGTTATTGGTTAAGGATGACTGCAAGGTAAGATTATAGGTACAGGTGTTATGTCATAAGAAATAGGTACTTAGTGTGTGTTTTAAATCATCTTTTAATCGTTTCCTTACGCCCTTGTTCTCTTAAAGTTAAGATGACTGCGGAACACTCTACACACTAGGTACTCAAGTAGATCCATAAAGTCACAGCTAGTTATTTCTCTAATTTTATACAAAAAAAAGCCTTATCCTCTCAAGTACTCTAGCTAGCTAGCTAGCTGAGCTACTAGCGGCAACTTGTAGATACTTGTAAACAACCAAGTGACGCTGATCCACAAAGGTATTCATGAGATTGATCAAAGTAGGTTGTTGATAATCACTATAATTTTCTTATTATTATTTTCAGACGGGCGCGGGAGAGGTCGTACTCGAGATCAAGACATCTAGGACTGAACGATTGCCGATAAGCGACTTCCTGCCACTCTCATTTACTGACGCCGAACACACATTCACTTTCACAGTGGGACCAGTCTGCTTTTCCTAACTCGTGATATTATGCCAAGGATAGCTTTACTATTGTGTACTTAAGAAAAGAACCTTTGTAAATATTGTAAATAAAATGTTGTGACAGTTAAAATCATTTGTTTATTTATATTTGACACGTTTCTAACTAGTTGAAGTAAACACCAGAATTAGCCACATGAGCATAACAAGAGCTGGGCTTACGCCCTCTAGCAAAGAATACCACTTTTGACCGCACCGATACAAATGGCGAAATCATAATCATAATAAGTTTAAAAGAAAAAGGTGCATGTAAATTAATTTTATAAGAGACAAGATAAGAATCTACAACTTATTCACATATTAAAAGTTACACTTTTTTTTATTTCGTACTGAAACCTACGGGCTTCCATAGACATATTATTATTATTACATTCCTACTGTTTTTATATATTTACAGTCACACAAAATATTTCAATATTAAATTAACTTCTTACTTCTCTATTTAGGGTACGCTTTCATCTATAGATATCTGATTTAAGTTGGATCCGCAACATTCAAACCCACCCCGAATCGTAGCACATGGTAGGATCAAAAATCATTGTTTTAATAAAGGCCAGCCTCGATTAAACAAAGTTTTTGGATTCGACTTTAATTTGAACAAAAAATATTACTCTGTTATCATAACTATGGAGTTAGTACATTTATTACTCTAAGGACCTGTCTTTGATAAATAGTTAAACAAACTATATTTAAAATGTATGGCAAAAATAACAATATTAAACGCATTTCAAAGGAAATTTGACTATTAGTTAGTTTAACTATTGATCAAACAACGGGCCTTTAAGCGTTTCTTATCCAGACTTTAGTAACTTACAAAATAGTAGATATCTAGAAAAAAAAATATCAATTAACGTAAAACAACACAAAACAAAATATTAATCATTGCCATTCATTGCAATCTTCATTTAATGCGATACCATAGTCATCTCCAAATGTATAAAAATATCCTTGATTAGGGCTAAACTGCAAAGGCACCTCACCTGATTAGTTTATTATTATCCTATGTATCCTTCAATGCTCAACTTGACACTTCAATTCACACAAATTATTAAATTCTTTACTATCTCACACGAGGGAATAACTCCAGAAATTCTATGAAAATTACTTACGAATAAGTACTTCGCAAAAATCAGTCGCGACTTTCTCCAGAGTCAGAACTTTTAATTTGAAAGTTAATAAATAATTATTAATACTATCATAAGCCTGATTTGCATTTGCCTATTTACTATTATTAAGCATACATTTGTTGAAGTATTAATCTAATGTCATTTAGATCGTTTATAAAAAACATACTACCTACCTATATTAATATTAAAAGTTAAAGGTTTTCGACATAATCATGAATTCGACACTCCAGCAAACAAGTACAGTAAAATTCGCTTAAGACTACTAGGTACTAAGGCATATTATGTATTACTAGCTTTTGCCCGCGGCTTCGCTCGCGTGTACCATGAGAATTCCAAAGGACCAAGATATCAAGCAAGCAAGCATACAGGCAAGCAAGCAAGCATGCAAGCATGCAAGCAACCATGCAAGCAAGATGCAAGTTGCTTGCTTGCGTGACAATGGGACCATCTCAGGAATATATTATATTCTTTCGAATAAAAAAAGATTTTTTTAAATCGGTCCACAATGGACCGAGAAATCGGTGAACATACCTACATAAAAAAATACATAAAGTGGAATGCATAACTTCCTCCTTTTTTTGAAGTCGGTTAAAGAGCCCTTTACGGCCTTCTTACAGTATAAACTTATGAATTTTGAAATTTTAGCTTACAACCAGTAAAACGCAAAATCCCGTTTTTTCCCGTTCTCGTAAGAATTTCGGGTAATACTTTCTTAATCGAAAAATCTCGTTTTTTCCCGTTCCCGTGGGAATTTTGGAAAGTCCTCTCTCAATGCTCCTCTACACTCCCCAAGCAACCTCATGCAGAATTTCAGCTTTCTACGACCAGTAAAACGAAAAATCCCGTTTTTCCCGTTCCCGTGGGAATTTCGGATTGCCCTCTCTTAATGCTCTTCTACACTTCCCAAGCAACCTATATGGCGAATTTCAGCTTTCTACGACCAGTAAAACGAAAAATCCCGTTTTTTCTTTATCCCGTGGGAATTTCCGAAAATCCTTAAAACTGTTTTTTACTATTATAATTACCTACTTTTATGCCAAATTTGAAGAGTCTAGTAATTATAGTTCATAGAATTCTGTTGAACTGAATATATAAATCCCGTTTTTTCCTTATCCAGTGGCAATTTTGAAAAATTCTGTAATTAATATTTTAACTAATGTAATACCTTCTTGTGTATTAAATTTGAAGAGTCTAGTTATTATAGTTACTGAAATAGGGTCACTCGGATTCGAATATATAAATCCCGTTTTTCCCCGTTCCCGTGGGAATTTTGGAAATTCCTCTCACAATGCTCCTCTAAACTCCCCAAGCAACCTACATGCCGAATTTCAGCTTTCTACGACCAGTAAAATGAAAAATCCCGTTTTTTCCTTATCCCGTGGGAATTTCCAAAAATTATAATTACCTACTTCTATGCCAAATTGGAAGAGTCTAGTAATTATAGTTCATAGGATTCCGTTGAACTGAATATATAAATCCCATTTTTTCCTTAACCCGTGGGAATTTTGAAAAATCCTGAAATTAATGTTTTAACTATTGTAATACTTACATGTGTATCAAACTTGAAGAGTCTAGTTATTATAGTTACTGAGATACGGTCACTCGGAATCGAATATATAAATCCCGTTTTTTCCCGTTCCCGTGGGAATTCCCAAAAATCCTTCCTTAGTGGATGCCTACGTTGTATAAGGTATCTATGTGCAAAATTTCAAGTCTCTAGGTCCAGTGGTTTGGGCTGTGCGTTGATTTATCAACAGTCAGTCAGTCAGTCAGTCAGTTTAGAATTTTATATATATAGATATAGATTATTCATAATACGATCACGTTTAATAAGATTTCTCGCATAATACGCCATGTTTTCATATATGATCGATCACGTTTAATGCGTTTCGTCATACCGTCAATATCACATTAAAGATGTGCATAACACCCATTATACAATCGCACGGCTCAAGTGGCAGTGGGCAGGGCACATCGCTCGTAGAACTGATGGCTGATGGGGCCAAAAGGTTCCCGAATGGCATCCATGGATCGGAGGACGCAGTGTAGGTAGTTAGGCCTTCTACAAAATGGAGCAACGACCTAGTTGTGGAAAAGCGTTGGATGCGTTTGGCAAACCTTGGAGGAAGCCTATGTTTAACGTCTTTCAGCTAAAATGATAATAACGCCCAAAAAGCTTAGAGACCCTTTAGTGATAGATAACGACGAAGATGAAGGAAAGTCTTATCCGATTTTGTCAAACGCCCAAGCATTATCACCAGGAGGAAAACGATTTAAGGCGCTATAAATATTCTTTGGGGCAAAGTGAAGACGCACAGCAGAAGTTAATTTATATTGAAAGCCTTGTCGTTTCATTACTAATTAATGTATAACAACCTCTTGGTCAGGTCAAAAAAGTGGGTTATTTTTAATGTACCTAATATATTATAAGAAATTATGATGTAGCATAATAAATACAAAACAAATTTGCTTGCAGCCGTTGAAGTTCATTGGTATGGATTGGTAAGGACAGATGTCTAGCCACTGCAAGCAAAATGATCATTTAAGGTGTCAAGGCGACCTTTTTGTCAATGGTACATCAAGTGTATAACATTATAACAACTTTCTAACAAAGTTATAAATACTTATACCGATAATATTGCACGGCGGGACAATGATAATAAATGTAGGTAGGTTACATTTATAAAATACGTTTTGGTTTATTAATTCAGTATCAACGACATCCACGATATCAATATCATATCATATCATCTATGCTGTATTGCAAGTAATTATTATATAAGATCTATGCTTTTAAGATTTAATCAGAATTATCGTGGGGTAACCCGCGCGGTCTGGCCAAGCCGCCGCCATTGTCCCCCTCTCCCCTTCCGTATTAGTTCGTTGCGTTAGTGAATAGAATACCTATAACTATAAATTAAATATTTTAAAAACCCCCAACGCAATTTGGTCACACATGTTTCAAAATAAAGTAAATGCCCATTATGCGTCTAAGATTCCTTCCGCAGCTAACAAAAGAGCTGATAACTTTGAAACGGCTGATCGATTTTGATGAATCATTTCTAAGAACCATCGCCAAGAAACCTGCTTTCAAATAAAAAAGCTGTGTTCAAAACGGTTCACTCGTTTAAGAGCTGTGATGCCACAGACAGACAGACCGACACACACACACATATAGCGGTCAAACTTATAACACCCCTCTTTTTGTGTCGGGGGTTAAAAATCAATTAGCGCTAGAACCTCGGTGCCCCCTTATGCGAATCTTACTGTAGGTACCTAACCATATTCCATTTCAATTATTCCACTCTCTCCAGGAAGAACCACACAATTAGGAAAAGAAAAATAAATAAATAAATAAACAAATAAATATCACGGGACAATTCACACCAAATGACCTAGTCCCAAACTAAGCAAAGCTTGACTATGGCTAATAGACAACGGATAAACATACTTATATAGATAAATACATACTTAAATACAGATTAAACATCCAAGAATCGAGCACAAACATTCGTATTTTTCACACAAATATCTGCCCCGACCGGGAATCGAGCCCGGGACCTCAAGCTTCGTAGTCAGGTTCTCTATCAACTACCTAGGCTATCCGGCCGTCAAAAAATAAAATTTACTTAAGTAGGCAGACAACCACAAGCACTGGCTGATAGTGTAGTGTTTGAAGTATAGATAATTACTAAAAAGAAGTAAGTTTTGTAGTTGTTTAGCTCGTTTTAAATTAATTATTTGATTTAGATTTTTTATACCATTTCATTAGGCAACTTTCACTTGTTATGTTTTTCAACCTTAACTCACCAGTTAAGGAGTCCTGACTTTGATGGTTGTAAGTAGCCAGCATTTTAATTCCGGTTATTTATTCTTTCATATTTTAGCGTAAATAGGGAATTGGAGTCCTTAATTAGTATCTTTTTAAATTAGGCATGAAGCTAGATATTTTTGTAAACAGTTTCTATTGGGCTGACATTAATGGTCGATGAGGTATTGAAAAAGATATGGCTTGACGAGTGAATTTTATATAAAAGTGCGACCTGTCGTAGAAAACATCGATCCGTTCTACGTACAGATACAAAGCTGGACATTTTGGTTGGAATGTGTGTATTATGGTCCTTCCACGTCAGTATCGGTAAACTGGGGTTACTTTAGGAAATTTTGGGGCTACTTTGATTTAAAATGGTTATAAAAACGCAAATATTCATAGCTCGATTGAGCAAATGACGTAAAAAGTTAGGTGATTTATCAAGGTAGTCATTTCACTGCCACAGATGGTCTAAAAAAAAGGACACGGCGTAAAAAACTTTTCTAAAGTAGCCCCGCATTTCAAAGTAACCCCAGTTTACGGTACATTGGCAAGAATTAGGCCGGAGTATTTTTCTTCCGTACTTTCTCTTACCCACCAAGCATTTAACAGAGTGAATAAAGAGTCATTCATGATGACGCGTGCCGTAGTTCATTACAATGCCATTAATGTCTAGTTTTGACAAATTCACGCGTCTTCATGAATGATACTGGCTATAGGTGTCAATAGGATTATAATTTTCAAAGTAAGTTTGCTTAAAAATGATCTAAATGACCTCTCTACTGTAAATATCTGCATCGACCTTCAAGTCATTCTATATTATTTCTAAAAGACAAATTAACACGAACATATTATGCGTGTGAAATGAGTTATGTACACGAGCTGCACGAGTGCATGCTCATATCATATGGTTTGACTATCTGGAATGGAATATAAATGCTCAGGTATTATTATCTATTCATATATTTTATAAAAGGCTGCTATATTTTATGACAATTGCAACAATATGATATTAGGGCAATGATTACAACACATAAAATTAACTTTGAAATACAAACTTTGACATTGATAGGTAGTATTTAATAACTAGTGAACTATTCAAAATATGCATTCAATTCTAGTATTCAATATTAACTAAATATAACAATACAATAGGTACAGTGAGAAGTCTATACTTCACACTAAACCGCAGCTTGAAATGCACGCGCAAAACATGATTTCATCGACATTGGAATTATAAATTATGATTACTTATTTATATTAAGCTGTAGACGATTACATACTGTGCCGAATCAATGCTTGCTTAAATTATCTGCCTTTTAAAATTAATAATTAATAATAAGTATTCAAAATTTAGAAACCATATAATAAATACTATTACAATAAATCATGGTTGCGTATAAATGGTGATTATGCGCTCTTTAAATTCGACATTCATAATAATATTAAAAATGAAAAATAGCTGTCTGTTACCTCTTCTCGCTTAAACCAATAAACCGATTTAGATTCAATTTGATATGGAGCTAGTATGACACCTGGGAGGGAACGATATAGATTAGATTTTATCTCAGAAAATTACGTGGATCCCGCGGGATAGTGATGAACGAAATCTGCGAAAACGCAGTCGCTGGAAACAGCTAGTAAGTAAAACTATGAATAATTCGTAGAAGTAAAGTCATAAAATTATAAGCAGTATTTAAAAATAGTTCAAATAAATTCTGCATAATGGTCGACATTTCACAGCTTCTTAGTCAGGTTTTAATAACGTAACGCGACTAATTTATTAAATGCTTGCTTATTGCGACAATATCATTGGAGAGAGCAAAGCTCATAGACTCCGATGGCTCGGTCATTTGGAAAGAATGGGTGAAGATCGTGGCGCGAAGAGAGCATATGAGGGTCGTATGACTTGGCCGTCGTCCGGTGGGCCGCCCTAGGTATCGCTGGACCTTGATGGACTGCAAGCCGCAAATTGGCGGAATACGGTGCAAGATCGACAGATATGGCGCTGTCTCGTATCGGAGGCCAAGATTCACTTTGGGTCACTGCGCCAACGGATTACTAGTAAGTAAGTTATTGCGACAATAAAGAGAACAAAACTGATAAAATGGGAATTAAAATATTGCATATACAATTGTTGTGTTACAAGTTTTTTACTGCTAGTAAAATATACGCTATTTTACTAGAGTAATGAAATGACCACTTCTTTAATGGTGGTGCTGGGTCGCTATATATTCAACGTATCCATAGCTGCTAAGTATACCATCTTGAGCTTTATAATTACGTACTTAGTAGTAGTAGTTCTTATAATATATTTGTGATGGATAAATTCAACTAATCTGTATCCCTGTAGAGCATTCTTGTCACACAGGATGGATCAATTAAAACAGCTAGGTTCCCAATGGCGTGACCAAAAATAAGAACTTATGGAAGCGCCACACATTACAACCAAGCCATAATGTAGCTTAATTTGGCTTTGTTTTGTTCGAGGCTGATAACAGAAATTATTATTTTGACTGTTTACAAACAATATAAGATGGATATCAACTTCGTCTTGATGGAATACGAAAAATGAGAATATGAATGAGACTTATGGAGATGAAAAATGTGTTTTCCGCCACGACGCCATTGTATATTCAAAATTTGTTTCGTTATGAACCACCAGGCGGTTTGCGTCGTTTTTGGTACTGCACATGTAGACTTGCACGGACCTAAGTTAACTCTATAACTCCAAGTTAAATGTTAACCCAAGGTTAAGTGGTATCAAAATGTCTGGAACTGACATCAATAACGCAGAGTTATCGATTTATATATTTAACCCTAGGCCGTGCAAGCGGCCCTAAATTACATGACATTACAAAGACTTAACGCATTTAAAACCTGATCTAAAATATGTGATCAGACGAAAAATAATTGAAGGGATGTTTACGCATGAACACACAAAACAGCATACAGTTATACTAGACTGGTTGACACTTGTAGAGAAACAGATTACTGACAACAAGTGTCAACCAGTCTAGTCATAGCCAGTTATGTTGTTTCTGTAAACATCCCTACAATTGACCGTCGGCGTCACCGTGCATGCATCATAGAAATGAGTTCTTTTTAAACTACGTTTATCATCTCGTTAACTGTAACTAAGACTACAGTGGCAAATGATGTAAACAACTACGCTTTCAAGAGTGACATTTACGGTGGCGCCGCTGTCATGCTTTTCGTTTTCCATATCCTAAGACTTGTATGTTAGATTTTTCGTCTCTTCTATAGATGCACAATAAGGCTATAGTAGAATCAGTTCAATCCCGCATTAAGCTATTAAATATAGCATCTGATAACCCGCTAAAGAAAACACACAAAATTATCACTCAGATGCGCTTACAAAGTATTACAAATTGTTTTAGTCACTTTGCTCTCACTCAGTCTCAGCTGTTTCACATCAAAATGTCTTCTAGTTTTTTGTCTACACTATCTACTGCTTGTTCCGGTAATAACTTTTCTGTGACGATGGTATTCTCCTGAAGATCTGCGTTAGTAGCATCATTTTTAATGGACGAATTTGTAACACTTTGTAGTGGATCGGCAGTATCCACACTTGAATTCCCGTTACTAATAATTTGAGTATTACCTGAGTCGTGTTGTGTCGCCATAGTATCGTCAAGATCTTGATTAGGGTTCAGATTTTCTTTCAATGCCTCATCAGTTAGATCGGGTTTCCTAATCGATACTACATTACTTATTAGAATTTCACTTCCCATTTCTGTTTCAGCACAGACATCACTACTTTGAATTGCTTCCGAACCCTCCAATACGCCTTGTGTTCGTCCCGTATTTTCCACACCGACACATAAAGAATGTTCCTTAGAAGTCTCGCTTTCTAATGATGTAACAGAAGATGCGATAGTAATTTCATCGGAATCGAAATTAACTGTTTTTGACATCAGCATAGATACGTCCATGGATTCAGCGTCACAAGCTGAATTCTTACACGAATCTATAGAGAGAGGTGCTGGTAAAGACTCATCACTTGTAGGTGGTAAACTTACTGTCAGTTCTTCAACATCCATGGCGTTTTTGGAATTTGATTCATTATTACTGTCACTTTTAAAACCATCAGTACTTTCTTTAGAAGTAAATTCAGTAACTAAATCGTCTAGCATATTACATATATCTTCAGTTATTGCCAAATTATTAGGTTCATCGATTGTGTTTGTATTTGTATCAGTACAAATTACACTACTTTTTGTTGTGATACCTGAACTTTTTTCAGGTATAATTTTAGGTATCTCGTCCGAACATTCCTCAGACGCATTGCGTTCTATATCCAAAGATATGAGGTGAGCTTCAGCTCGAGTCTCAGAGGAGCATTCTTTATCCATACTCTCAACAATGTTCCCAGAGAGTGTTTTGTTTGCTATTTCATTACTTTGTTGAGAATCAGACTCATCCGAGTAACTCGAATTTTCAATACTAATAATATCACAAGGTTTTAGCTCTTTAATCTTCTTAACTTCATCAGAACTTGAGTCCAACGAATCAGAAATGGCGATGGGCGACTCTGAATCAGAGGATTCCGGTGAAGAGTCACTCCGTCTCTCATGGTCAGAATGCAATTTTTGTAGCAAATGAAGTTCATCTACGTCTGAGCCAACTTCATTACTATCATCATCACTTAACGATTGAATGCTATCATCATTATCAGTAGCTTGTATGTTTGTAGTAGCTGTTTTATTATCATCAGTTTTGACATCGCAAACCATTTCTTGATTATTTTCCGTAAGTTGTGTTTTCTTAGTAGAATTCTTTTTTGACTGTTCCTGCAGAAGTCTTTTCAGTCTTTCTTTTCTCCTTTGCTTGCTTTCTAGAGACAAGCGCTCATTGTTTTCTTCTTCCTCGCTTTCGACGGGAGATTCTTCTGCTTCCTTGTCGTTTATATCTACTGCTTCCAGTTTTAATTGATTTTGTCGGTCAGAGAACCTGGAATCATAAATAAAATAAATTAGCTTAAAGGAAATTGAGGTAACACCAGATAGTTATAGTAAGGTATAATAACCTACTTATTAAAAACTTCAGTCTCTTTTGTGCTTGCCAGTCGGCGATTTTCTTCCAATCGTTTTTTCAATTCTGTGCTTTGCTCTGCAGGATCCTCTACAAGAGTAACCCTAGAAGTAGCTATTCTCCATTCTTTTTCCTGCCTCCGCCTTTGTAACTTTTTACCGCAACGAACAAATAGATCTCTTGCTGAAATTGACAAAAGTGACAAAATTAACAAGAATAATATGCTATTGCGCTATGATATGACTTAGAAAAAACCCAAAATGATTATACCTATTACGATTTTGTCTGCCAAAAATAGTCAACTTATTAAATTTCTTTATCTGGCTAAACTTATAAAAAATGAACAAATAGTTCACCTTGTTTCAATAAATATTGACCAGGTGATTTTGACAGAGGTGTTTAATTTTAAATGTAACAAAATCTTGTCAAGTAAATTCTTGGATTAAGGAATGTTTTAGATTTTAAAGGCCAAGAAAAAACTTAAAACAAAATTGCTTAATAATGAACTTTATTTCAATAATATAAATTAGGTCGCTTTGCGCTAAATAACAATTAGGTACCTTCTTCCATAACAAATGCGTCAGTCCAGTCCAGCTTATCCTCTACATTAGCCTCTTTCACGCAACGTAAAACATCGTGAAAATCTGGAAACGTCAGCGAATTATTTTTGTTTATCCAGGCTTCGAGCCGCTTCGCAGGCCCGGGCGCCAGACCTGGCCGTGGATCTATCACAAGCCGAGGCTCCGATGGCATTTTCGAATTAGTCAACTGACAGAATTTAGCGTGAACCCGAACCATCTTCTCTTTGTACCTGAAATAAAAAATAAAAAAGAATGGTAGTGTTAATCTTTATAAATAAAAATAAAGTTCTGTTCGTTTGTATGCCCATCACTTGAGAACGGTGCGAAGCCAGGCAGGTGTTTATGATAGTTAAAATCAAGGATGATATAGACTGGATTGGCAGTCGCCATAGTACGGTACGGCCGCGTTTATTTTAGTTCGATTATTAAATCTAGATGGCGCTGAAATATAGCCAGAGGCTTTGAAGGCAAAACAATAAGACTAAAGATGTTTCATATTACTACAAAAGTATTATTTTTCAAAAATATTGCATAATAATACATTTGCAGTGATATGAAATATCTGTAGTCTTATTGTTTTGCCTTCAAAGCCTCTGGCTATATTTCAGCGCCATCTAGATTTAATAATCGAACTACAAAAACCGCGGCCGATCCGTGCTATGGCGACTGCCAATCCAGTCTATATCATCCTTGATTATATGCAATATTTCTCATTAATATTCTTTCGCTTTTATTCATTTGTGTTAACGTACGAAAGATCATATTAAAAAAATATAGCATAATGTTTATTTAATTTGAATACTATGGCTTTGTTATTGCCTTATAGAGGCTTTAAGATCACCCAGAGGCTGGCGACCTACAAGATGTTGAAAAACAGTGATTTAGTGCATTTAGTCTTAAATCAAAAAAAAAGGTAAAATATTTATTTTTAAATTGATTGTTTTGATCATTTGAACTATAATTTATCAAAAAAAGTAAAAAATGATGCAATGTCTTCAAATTTCATTTTCAAACAATATATTTTAAGTAAATTCAAAATTTATAACTGTGCATTCTGAGAGGAGGCCTGTGCCCCTGTGACGTATATAGGCCTAGATGAATGAACTGTGCACTAAGGTTGGAAGCTTTGTCAATAATCAAATTGAGAAACGTTTTTAAAGACAGCGTTTCATTTTGGGCACGCTATACAGTAGGTTACATAAAGTGAAAGAAGTGCTAGGTGAAATAAATCACCATTGTGGACAGAAACTATTTTTGCCACAAGCTTTTCGCTTGAAGGAAAACATCCCAAGGAAGCTTGCACACACGACAAAGCAGTTCAACGATGAGTGAGAAGTTCCCAATCCTTATAGGGCCATCGAGAGAACTACAGGCCAAGCTCTCTTATTCTGAGAGAAAGTTCAGCAGCGAAACAAGTACAAGCTGGAGAAGAAGTAACAAAATAAAATCTTACTTTTCTGTAAGCAAGTACACTGAATCTTCATCATCATCAAAGTCTACTTCCTGCATCTCCAGTTTATGAATAGCCCTGTTTAGCTTTTTAAGAGTCTTCTCTAGTTTGCGGATTTGTCTCTGCTTGCTGGGATCAAAATCTCCATCTTTACCAAGACTAAATGTTTCTTCCTCTGAAAACAATTTATTTTTATTAGCTCACCTGATAACTAGTCCTCAAAATTACATAATTTAAGAATCTGTGACCTTAAATGACATAGTTAATTTACATTTTAGAAAACGTTTCATTTGAAATTTATTTTGGTTAGTAATAAAAATAAAGTAAAATAAAATAAGTTTTCGTAAAAAAAATAAACATTTTTAAAGCAATTTTTTTGCTGCATTGTCATCCAACCTACATGTACATTAAGATTATTTCGACTTTGGCACTCGGCAATTCACGACATTCAGCGAAAGAGATCGGAAGTGCAATACTTAGGCTAAAGTTTTGTTATTAATGACATTAAATAGTTTTGGATATTTTATGTAATTAACCCTTTATAAGGCCCCATTTATTGGAGCATACTACCACAGAATCAAAAGCAGCTATCGAATGCATACCTGACAAAGAATATTTTTAAAGCTAGTCGTATTTTCAATAATTACAATGGAAATTGTGACGTATTGTGAAAACAATAAAGTTGAAATTCCAACTTAATGCATGTGGTCGCTAAATCGCCTCTGCCTTTTATAGGGTGAAATTCTATGATTTTATAAGGACCCTGTGAGAAAACACGAACCTTTACGGTTAAAACTGAGACGTCCCGAGTGTCAAAGTGGAAATAATCTTACTTTAGTCCAAATTTCAGTTTAAACCGACCCCTGGAAGTGGATCAATATTAACTTCCAAGATTTGAAGCAAAAAAAAACAAATATACAAAGCGATATTGAATAACCTATAACCTAGCCTATAACTACAAACCCACCTTTTGGATTTGCTTCCTGTATTGGCATTTGCTTTGCTAATTTTCGTTGCAAATTCAATTCATCTACAATATCTTTAATATACAAATACATCTTTTCTGGTGCAGCCTTAATAGCCAAGATTTTACTAAAGACCAGATCAGTGAATTCTTCAGACTGTGTATATTCCTTAGGAACCTGTTTGTAATAAGTTTTAATTTTCTTTTCTACAATTTTTTTCATATCATCAGAGTCTTCTAACTGGAGACATAAATTTATGAAGCTTAAATAGGTAGCACTAAATTCGGTCTCTTCTATGTTGTTGCCCACTGTTGAAGGTCCAGCTACCTCTTTAGATTGGGCTGGTTTCACTTGAACCATGGGTATGTCTTGCTGTTGGTTCTGAACTGTCTCTACTGCTGATTCTTTCACTTCAGCAATTTTAGGTGTTAAAGGAGTCATTTCTGTCTCTTTCTCTGTAATAATAGATTCATTCACCTCAATAGGATCAATTTCAATTTCAAATGTGTGTGTTTCTTCAATGCTTTGGAGTTTTTGCTCATACTCTAGTTTCTTTTTACTTTGTGGATTTTTTTTACTAGTATTTGGTTCACCATCGCTACCACCGCCATTATCTGGATCAGCATTAATTGCCCCATCCTTATTTGGACTGTCTTCAATAGTAACAGTTTCAATACTTAGCTCCCGTGTTCGTTTGGATTTTGGTGGTTTAATTGGGCTATCCTCTATTGTGATTTCAATGTAGGTAGGGTTCTCCGGCTCCTTATTATTTATATTCTCTTGTGTAGATAAAACATTTGCTTCAGTTTGGTCTTCTGGTCTCACATACCACTGAGGACGATCTTTATACTGCAGGGGGGGTTCTTCGTCGTCAAGCTCAACTGTTTGCACTACTGGAGCTTTAGTTTTTTTGATGGCGTTAGTTTGTTTCGGTACGACTTTCGAGATGTTGACCATATTATTGCTTGAAGGTTTTACTGTAGTAACAGTCTTTTTGATTGTGACACTGGGTGGCAATTTTTTTAGTGCAGGCAGGTTTGCTATTGGGATGGGATTTTGTAGCTTTGTGACACCACAATTTACAAAAGGTTGCGAAGGAAATTTTTTTACTTGACTAAAAGGGTTTATTACTAATGGCATCCTGTTTTTATTTATATTTGACTTTACTGCAACTTTTTTTTTCGTAACCCCTTTTAGTGGTTTCTGAACAGGCTTATCTGGTATTTTCATTTGCCTGGCTTTGCCGGCTAGAGATGTTGGCTTTGGTATTTTGGTTACAGTCAGATTTTTTCCTGAAAATAACTTCTGGGTGTTCATGGGACTTAACTTGACTGGTTGTATGGTGACTCCATGTATCTTCGTCGGAATATGGACCATTGCATTTTCGACGGTTTTCATCTAAAAATATAAGTAAATAATAATTACGTATAAAATACCAAGGTCAAATGATCATAATGTAGGCACTTGTGCACATCTTCATACAGTTATAAAACTGATCAGTGATTGGCCAAAAATGGTAAATATGATAGTTTCTTATAAATTAAGGTCGATTCATATCTACAAAAATTGAGCGTGGCTGACACCAACAGACACCGTTTATTTATATCTACAGACATTAAACGCATCAAACATGTGCTGAGACATACTTCGTTTTATTCACATCTAGCAGAAGCGTGCCGTGTCAGACATCGACAGACACCGTCGTCAAGAACAAAAGTCGTTACGGTTCCGGTGCCCTATTCACACTGACCGGCGGCAGTCCCGGCAGACAGAGCAGATAGCCACAGACACGTACAGGCATGACACGAACCGCGCATACTGACCGGGCACGGCCCGTGTCTGCGCGGTGTGTCGTCTTACGATAGATATGAATTCGTTAATAGAAACTGTATAGAAGAATATTATTTTGTCTACCACGTCAAGTGTTTGACACGCACGGTGTCTATAAATATGAATCTACCTTTAATTGTAGGTAGGTATAGACATACGTATAACTGAAACGTAACTACAAAGGACTTTGCGCATAATCGACCAAGAAATTTCTTTATCACTCTAAATTTCTATGTCAGCTGAGGGGATAAAAACATCAAACACTACTTTTAGATAATTACACACAGCGTACACCAGAGTCAAACATATATATTTTTCGGCCTCACATAAAATTCGCTTCAAATTTATTGAACTGATAAGTTGAAATGAAATTTGGTACATTTATGAATGCATATATGACCCAAACAACAATTTGCTACATAAATAAATTTGAGTTTGTGTGTCAATTTTGGGACAAATGAAAAAAAGGAAAAAACTTTAGGGCTTATTGCAAGGATCTCAAAATTATTTTTTTGTACAATTTAACAATTAGTGAAAATAGACGAAAATTTGCCATTCCCGCAACCCTTATATGGGAGTGCAATTAGTGGGGCATGGTGACTGTCATATACAGGGCGTCCCACGGCTATGCCACATGGAGGGGAAGTACCTTAAATATTGTAGATAGACAATTTTACTGAAAAGAGACTTCATTTTGATTTTAAAAACAATTTTAACTGCATTCAAAGATTTTTGAATAAACGCCTGTCTGAACCGGGAATCGAACCCATCAAATGATAAAAAAAAAACACCCGTAATTTTACGACACCGATCAAAAGGCTCAATCGAAAGGATTATTTTTTTCCAAGTAACATAGCATTGTAAATAAAAGGAAGACCATGCAATTTTACGTTTATTTAAAATAATTACTCGACTTGCCATATTGTGATTATGAGGAGACTAAAGAGTTGCGTGCAAATAGGTAGGTATAGGTACTACTATTTATGTATCACATTATTATTTTATCATGTACTTTTAATAGGGAAATGACATGTACTTATTTCTCAAGTGAGTACTTATTAGTAATACTTTAAAATGATTAAATCAATATTTAGAAGCACAGCAAAGTCAAAGAAAAGGCTAGGTAGGTTTTCCTGAAATTATAAATGTAAAATTGCATGGTCTTCCTTTTATTTACAATGCTATGTTACTTGGAAAAAAATAATCCTTTCGATTGAGCCTTTTGATAGGTGTCGTAAAATTACGGGTGTTTTTTTTTTACCATTTGACGGGTTCGATTCCCGGTTCAGACAGGCGTTTATTCAAAAATCTTTGAATGCAGTTAAAATTGTTTTTAAAATCAAAATGAAGTCTCTTTTCAGTAAAATTGTCTATCTACAATATTTAAGGTACTTCCCCTCCATGTAGCATACCCGTGGGACGCCCTGTATATAAAATGTTAAAGCAAGCATTTGGTTGACTATACAGTTGACATTTCTCGAAACTTTTTGCTATAGATTACATGACATCAAATTTCTTTAAATGAGTCTGAATGTTATTGTTTCGCTGAGCAAGATAGCTACATAATACCAAGGATGATGTAGACTGAATTAGCAATCGCCATAGTACAGATCGTCCGCAGAAAAATAGTTTGATTATTAAATCTAGATGGCGTTGAAATATAGCCAGAGGCTTTGAAAGCAAAACAATAAGACTACAGATGTTTCATATTACTACAAAAGTATTATTTTTAGAAAATATTGCATAATAATACATTTGCAGTAATATGAAATATCTGTAGTCTTATTGTTTTGCTTTCAAACCCCCAGGCTATATGTCAGCGCCATCTAGATTTAATAATCGAACTATTTTTCTGCGGCCGATCTGTACTATGGCAATTGCTAATCCAGTCTATATCATCCTTGATAATACATAATAAAATGTGTAACAAACAGAAAAGACAATACAATCTATATTAAATTAAGGCAATATTGCTGATGCACTCAAAAATGTTTCAACATGGTAAATTTAATGAGCTTATTTTTCACCTCAGCATAAGCAGTTTATAAGCTGTAATGATGGACCTTGTCACTTGTGTTCTTCTAAAAATTAAGACAAATTTAAGAGATAAAAGAAAATTAAGGGGGTCTATAATGAGTACCATAAAATTTTCAAGCCCATAACGTTTTCTGTCATAATTTTTCTTCGTCATATTATCGGAAGTCATAATATTAAACAACATAAATTGGAGTTACGATTTTCTTAAGTCATAATTATTGTAAGGAACAATAAGTAAAGTCATATCATTCAGTGTGATGAATGCATCACTCTTCATAATGTTAAAGGTAAAAAAGTCACTCATAATAATTATTGCATGGTCTTTTTTCGCAGGTCATAATTATTTTTAGGCATAATATTACTTTGTAATAACATTCAGTGTAATGGTTGTATGACATTTCATAATATTAAAGGTTAATAATCCTTTTCTGTGCTGTCACAAAAAAAATACCTAACATCGAAGGTATATATATGCCTTACAATGTTTCTGAATAATAAACGATATTCCATTAAATTTTATTGATATCAATATTATGACTTTTTAAAGTTATGATCAATAGGATTATACAGGGCGTCCCAAAGCTATGCGACATGAGGGGCAAGTATTGATCCCTAAATAAGATACACAATCAAAATAACAGAAGGCGATGAAAACTAACAATTACATTACATAATAAATTTTTTTTCACCCATCATAGGAAATGCAGTAAGTAGCTACCTTAAATATTGGAAATAGCAAAGTGTACAAAATTGAGACTTACTTTTATTTTATTTTAAAGACAGACAATTTTTCAAACACACTTAAATTTACAAAAAATTTATTATTTAATTTTACAAAAATAAAAGTAAGTCTCCATTATATACAATTTGCTATTTTCAATATTTAATGTAGCGTGGTCCATTTATTTATTATTATTATTATTTATTTATTTCATCATCATCATCAGCCTATGTTCGTCCACTGTAGGACATAGGCCTCTCCCATGGCACGCCACTGAGCACGATCCTCGGCTACTCTCATCCAGTTCTTGCCAGCCGCCCTGCGAAGATCATCGCTCCACCGAGTCTGAGGACGTTCCACGCTACGTTTGCCGATCCGTGGTCTCCACTCAAGAACTCGTCTACCACAACGGTTATCGGTTCTTCTTTATTTATTTATTTATGCAATATTATATTGTTTATATTTCCGGTGATGGATGAAAACAAAATCAACAATAATTGTTAGTTTTCGTTTTCATGGCCTTCTGTTATTTTGATTGTTTATATTAGGTATTTAGAAATAAATGAACCTTATCATTAACCCTTTCAATCTCCATCATAATCTAATCATAAAATAGGCCAAGTTATTTTTTGTTGAATTTGATTGGGTTTGAGTAAGACAAACAATTTTTCAAAAATCCCTAAATGCACTAATTGCTTTTTAATTCATGGAATTATCCGTTGATATTGGTAGGACAAAAGATATGGCAAGTGAAAAGCTTTGCAACATTACCCATTCATCGATTTGTATAGAAATTCACTAACACCATTTGCTTGTATTTAACTTGAGGTGGCAATGTTCACTCTCCATGCTGGCAAATGCTATAGCTTTATTCATTTGCAACTAAACCATTGCACAAACAGCAATTTTTTGGATCAAGTTATATAAGTACACTATAGTTACACACTATTCAATATATTAAAAGTTGGTTGAAAGTAGTAATAGAACTTGGCAAATCACAAACAGTTAGTTAATAAGCATCACTGTGAGGCACAGGACGTCCCAAGGGATAATTTAGTATAATTAACTAGAAAAGGCAGCGCATGAATGTAGAAGTGCTGTTTTTAACAATAAATAATTGCAATATTTACATAAATATTGCTAACTCTGCCAACCAAAAAAAAAAATTAAACAAGACTAGGTATTTTAAACATGCAAGGGTTCACAATACTAACATTTTGCCTAATTTTGTAACAGACTTGTTGCAATGCAGTTGACGAATTAAATGATATAAGGCTATTAAAAATGATAAATTTTACTTGTTTTAATGAACAACAGAACATTTCAGGGTCTTAGATTATTTTCAAATATCAACACAACACACAATACAATAATCATGGAAAAGTGATGATAAAACTTTCGCTTATTTGGCATAATTGTTGCATGTATTTACAAGGCTGTATGTGGAACAGAACTGAAACTCTGAACGAAAGACGTCACAAAAACAGTAAAAAAAGTATCACAATCAGAAGGAAAGAAAAAAGGAACATCTTCTAATATATAAAAATCTTGTGTGTGTTTTTATCAACCCCTCCGAAATGGCTTGACCGATTTTTATCAAATTTCTTCTCTATATTTGATAGGTCTGAGAATAGGTTGTAAGCTATTTTTTGTACCCTAGGGGATATCTGGCAAAACAATGTTTGCCGGGTCAGCTTGGTATTAATCATAAAAAACCGGCCAAGTGCAAGTTGGACTTGGCAACAAGTGTTCCGTACAAAGTTTTAGGTTATGTGAAAATATACGCCGTAAACAGCCGTAACTATAATAATCAGTGATCGGCACGACCCGTGCCACAACGCGGGATTCAATGAGGAAATAATAATATGGACATGACATGATTCGCAAAAATTAAGAGTTATGTATTTGTAAATAGAAGTCAAAACATTTAATTAACTCATAAAATGTATCATTTTTCATTAAAGAAAATATTGATAAACTGTGGTTTTATTTTATACTGCGTAAAATATTACGTGCACTCATATAAAATATGTAAGTGTTAAAATATAATCATTTGAAGTGCATAAAAACCCTTTTCCCTACTAGCTACTACTACCTAGCATGTTGAAGGTCACTATTGTGTTTTCCATTATTTGCGTTTATGACCAAACGCATAGTTTAAACCGGTGCGAAAAAGACAGCTAATAGTAATATCAACAGAGTTGATGTCATCCTTCTCTAATTTACTGATAAGGAATGCAACCAATTTCTAACAACAAATATGTTTACTTTTACTTATGTTCTTCAGTTCATTAAGTTTGGACATGGTAATTTAAAGTTATTTACTCATTGTTTATTTCAACGACTTTAGCTTGATTTACGGACTCTGTGATACATTAATCTTATCCCTGTTACATACTTACTGAAGTGAGAATATATTACACAATACAAATATTCTTTATTGATCACCAAAACAGTACAGTACCATTACAAAAATAAAAATTCAGGTAGACAATAGGCGGTCTAATCGCTAAAAAGCGATCTCTTCCAGACAACCAATTACTCAGAAATTAATAAATATCAACAGACTAATGTAGGTGGCAAAACAGACAAGAGAAACGTAGTATTAATAGACAATAAACAATAAAATCAATACAAATACAATATAAATTTTATAAATAAACACATATATTCAATATAATACATATACACTACATATACTTAATACAAAATATCAATGGAAAAATATCAAAAGGCCGCATGTGAGAAAAGGATTCAAAAAGGAAATTAAAGAAACAATATAAACAAAAAACAAAAAGAACAAAGAAGTGTCAAAGACCGAGGATTATGTTAGTGACAAATAGTGAGCCTTTAGAAGGCTCACTATTTGTCACTAACATAATCCTCGAAGGGAAGGGATATTATTTTCCTTTACCGATTCAAATGCTGGAATCCCGGGGAATATCCATAATTAACATAATGATTGAGGTCATTGACACCATGTGGCACGGGTTGTGCCGGTCACTGATAATAATCCAGTGTTAGAAGCACCCTACTTCTAAGTAAAATGTATGCAGTGTGGGATACCGGTTCTTCGGGACCCCCATTAATATTTAATTGAATTGTAATTTTATTATTTGTTGCTGTAGCAGGCACAGTAATACATAATGGGTGTAGATTTCAAGTATCTAGTTAACGCTATTATAAACATTAACATTGTGTTAATTTGCACCCTTTGCATACGGAACCCTAAAATAGGTCAGAAGTCAACAAAAAAGGAAATGAGACGGACCTTTCAGAAGGTGCATCATTGACACTAAGGCCATAACAGGTGACACATAGACAGGAGAAGCTAATGATAGAAAATGGAGACCATTGAAGGAGGCTTTCGCCAATATGTGGGATACAGACATAGTTATCATTGTTTAAAAAAACAAAATGGTCAGATATACTAACATTCATACATACTAACCAAAACATAACAACCAAAAATAATAACCAAAAGAACTAACAATGAAAATGTGAAACCAAGTAACAGTTAAAAAAGTACATGAAAATTGCACAGGAAGTTTCTATTAAGCAAAACAGGACTTTGGTTTTGAAATAACAGATGTACTGATCATTTATATAATATAATATAATTATTATGTATTTTTTTTAAATAATTAATTGGGTAAATTTACTACTTGAATATTCCAAATAAGTAATGATTAACCCCTCCTATGCTTAAGATACAGAGCCATGCCAATTTTAAGACATTATTTTTACATTTTTATTTGTATCTATAAAATTGGCTTTATGTGAAACAGTTGAGACTAGAATGCACTTTTTTTATTCCCGCATAAGAGGGGTTAAAGGCTATAAAAAATGGTTAAAATAAGTGGAATCTGTAATAATTACCTACTTTTGAGTTTTTCAAAATATTTGCAGTACAATGGGAATTAATATTCACAAGATGGGGTTGGTTGTATACTATATAACAGCATTTTTCCTTTGGTGCAGTAGAAATACGATAATGCTAAAAAATTATGAAACTAGTGAAATTTTACATAAATACAAATTAATTAGATTCATTTTAGTAAATCCTTCCACTGTAACTTAAACTATTAAATTTTAATCCAACAATGGTTGGACAGAGTTGAGGGTAAATAAGCGTTTGAACGCCAATGGAGCACCTAGAATAAGGCAGCCATCGACAGAAAGTCATTCTCCGTCGATAGTTCGCTTTCTATGGTAGTTACAATGGGCCTTTAAGTAGAATTATTCGCTGTGTCTATAGGTTGAAAATTACAAATAAAGACTAAAATGTGTATGTACCTTTTTACGCGGTGGAACCTCCGATTCTTCATCGGAAGACCCAAGTTCTATCACGTCTTCGACTTCCATATTGTTTTCTAGCACGATCTAAACTAAGCTTAGATATTTTTTTGTTTTCGCTATAGATATTATTATGCTTAATATCAAAATATCCCATTTAAAGCCAATAACAGTGTTTGGACCAAATTTTCAGCAGAATACTCCAGTGCTACAGCGCCAGCGCTAATACAGCCGCCATCGCAAAAGACGATAGTATAATGACATGACAAACGGTGATACTTATCTGTGGGTGGAGTCCACAGATAAATTTCACCGTTTTATCATAAGACAAGGCCACCACAGACCGCATAGCGGGACGTGCGCGTTGTATAACACTGAATTATATACGCTGCGGCGAAAAGTCAGAGTGTGTCATTATATGTATTATTCAGTGTTATACAACGCTGTGCCCGTCCGTCGCCGTCACGCGCATGCCACAATCTACAGTCTGAGGTAGCCTTTAGTATATTTTGTACAAGTAATTTCCCGTATATATAGTATAATATTACTCTATGTATAAATAGTTGGTGCACATACGATAGACCACAGAGTACATTGTATATAGGAGGATAGAGATATCACTCTATTCAACGGCACAACGCCATCTAACGCAAATTCCCGTAACTACTATTAGGACCATAAATAACTACCTATAATATCAAGGATCAATAATCACACGTACCAATACCAGCCCTGCTGTGCCACTGGCCATGAGCCACTGCCACAGTTTATTTGAAACTAGAATTTAAAGTTGTTTTCATCTATTTTCTACATGATTTGATAAATAATATCGCCATCTAGTGCAAATTGACGGAACTAAAAATAGACATTGTTGGAAGTGAAAGGACCGTGCGATAGACTTCATAGACAGGTACAAATAAAAAACAAGCATGCGAGCTATTTTCACGAAAATGTGCTAGCAAGGAATGATTATTCACGGGCTTGAGGAAATTAATAGCATATAGCATAGCTACCATCTAGTAGGTATATTCGGTGGTTTCACACAAAACCACAAAAGCGGTTATCAATTAGGTTGTATGTTTGTTTTCTTACATAGGTACAGACAAAACACAAAAAAATTACCAAATACTTGTATGTAACCGCCCTGAAGTGAGACGCTTACAAGCTTGTAAGTAATACATATAAGTAAAACCAATAAAAAAAAGTTAAAAAGAGACTTCAATTTGTATGTAGATATTACAAGTTAGCCTGAAACAAGACGCAGTACTTTTGCTGCGAGAGTATTTTGTCTGTCATGTTTTTTCCATACTAATATTATAAATGAAAAAATGTATGTTTGTTTGTTTGTTCACGTCAAAACTGAGCGATGGATTGCCGTGATTTTTTTTGTACTATGTCCATAGTTGCAGAGCTGGAGAGTGATATAAGCTACTTCGCCTACTTTATTATTATTATTATCTAGCAGTAGCAGCTTTTATTCAGTATAACGTTCTCCGCATTCGCTTTCCGCAAAACCGGCGACGCACTACGCCCACAGACTACGCCGCACCGCGCCGCCCCGCTACCGCCCTCTGTGCGTTTGCAGCTATAAAAGGCTACCACAAACCGAAACGTGGGGCGCCGATTGAGTGTGCCCAGCGCGGTCAATAACACTGAATCATATATACGATAACACATTCCAGCAACACGGCACAGAGTATATGATTCAGTGTTATTGACCGCGTTGGGCACGTACTGTCGGCACCCCCGCTTCCTGTTTGCAGTAGCCTTCAGGAAGAAATATGGAAACGAAGTGGAATACCATCCTCAGACTATATTTTTAATGTTTTATCTGTGGTAATTAATAGTATTCCGACTGGAAAAAAGGGCGGGAACGACAAATTATAAAGGCGCTTTTTTCAATATAATTTTAATTTATTTGGTTTTAGCCCTTTTTTACGCCATTGTTTCCTAATTTTTCATTGCAATTGAGTTTAAAATTACATTCTATAAGTGTGTTCCGTAATAATGGACGATGACGCCGGGGGTGAGGGCTTTAGCTCCGCCCCTGCGTCCGCTCCCATAATAAAGGGAAAAAGAAGATTGACCTCATCTGAATATGACGAAAGCCGCAAAATAAGAATGACTTTTATCAAAAATAAGCGCGGTCTTTTTAAAGACCACCATGCTCTCTATGAAGACCTTACAAAAAAAGAATACCCAGTGCTTATTCAATCAAGCCTCTCACAACCAAATAACAGAGTCCCAATGGACTTGTTAAGAATAAACAAAGCATTAAAAGATGTTCAAGGGGTCCAGTATGTCAAAGCTGCTGGGAACTTTTTTGCTAAAGTTTACTTTGGCTGTGCTCGGGATGCCAACGCTTTCTTACTAGATGAAAGCTTTATGGAGTTAAACAATTGGACATCAAAAATACCTTATGACAGTATTGAGAGTCAAGGAATTATTCGAGCTCCTGTGGAATTGGATGAAGAATCTCTTTTAGTGAATTTAAAAGCTTCATGCACAATACTCGGAGTCAAAAGATTTTTCAAAAAACAAGAAAATGGAAGTGACAAACCACTGCAAACTGTTCTAGTTACATTTTTGGCGTCTACCCATCCAGATCATGTCACATACGAGCATATTTGGATGCCTGTTTCTGAATATATTAGACCTGTGTTACAGTGCTTTAAATGCTACAAATTTGGACACGGTAGTGGTGCCTGCAAAGCCACTCAAGTTTGCTCTACTTGTTCAGGAAGTCATTTTTACAAGGAGTGCGGCACTCCCAACATCTTCAAGTGCTCCAACTGCAGCGGGCCACATTCTGCAGTTTCTTACTCCTGCTCAGTAAAGGCGGCCAAGGTCGCTGAAGTAAAGAATAAGATTATAGGCAAGCAAACATCATACGCAGCCATGCTAAAGAATCCCGCTATTAAGAACCCCAAGATCTCTTCTAACATACCTATGTCTGCCAAGACACCTCAAGGTAGGGCCTTAATATCAGACATTATCAATTCAGAAATTGTCATCAGTACCATTACAAAAACTTTAATAGAATTGTTAAAGAAAAAGGATACAAAATCCCCTTCTGGACCTATATCCACTCAATTAATTAAAGAAATGCTAGTAACAAATTTTACATTGTAAACTATGGATAGTTCTACTCAATCTTATATGCATGATTCTGTTGGTCAGTTTAATATTATTCATTGGAACTCTAGAAGTTTATTCCCTAAATTAGATCAACTTAAAGATTTCCTCAGTAAACTTGACAAGTGTGTTGATATGATTTTATTCAATGAAACCTGGTTAACTTCATGTAAAATCATCAAACTGCCTGGATTTACTGTTATAAGAAGAGATTCCGACCACCCACATGGTGGGGTTGCAATTGCATTACGCTCCAAGTATAAATTTAAAATAATAGACACAATTTCACAATATCATTTTCAAAATATTTTAATTACAGTTTACATTAATAGTTTTTCTTTTGACATCTTATGTGTTTACATTCCTCCACCACCAAATGGTAAGTTCACTATTAATTTATTGAAAGATTCATGTTCCAAATTTGTTTCAAATAATTATTTAATAATTGGTGACTTCAATGCACATCATGCTTCCTGGAGTTCGAGATTCAATGATGGAAGAGGTAAAGCCCTTCATGATTATGTGGAAAGTTCCGAGTTAGTTTGCTTAAATGATGACACAATCACAACCTTTGCTCCATTTGGTCAACAAGGTAATGTATTGGATCTAGTATTCGCATCCCGTGCTATTAGCTCTAGTTGCACAGTTTCTGTCCTCGATGATTTGCTCAGTAGTAATCATTTCCCACTGCTCATTGAAGTATTTAACGATGCTTTTCTTCCTTCATTCGGCCTGACCACCTCTTTAATAAATAAAGGTGATACACTGGATAATGCCTCTCTAGCTAGCGTAAACTTAAAAAAGATTGACTGGTCAAAATTTAATAAGTTATGTGAAGTTGAGTTTTCAAGTTTTGGCTTTGCTGATAACCCTCTTGAAAATTATAATAAGTTTTTGAGTATTTTACATGACATATTAATGACTTTTGCCAAAAAGTGTTACTCGCACAAAAAACGGAATTGTTCCAAATCTGTTCCTTGGTGGAATGATGATTGTGATCGCGTAGTTTTACAAGCCAAAGTTGCTTTATTATCGTACAAGCATTATCCAAATATGGAAAACTATATTATTTTTAAAAAACTAGACGCTTTGAAAAAAAGAACTTTATATGAAATAAAACGTTCAAGCTGGATGAATCTCTGTTCATCATTCAATCGAATGACTTCGAGTAAAATTATTTGGGATCACATTCGTAGATTTAAACACGCCAAACTTAATAATGTGTCTTCATCTTCAAGTTTTCTTCAGAATCCCGCTAATGCATCTTTGTTTTTAGATTCAATAGCTGGTTCTGATAATCAAATTTCCGAACCTAAGTTGCAAGATTTTTTTAACAGCCGTGGAAAACCGGAGGCTCAATGGATGGTAGACCCATTTTCTATGGGCGAATTTGCGACTGCGTTAGAAAATAAAAAGGAAACCTCCCCTGGTCCTGATTTTATCTCTTATAAAGTAATCAAAAATCTTCCCCAATATGCCAAGGAAGTTTTATGTCAAATATTTAATGATCTTTGGCAAAACAACTGTATTCCTCTGATTTGGAAAACTCAATATGTAGTACCGATTTTAAAGCTTTACAAGGATCCCAACTGTATAAATTCCCACAGACCCATTTCTTTAACTTCTTGTTTTTCGAAAATTTTCGAAACTATGTTAAAAAATAGGTTAGAGTGGTTTACTGAAAATAACAACTTAATACCAAGTACTCAATACGGATTTCGAAAAGGTAAAAGTACAATAGATAACTTAAGCTGTTTGATTGGCGATATTAAAAATAACTTCCATAATAATCAATTTACATTAGCGGTATTTCTGGACATTAAAGGGGCTTTTGATAATATAGATCATTCCTACCTTATTGAAAGTCTGCATTCTTTAGGCTTTCCAGGTCATGTTCTGTTCTGGCTGTTCAATTTTCTGAACAAGCGCTCTTTGTTTTTGAAAATTAAATCTAGTTTATTTGGTCCTAAAATTTCTACTAAAGGTACTCCTCAAGGTTGCGTTTTATCACCTCTTATATTCATACTTAGTTTAGTATGTTTCATTAAGAAAATTCCAAATTCTGTTAAACATTTATTTTTTGCTGATGATCTTGTTCTCTATGTAAACTGTAATGATATCAAAAGTGGTGAATCGGTTATGAATAGTTGTTTGCGTAATATTTACGATTTACTTACAAATTCCCTAAAACTTGAGGTTAATATTTCCAAAAGTTCTGCAATTTTATTTTCCCAAAATGGATTGCATTACCCTAAAGTTTTTTACAATTCTGACATTATTCCTGCTCAATCTTTCGTAAAATATGTTGGTCTTTCTCTAGATTTTGATCTTTCGTGGAAAACTCATATTGATGTTATTTGTAAAAGAGCTGAATTAGGTTTGAATATATTAAAATCGCTAACTGGAGTAAAATGGGGAGCTGATCCCAAAGTTTTAAAAACGATTTACATTGCAACAATCCGAAGCCATTTCGATTATGGCTGTATGTTCTTTTCGGACGCGAATTTTTCTATTCTTAGGAAATTAGATATTGTGCAAAATAGAGCATTACGAATAATTACAGGTGCTATGATGTCGTCTCCAATTAATTCCTTGGAAGTTGAAGCTGGTATTGTTCCACTATTCATACGAAGAAGTTTTATTATAGATAATTATTGCCTTAAGCTTATTAGCCGTGATAATCTAGTAACTTTCAGGTATTTGAAGCATGCAAATATTCCAAACTATAATTTAATTCCGCTTCCTAATTCTTCATCCATATCCAGTGCCTTAACGTACTTGAATTTCGAATTTCAGGATGTGGTGTTTTGGTCTACACTATTGCCTTGTTTCGAATATAACTTTCATGACATGTTGAGAGATGTGGCTGTTGATCTAATTAAGTTTAAATCTAAATATGATTTTCTGGAGTTCCTTGAAGATAAGACTGATTTTGTTAAAGTGTATACAGATGGCTCTAAAACTAAAGATAGAACTAGTTTTGCATTTTTTGATTCGTCCATGAACATAGGGACAGTTTATAAATGTAGCAATTTTTTCTCTGTTTTTTCGGCTGAAGTACTAGGTATTATATATGCTTTAGAGCATATTCGAGTCAATTACTCTGCAGGGGACAAAATTTTAATTCTATCTGATTCAATGAGCGCCTTGCAAGCCCTTAAAAATAAATGTATTAGTGCATCTGTAAATTATTTAATTTATAAGTTACGAAGTTGTTTGAGTTTTTTGTATCATAGAAATATTTTTATTGAATTTTGCTGGGTGCCAAGTCACTCTGGTATTATGGGCAACGAACTTGTCGATAAATTAGCCAAATCTACAAAAGACATAAATATTTCCGATTTTAAAGTTCCGTATTCTGATTTAGTTTATTCAATTAAACAAAATATGATAAAACGTTGGACTTATTCCTTGTCTAAGTCCAGAGATACAAAAGGTAAATGGTTAGCTGAAATAGTCCCAGTACCTAGTACTAAATCTTGGTTTGAACATTTTAGAAATTTCCCGGGAAGATCCTTTATATCGATTATTTGTAGATTACGTATAGGCCACGGCCATTTTCCTGCGCATCTTTTTAGATTAAAGTTAAGTGAATCAGCTACTTGTACATATTGTAACTCTGGCATGTGTGATCTAGATCATATTTTTTTTAATTGTCCTGAATTCAATCTACAAAGATTATTGTTTATTGCTCTATGTAAAGATACAGGCTTAAAAACTATCCCTAATTCCATTCAAGGTATTTTGAAACTTCCACAACTATACTCAATAGTGTATAATTTTGTACTTCATACTATAGGACGACTATGAATGAATAATTCATGAGTCGTTTGTACATACATTGGGGGCTTGATGGGGACGAGATCTCTGTCGCGTCCCTTGTTTAGCGAAAGTTGGTCATAGAAACTATATGGGTAATTTTCGTGGCACGGGGGAGTCGATTGGGTTTCGTTTTTGTTAGGTCCCCCGTTTGTGTACAAGTTTTTTAAGCTAATGCTAAGCTTTTTTTTTTTTAGTTTTAAACAACCCATATTGAAAACTTGTTAATTTGTTTTCTTTTTCTCTTGTTTCTTTTGTCTTAGATAATTTAAGAACTTTTGTACTGTAAAGTTGGTTTAAGCTGATGGCCGTGTTGCCAATGCTTTGAATAAATAAAAAAAAAAAAAAAAAAAAAGTATTCCGACTGTCTGACTAAGGTCTGACTCGCCTGTGATTGGTCTAAAATAAACTTATTTAACATTATTATCTAGTTACCAATCAAATCTACACAAAAATATAACTATTTTATTAATTTACTAATTGTAAAAACGTTGAGGCAGTGTGTACAAAAATACCCTGTCAAAATAAGTCGTGGTTGTAATTTCTATATATCGATTAGAATAGGACAATGATTAAACTTTTTTCACTAAAACAGCAAAAGAAAGATGAAGAGGGTACAGCGAGAGCTGGTGGATCACAAAAGAAAGCAACAGCAGCTCAGCTACGAATCACAAAAGGTAGGAACACAGAAAAATACTAAAATAATGATTTGTGAAGTGTCATCTTAAGTTCTACTTTGCAGTGCTGAATTCACAGCATCGTCTCATCTCATCGTGAACTAACAAGTCTACACGGCGTAACCTACGTCACCACTAATTATTTTGTATCGTTCAATTCATACCGCCATTTAGATACCTATTTTTAAAAGATGCGCTATTTCTTTTCAGATTTGAATGAATTGAATCTGCCTAAAACATGTAGTACAGAGTTCCCTGATCAAGATGATTTATTGAACTTCAAACTGATCATATGTCCTGATGAGGGTTTCTATCGAGGAGGCCGATTTGTATTTAGTTTTAAGGTAATCCTTATTTTACTTAGTTTTATTTTTAAAATTAACTGGAAGCTGAATTTACACTTTATTTATTTTAACCCGGAGCCCTGGGTTATTATATAAATATTATTAGTATTACTTGACCTAAAAATTGCTAAGAATCCTTTGAACTGTTTTTTGAATGCTTTTCTAATGATTCATCACATAAACATATGCTTAAAAAACTCACTATGTTCCATGTATGGAATGGAATGCCTGTCTTTATTTATTTTAATAGTTGAGCTTAAATCTTACTAAATTTTAATCAACTTCTCTACAAGCTTAAAAACATTACCATTTAAAAACAACTTGCAATGTTTTTATGTGTATTTAATGTAATCTTCTATATGGAATTTGACCCACTTCTAATGGTCAGATTTACTTGCGATTTGCTTTGCATTTGACATTGCAATTACACTCTGAAAGAAGTAGGTATAGTCAACAAGCTTGTACTAAATCTGAATCTATTACTGATTAAATCTTATTAGATTATTAGTGAGACTAGATTTATACCCATAGTAACCATGAATGTTCATTTGACTACATACTTAGAATATGATAGATACAGGATTTATCATTATGTGCAATTTGCTATTAAATAATAACATTTAATTTATATACATCATGAAAAAAATTATGGTATCTACGAGAGAAAAAAAAGGAAATAACTTATTTAAAAAGTTTCACCAAAAAATCTAAATATATAAAAATAATAAAAAAAAATATCACAAGACAATTCACACCAATTGACCTAGTCCCAAAGTAAGCTAAGCAAAGCTTGTGTTATGGGTACTGGATGGGATAAACATACTTATATAGATAGATACATACTTAAATACATATTACACACCCAAGACCCGAGAACAAACATTTGTATTTTTGATACAAATATCTGCCCCAACACGAGAATCAAACCCGGGACCTCAAGCTTCGTAGTCAGGTTCTCTAACCACTAGGCCATCTGGTTGTATATATGATCTACCTCATCATTAGGAAAGCCTTCCGAGTTTTGACGCCGAAAATGATACTCGGCATATACAAATTTTATTATTAGGCCAAATTTGGAGTACGATTTTGAAGTCTGGAGTCCCTTTTTTGCTAAAGACATTAAACTACTCGAGAATGCCCAACATAGTTTCATTCAAATACCGAGACAATCACTACATAGTATAAAACAAAGTTGCTTCCAGCTGTCTGTCCGTACCTATGTATGCTTAGATCTTTAAAACTATGCAAAGGGTTTTGATGTGGTTTTCTTTAATAGGTAGAGTGATTCAAGAGGAAGGTTTATGTGTATAATACATGCATAATTAGTTAGTATCAGCATTGCACCCATGCAAAGCCGGGGCAGGTCCCAAGTTAAAGAATAAATCATATGAGGAGAAACTGCAGGTACTGAAGCTCACAACTTTAAAGGAGCGCAGGGATCGTGGCGATTTAATAGAAACCTACAAGATACTTACCGGACATTAGGATCTACAGGAGTTCCTTAACTTGTTCAAGTGTTTAGACAACCAGATGGCCTAGTAGGTAGAGAACCTGACTACGAAGCTTGAAGTCCCGTGTTTGATTCCCGTGTTGGGGCAGATATTTGTATGAATAATACGAATATTTGTTCTCGGGTCTTGGGTGTTTAATATGTATTTAAGTATGTTTCTATCTATATAAGTATGTTTATCCGTTGCCTGTACCCATATCACAAGCTGTGCTTAGCTTACTTTGGGACAAGGTCAATTGGTGTGAATTGTCCCGTGATATATATATATTTTTTTTTAAGCTTAATAACAACAGTTGCCTGTGAGGCCACCAATTTAAACTACTATCTACTGAATGATCTCACAATAATTCTCGCAGACTTTTCTTGTGTAACTGAGTGGTCAAGACATGGAACAAACTGCCAGAACATGTAGTCTCAACACTGAATGTTAATCAATTTAAAAACCGGCTAGACCAACACATTAGCAGTACAAAGAATACTTGACCAAGAAACAGCTAGATATAGGCACCTATCAGTTGCCTAAATAATAATAATAATAAAAAATAAGAACCCCATCCAAAAATTGTGACTGCGGCAGGGTCCCCATGATGCTGGCGGCATTACCCCTTTGGATCGCAAGGGCAATCCGCTGGGATAAGTATGTGCCAGCTCTTGGGTCTCCTGAGGCGTCGATAAAACGGGACCATGAATTGACAAATTGTAACTCCATACAAATACAGTCACACAACAAGATTGTTGAGCCACTTGCATATTTTTTTATACTTTTCCTTTACATCTTGTAACCTTTCTTACATAAAACCAATTGAAAAATTTTGCAATCATAGGCGTAAAAAAATCTCGTAAGGTAGAGTGGAGCTATTGACACTGTAATTTAAACTATCCTTAGTATCTTCTGTGTTAATTGAATTGCCCCACATTTGCAACAACCTCTTCCTAAATTACACAGTTTTGGAATCCAAACCAAATCCAATCATATTTAAATCTACTATAATGCACTTTTCCTTAGGACTTATTTTTCTGTCTTATGGTTTTTTGAGTTCAATACATATTATAATAATATGACTCTTCTAAATGGTCCATCATGTATGTAACTTATATTTTATGTAAGGTATTTTCTACGATTTTATGTTTGCTTTCATCATCATCATCATTTCAGCCGAAAGAGTTCCACTGCTGAACATAGGCCTCCCCCAAGACTGTACTGTATTTATTGATATTTATTATTGTAGACTAATTATAAACTCACTCTTTGTTTGGCCCTCGTGCCTTACATTAGTTAAACGTTCCTCTTGTGTAAGCAAGATTGACTGGTAGTGAGCTCTTAAAGTGATAAATCTCCCTTTGTACATATATTTCAATGTCATTTGTGTTTGTCCCTTTAGTTTTCTGTGGTAAAAGTGTTTCCATACTTTTGTAGGAAAGGGAGTAATTTTATTAATTTTGCTAAAACTTATGTTGAAGGGTTCTTAATCGATATAGACCTTAATGATCTCTGTCTATTTGCAATAAAGACAAACAATAAAGTGATGCAACAACTTGATTTGATAAATGTTATAACATAACTCTTTAAATTAATTGTAACATTAACAGGTAGGACCAAACTATCCGCATGAACCGCCCAAGGTGAAGTGTGAGACGGCTGTATACCATCCCAATATAGACCTGGAAGGAAATGTGTGCCTCAATATACTAAGGGAAGACTGGAAACCTGTGCTCACAGTTAACTCTATTGTCTATGGATTGCAATACTTGTTTCTGGTAAGTCACATCAATGATTTCAATGACAAAAGAGTAACTACACTGTGAAGTGCCGACAAGTATTACACTGATATTGATCAATTGATTCACCTAAGTGATGATTTGACAAGAGACTGAGTCACACTTGTATTGATATAGAATTAAAGCATGTATGTATTACTGGCAGTAACAAAAAAAGTGATACACTATTCCTTAGGTTTCTAATCTTTTGTAATATATTATGCTCTTCTCTGAACTGTCTTCTATCACTATCACTGCGACCCTTGCCAGTAGGGTAAAACTAGAAGGAGCTGTCTACTTGTGCTGCTCACTCTCTGTGTGCATTGTATATCGGAAGATTTGTAACAATTCTTTTTTGGCTGTTAATTATATTCTCCATGGTCCCAATTTATAGCTACTATTCGATGTTTTTTATTCGTATTTTTCCTGCCAAATGTATTTTTTCTATTCTTGTGTATTGAATATGTGTAAATAAATATAATATCTCTCTTTTATGCTCCACGCTCCTCCTTGGGTCACTCCACGCCCTCCACGGGGGGCGCGCCCCATGGTTTGGGAACTCTTGCTCTATTCTATATGATAGCATGTAGAGTTGCCTTAGATAATATTGAGTGTATTTTCGTATCAAATATTTTTGCGTGTGACTGTACTGGAACATTATAGAAATGTACTTTTCTGCACATCTGCGGTAATGAATGACAAACTTTGTAAAGATTTTGTTGACCCACGAAATAACGCACTTTCCGAGCATGTGCATTGTAAATAACTATAAATTAAAAATTTTAAAAACCCCAAACGCTGTTAAGTCTAATATCACTTCCACAGCATACAAAAGAGCTGATAACATTGAAACGGCTGGACCAATTTTGATGAAACATGTCTAAGAACCATCGCCAAGAAACCTGCTTCCAAATCGGTTCTCCCGTTTGAGTTAGATGCCACAGAGGCACAGACAGACAGACACACACGAATAGCGGTCAATCTTATTACACCTCTCTTTTTGTGTCGGGGGTTAAAAAACAATAGGTACAGTGATTTTAAAATGTTGCAAGTTTCGTAGTGATTTTTGTCGCCGTAACTGAAGTTTGACCTCGAAACACGGCATTGGTGTAGAGTGCACCTTTAAACCGGTAAATTGTTTGGAAATTCATGCTTAACTAGCTCTACTAGAGACAAAGAAACTGTTTATTAGCACTTTAGTAGGTAATTCCTTTTGTATTCGTGACCCTTGGGAAAATGATTAAATTAAATAGGACCTTGTCTTCAAAAATATACCTATCTTTCGGGGGTATCAGACAAGCGCAGCGTGGGACGTCCACCAACGAGATGAATAGACGATTTGGTAAAGGCCGCAGGCTCAAGGTCAAGTCAAGTCGCTTCCAACTGTAATTATTGGGTATCAATGAGGGAGGCCTATGTCCAGCAGGGGACGTCCTACGGCTGAAATGATGATTTGTACGTTACAATTTTTGACCTGTTAGAATTATTTGAATGTTTGGATGAGAATAAGCATTGTTTGGTGCAGGAACCCAACCCTGAGGACCCGCTAAACAAAGAAGCGGCGGACGAGCTGCAAAGCAACAGGCGGCTGTTCGAGCAGCACGTCCAGCGAGCCATGCGCGGCGGCTATGTCGGCTCCTCCTACTTCGAACGCTGCCTCAAGTGACCCACGACCCAACTGTAAATCGCTTTTACCCTAAACTACAATAAAACAAAAACAAAAACTTTTTTATTTCACTAGAAACTGAAACATCACTTTAATTTTATCACATGGTCAGTGTATTAGGGTTATCCGCTCTATAAATTTATGCCAATAAAGTTAATATGTATTTTTAATGTTTGAAACTATTGTGGCCGGTCACATGCTTTGTACGCTTTTTATTTGATCTAAATTTTTTAGTATACTTGCTAATTGTTATTAGACGAATACTAAATGTTTGATTGATTTTAAGTGAGGGAAATCTAGTAACCGTGCGTGGGCTAGATTTAGTTTTGACGAAAAATAGGGTACTTATTGCTTAAATTTATTTATTTAGTTTAGGGGTGCTACAAGTTTTTATCCAAGAATGTCACAAGAACCGTCTTAAGCATTAAAGTGAGGACTATCTTGAAATAAACTAGGCACATCTCCTCAATCTTGACGTTCTGACAATTTGTGTTTTGGAGTTTTGGGCTCGATCTTTAAGATCTTTGTAGAGATTCTGACATTTCCTTGTTTTATTTTTTATTTCAACGAGCTTGTCCATTTTGTTGCATTCGGTAGTACTGGTGGTATTTAGAACGCGTGGTTACTAGAGTATTCCTTTTATTTTTTATGAGTAACTCTATACATCAAAGTCTACCGTGCAGTAGCAGGTAGGTATAACAGCTGTATTTTAAGATTGTCTCACTATTTATATGTATAATTTGTGTATCGTTGTTTAATGCATCTTCACTACATTACGTTACGCCACGCCGGCACTCGTGACCTGTTGGTATACCTGTTACCTATAGGCAAAAGGAATAAAAGAATAAAATAAGAACTTTGTAACAATGACATGCTCATCGATTACTTTCCATAATAAGCAAAACGCTACATCGTTTAAAAATAGATACTGTTAAGAATTTAATGTAACGTTATAAGTATTTTGTATAATTATGTATACATAGTTCTCGAAAAATCACTTATTTCAATAGGATTTTCCCAATTTCCGTGTGTTTTCTTTTATATTTACGTAAAAATTTACCTTTAAAAATCCTTAGTTCTTTAACTAAATGTGAACGGTCGCCTACTACATAAATGAGCATTTTTTGTAAAGTATTTAAAATTTTCTTTCATGAGAATAAAGCTAAAACTAACGCCTAAATTTAATGTATTTGGGGTTTTCGTGATGTTGCCATTTAGTTAAACATCTAAATAATCAATCCTTTAGTTCTTAAAATACTGCTCATAGTGCCTTTAACGTGCATAGATGTCGCCACGAGTACCTAGTACCAAATCGTAATCATTCTCAACTGTTGAAATTTAAATTTTTTAAGTTTTATGGATACTAAATAGTTTACGCACAAGTTGGAGACATGCATGTGCGTTCTTGGTTTGCAGCGGTTGCTTTGGGAAGCTAGTCACAGCTGTGCAAGACTATTGTACCTACATGAGCGTCTGGCTGTCCAAAAAGAAACGGACGCGACGCGTCAAAGCACGGGGAAGGCAAACGTCAAGTGTAAAGCGGTCGGTGCGGCCGTGCAGTGTGAAGTGCGCCCCTGGCGATAGCCGCAGTGAAGTGAGCGGCGGGCGCTGGCCGCCCCGCGCGGCGTTCACGGCCTGAGTCAGAGAGCCCGAGTCTCGCGCGCCTCTCGCGCCTCTTGCTAGTCGCCATCAGTGTCACTCCGGCCGTCACGCGAACCACGCATACGCGCTCATTACGCTCTCTCCACATTGCAGCGTGATCAAAGCAGAGGTGTTTCGGTTACGCCACTCGGTTGCGAAAGTCTGCGCGATGATATACAAGTGAGAGCCGACATCGGCCAGGGTAACGCTCATCGCGCACGGTGAGCCAGTTTATTCCACGAGAGACATTCGAAACGCGCCAGCTGTGAGGGACGGGGGGCGAGCGACGCCGTCGGTCGCACACGCGGGACCAATTTTCCTAACACACTTCCTTTACTGTGAGAGAGCTACGAAAACCAATTTTTAATGTGTCAAGTCAGTATAGCTCATTGCTGCTACGTCAGATCGCTGAACGCCTCGAGCAGAAACTACAAGGTTATGCAAATGAGTTCTGAACGCTTCTATACTAGGGGCAATCAAAAGACCATTCACAACTTCAATAAACTTTAACGTTCAGGTCGTTCCGTACGGTAGTCTAAGTGCTTATCTATCGTTTCTCTATTATCGCTCTGTGTCGCGATCGCTAATTGCTAATTACTGTGGGAGTCAAGTGATAAGGAGCGGTACGTTATCTGGGCGGGCGACGGAGCGCGGCGAGCACTCAGCACAAGCCCAGCAGCCGGCGACATGGCGGCCGCGCAGGAGGAGACCCTGCTCTCGCGCTGCGAGATCCCCATCATCGACCTCGCGCACATAGGTGAGCACTACTTTCGCCTGCTTTGGTCACACCGCGACAGAGCATTCACTTCGCTCAAACACGGTCAGCGTCAAACCAGAACACTACCTGCCTAAATCTTACAGCAAATATAACGGTTGATCCCAATTCAACACTCGAAAGGATGACAAAGCCGCGATGAAACATTTTACTTGCGCTCGCTCCTATTATCATACGCTGGTAGGCTGATCGAAACCCGCGCAGGATTGCGTGTTAGGTGAAGCGACAGCTGTGCGCCGAGGCTCCCTACCTGTCATGGTTTTATTATCGTGCAACTCGAGTTGCCCTCGCATTCATCCCGCTCTCGAGTTCAAAGACCGCATGCCAGTTATTTTACAAGAGTTTGTCCGAAAGTTCAACTCAGTTCGTGCACCTAGTTTATAAATCATCCGATGCAGTAGAGCTATTGATCCTTTTGTAAATAGCATATCTTTGAGGTAGACAATAAGTTAATAAGAAAGTTTTTTACTGATATACCTGCCTACACCTACGTAGTAAACAAATATTGAAATAACTCAAAGTATGAGTAACAAAGAGCCGCATGACTACGTCACTCACTATGGTAAGTAAACGCGCTGAGTCAATAACAACAAACGTACCCATCTTCACAGAATTGGGACAAAGCAAATTTTGAGGAAATATGACGAAATGTATGATGATAAGTATACTACCCATCTGTATAATGTATAATGTACCTACCTAGTTAGTTTTAATCCATATACAGTTAAGCGCAATATTTATTAGGTAGGTACTTACCTATACAATAAGCGAAATTTCCTGTTTGTCTCTATTCGCTTCGAGATTAAATTAATTACATACCTATGTTACATAATTTAACTCTGATAAGAAAATAGACCATGTATAGGTATCTATAGGTAAAATCTTTGCGTTTTTATCCCAGTCCCAATACTTTCAACAAAAGCGTGTTACACTTCTTTATTTTCTCTTGACGTCAAAACGTAACACGCTTTTATTGAAAAAAATGGGAATGTGATAACAACGTAAAGATTTAATCCTTAAACCGACACCGGCAATATATTGGCCAACAAAAAGAAAATAAAGCTGATTCAAATTAGCAACATTTATGGTGCAAAATCGAAAATCTTGACAGGGTAGTCAAATCGTAAACATAGGTATCTAATAAAAGCTTGTTTTTAAAAAAGTTTTTTTTTTTCATTTTTTTTTACTTTTTAGTTGCCACCTTCCATCTCCATCATCAGATCCTGGTTTCGGTCTAGGATCAAAGTACCTACTCATCAAGACGAATCAAACGAGCCCAAACTCGACGGGGTCGTATCGGTATATTACAAAGTTCCTATGACCACCTTCCAGCTCCATCATCTGATCAGCTACATGTCATAATATGTATATATTGCATTGTCACCCGATCTATACGTGCATGCAAAATTTCAGCTCAATCGGAAATTGGGAAGTAGGTCAAATTTAACTTGTAAGATTTGATTAGGTACAGACAGACAAACATCGGGACAGGTGAAACTAAACAAAAGGCTAAAAGCTTGTAAAAAAATCGAACGCCTCGTCTTAAAGCACAATGCGTAAGCATGTCATGGATTGACATAAACATTTATTGTAACACCTAATTTTATATGTACATGACTTAATAAATGAATAAATAAATAAATAATGTGTCAGCAAGATGAAGGTTTCCACTCCAGTATAGAATTGCGTTTCTTTTGATTTTGACTGAATTTCTATTTACTTAGACCCACGTATTTTATTCAATATAGGAACTAGCTTAGGTACTTTTCTTTGTTATTAATTAAATATACAGACTTGCTCACAGTTAAAAATTACAGAATGTATTACGAAACGACGAGCTCATTTTGCTGTGATGAGATGAATGGTTCATTTGTATTTACTTTTCGATCTTATTCCGGTCGGGGCCGTAGCTAGTTATAATGTAGGTACTCATACATGCGGTAGTTAGCTAGGTACATGTCGGAACCGATAGCTTCTAACTTGGGGAGCAGACACAAAAAAAGAAGCTTTGCGATGTGGGGGCAACGTCCGACCGGTCCCTTGTTCGAGTCTCCCTTCCACTTCACTACGCCATACTGCGTTTCCCGATTCGCACTCGTCCCCATTCTACAAGTAGCTATATCTTTTACGCCCATCTATTTTCTCTGTAGGAACGTAGTACAGTAAAGCTTTAAAGTAGCTGGGTCCAGAATTTAAATAAACGTCTACGAAAATACTAGTCGAAAGTAATAAAAAAATGCGTTGAATTTGGAACATGAGTAGATTAATCGAAAATTACAGGTCCAATTTTATTAATTGTATCAACCTATTTAATATGAGCTGTAGTATTGTAGCGATATAGATTTTTACCACTTTCGAATGGCATTTCGGAGTGATGTGATTGGAAGTCTAGTACCTTACGTTTTAAGTGAAACTTCTTTCCTCGCACGACAAAGATCTGGAATCAGCTTACTGCGGCAGCATTCCCAGAGTGTTACAACTTAGGGATGTTTATAAAACGAGCCTACCAATTCCTAAAAGGGTCGGCAACGCACCTGTGATACCCCCCGTGTTGCGGATGTCCATGGGCGACGGTGATCGCTCTCCATCAGGTGACCCGTCTGCTCGTTTGCCACTTCTTATATGTATAAAAAAAAATGTTTTCAAAAATCAGTTCCGTGGGTTCGTGCCAACTCGCTTTCTGTTATTTGAACACGTCAATCTGTCCTAGTAGGTACAGTCAGCAGCAGGAGTGGATCAGCGCTTCTGGTGCTCACAATTAACGCGCTACTCTATTTCCAAAGTGATAAGATAAGAGATTGTGTAGATCATTTTGAGCACCACTACAGCTCATGCAGTTTTGCTGCTGACTGTCCTTACTTCAATATAAAACTTAAGTCTAAACAAAGTAAAAGAGAAGTATAACACACATGCCTGCACTAGAACTACTACTACAACAACAACAACTAATTCTAACTAAATTAACTACAATTATTGCGACAAAATAGTAGGTATAGTGTTTGACTGCTTTTGAGTTTGACCGTATCTACCGTTCCTACCTATTTTAAGTTTTATAACTGTTCGAAGCTGTCCGTAGGCAGGTACCTACAGCATTATTCATGTCTTTTTTTGGTAGTAAGTAGACTTGTTTTTGTAGCTTAAGGAAAAAGGTATTTTTAAGTAATCAGTGAAACTGACAATCAAATGGAGATAAGATATAATAGGTAGGTACTGTCACCTGTTTTTACCCTAGGGCAACTTACTCATAAAACAAAAGATAACTGAAATTGTGTTAAAGACTTAAATTACCTATGCCATATATATGTATGAACTTAGTTACAATCTGCGTAAATTTCTTAGTCCAAGCTACTTGGCACAAACTAGGTACTAAAAAAAACGGACTAGTGCGTGTTGAGCTGGATCACAAATAAAGAAGAATAATTTCTTAGTTTAAAACATAGGTTCCCAAAGGGGCGGTACTGCCCCTTGTGGGCGCTGGAGCTTTTCGTGGAGGCGGTAGCGGGTCACAAATAGCACGAGCAAGAGCGAGACGAGACATAGAGAAAAAGAAATATTTTTTAAATTGAGATCATAGAGACATATACTTACAGTTGGGCTGTAGTTCATAAAAGGTTGAAAACCTACGGCCTAAATAAATAAAACTTGCCACTACAATCAGTGCCGGATTAAGCCAGCGTGGGGCCTGTAGCAAATTCAAAAAACCCCTAAAAAAAGTCAAAAAACGTTGGTGCGCCGAGCCCTTATGCGCGGGGCCCGTAGCAGATTATATCAAGGGGCCCTAAAAAAAGTCAGAAAACGTTGGTGTGCCGAGCCCCTTTATGCGCGGGGCCCGTAGCAGATTATATCAAGGGGCCCTAAAAAAAGGTCAGTAAACGTTGCTGCGCCTGGCCCCCTTATGCGCGGGGCCCGTAGCAGATTCTATCTATCAATGGGCCCTAAAAAAAGGTCAGAAAACGTTGGTGCGCGGGGACCGTAGCAGATTCTATCAAGGGGCCCTAAAAAAAAGGTCAGAAAACGGTGCGCGAGGCCCCCTTATGCGCGGGGCCCGTAGCATTTGCTACTCATGCTATGTAGCGAATCCGCCACTGACTACAATCGCTAAGATGTTATATTTATATAAAACGAAAGAGCAATACTTTATAGGAGAGTAATTTCAGTTAAGTATCTAGATACTTACGTGATTTTGCGTATGGACAGTTGTTGGCGATATATCCGCAACTTTACGACCTGTATTATTCAAACCAATTTTCGTTGAAAGTAGGTAGGTATTTTATTTTTTATTACATAGTAACGTTGATCTCATTCCATTTTTATAATGTCATGGCTCAAAAGTCTGACGGGGCTTCCCACGTTAGACAATTTTTTTGATTTTAAAGCTTATTTAACGAAACCATTAATAATTTTCATAAATAAAACTATCTCGATGGAGTGCAATGTGTTTTTCCTATTTTAACTAGGTAGGTACAAAAATAGTTATTATAGCGATTAACATAATATGTACCTACACAGTGGCGTAGCTAGTTAACCAATGGCCCTGGGGCAAAAAATAAACTAGGGCCCCAACCCGTGTTTGTTTACATAAGACAAGTAAGGATGAATGCACTTTAAATTCACTAGACTCGCGCGCTTGTAGTAAATTCACTAGTAGCGTTTTATAGCCGCGTTTCTCATAGGTCCGCGTTTATAGTTTGTAAATCAGAGTCCGAGGGGCCCCCTAAGCTTGGAGGCCCCGGTGCACTGCACCGCTTGCCCTACGGTAGCTACGCCACTGTACCTACACCTACCTTAAAAAAACATTCAAATAGCCTTTTACCCGTAGTTTTCTAGTAAACTGCCTATAGAGCAGGCGCTAGAGGTAAGTAGTTGAGTATGCAAAATGTGAGGACCGAATTCTACCAATGGATTTGAGTTAAGAAAAGATCCTATCCAACGACACCCCACACTATAAGGTAACACGAGAAAAAAAATAAGGGGTAAAAATAGGGGTTAAAAAAAAACTGACCAAAAAATTGACTGGCAAGATCCACATTATTAATCTAGGACCTTTTCTTAACTCAAATCCATTGGTAGAATTCGGTCATCACATTTTGCATACTCAACTACCTCTAGCGCCTGCTCTACTAAGAAAAATAGTTTACAAACATCTCAACAGTATTTTAATGCATTTTAGCTCAATATTTAAACGTTTATCTCTTTATCCGCTCCTAACAGCATGCAAAGTGCAAATTGGCCAGTCATAACCGCCTGCCAAATGACCACTGACCCACATTTCAGTTCATTCATCGGTTTCATCATTCACTCGCGCCCACGCCATACCTACAACATCGCAAGATTATTTAAAAACTTGAGTAGAAATAACAATCCACGTTTCACGGAACTAAATGACGCCAATACGCAAAATATTTCAACGTCTCTGAATAAATTACTTTTATACTCATACTTGAAATGAATTACACAGTATCTTTTGTTAAGGTAAGATCATGACGTGACATGGCACGCTTGAACTAACTCCTCTAATTTTATTGTAAAATGGATACTACTGAAAACGGTGCTTCATACACATACATACGATAATTTTTAGCGGTTTGTGGTAATATCTTAACCGGTAACAAACCGGGTCATACACAGCTAAGAAACAAAAGTTGTCTTTCCTGGGGACATAAAATTAGCGACTCCGAGTCGGCCAAGTTTAAAAATATTGGCTATAGACCCTTAACTTTTGCCATGTCCACAGGAGAGACGCGAATAAAAAAATGTGTACCTATGACCCAACCATATGATTATTAATTTCTTACTTAAGTCATTGTTTTTGTCCACGTCAGTTACGGCCGTCGCGTTATTTTGTACTGTACTGAGATAGTGGCTGTCTTGTAATTGCTTCGCCATTCTCAGTTAACTTCCTGTTATTTTATGTAAGAGGTATCTTGATGTTGTCTATGTTTAAACGAACAAAATAAATGGAGACGGCAGCATAGATATCTGTCACTTAAGATAATAGGCGCTGAACAGTGTGGTGAAACAGGTGGGTAAGATAATTATGATGAAAAGCCCGTAAAGTTGCTATTTCAGTAAGTATAATAAGCTACTAGGAACCGTCTTTTGAAAGTGGTAAAATTCTAGTAAAGGGACGCGTAAACGTGATTTTTTTTGCAATCTTTATAATAATCGCTGAGTAACTGTAGTTAAACACCTACATAATCATTATCATATGGCTAGTGGTCGTAAATTAAATCCTTGCTCGTGTTACGCTTCTAATACGCATGTGTCATCGCAAGCTAGTTCAAATAGCTTACACATAATTTTACCTTTATTTAATAAGCAATGTCTCCTTAATAGGCAATGTAAATATACACAATCTACACAATATTAGAACTTAAGAAATTTAAAACTTATATGATAGAGTTAAAAAACCGGCCAAGAGCGTGTCGGACACGCCCAAGATAGGGTTCCGTAGCCATTACGAAAAAATCAAGTTGGGTGAATTTTTGAAATAATTTTTTTACGTAATTTCGCTGGGCGAATTTTTTTTTTTACTTTTGGTGAAATTGATCACTCGTTGAGATACTCCTTTGGATTAAGATTTCAATGCTACAAAAGGCCCCAATTTAAAGTCAATAATTTAGTAGTTATTCGACATTGAAAAAAAAAGCACCACCGAAATTACGATAGTGACAGCGAAATTACGTCTTTATTAATTACATAGGTAATAAGTTCCAAATTATAAATCATTACTATGATTTATGTATGTAACTATAATTAAATTTATGTACAGTCAACCAATTTGAATCCTAGGCCACTATAGAACCTTGTCTTTCTTCTAGATTATCTACTAGACAATTACAACGACATGCAGTGCGAGTCAAAGCATTACCAACTTTCCGAACAAAATTTGCAATAAATGTAAAGAGTTTATAAACGTTTTCGCTCTATGACAAGAGAGGAAAAAGAAGTTTTGACAGACGGCCAGTGACAATTCAAGTTATTAATACACAAGCAAACTCCTTTCCTATTCAATATCGTTGACACACGTTCGCAAAGATCGAGTGTGTCATCATGATCATGACATACATCACCCAATAATCACTGTTATAGAAGATAAACAATTTAATCAATTTTGACATGGTTCTATATTGGCCTAGGAATCAAATTGATTGACTCTACGTGTACATATTCGTGTATAGTTAGATTAATAAAGCAATAAATTAAAGTGGTAAACTTTTATTTAAGTTTTTCTTCAGGAACAATAATACGTTATCAAAACGTTAGAAATATTATATAACAAAAGTACCTATGTATTTGCCTTCACAAATAAAAATAAACTACATGTAGAAAATTCTAAAGGCTCATTTCGAATGTGTCATGATTAATATAAAATATCACAATCAACATCGTTCCTAGTATGCTTGCTTGCATGCTGATTGTTTGCTTAATTGCTAGTATGCTTGCAAGTTTGATTGCTTCCTTAAAATGCTTAAGATACAGATAGACATGCTAGTATAAAGCATCATTATTTAAAGCGAGCATGCTTTTTAGCTGAGAAACATTGGCTTGAGAAACGCATGTTCGTTTTAAGCATGTTCTTAAATTAGGTATGGTCATTTCAGTTTGTAATCGCTCATTAATAGCATGATTTTGTGCTAATAGATAATGAGGATATCTATCTGTACCTATACAAGTATAGGTACATTATGCAAACGACGCAGCGGGTAACATCTAGTTATTAGTAGGTACCTATTTTTTAACATGAAACTATCCTTAGATTTAATCGTAGTGAATAGGTATATAATGTTTTAAACTTTCGTGATTTTCACTCATAGCTAAAATACCACAAACAAAACTTATCACGCAAAACACACGAATAATATTTACCTGGTCGTTTCGACTACAATACAGTGGCCGTGGTCACGAGTAGACAGACTAGAGGTCTACTCGTGACCACGGCCACTGTAATGTGGTCGAAACGTCGAGGTGTACTCGTGTGTTTTGCGAGATAAGTCATGTTTATGGGATTTTAGCTATGTAGTGAATATAGTTAGTAATTTCGCTGCCATATCTGTAATTTCGGTGGCCAAAAATGCCACCGAAATTACGCCACTGAGGATTACGACAATTAGGTATTTTTACGATTACTGCTAAATTATATACATGATTAATATAAGCTCTACTGTGAAATAAGGACTAAGTCAACCAGTAAATAAAAATATAACCATTTAATTAAAACCATTATGTATCGCACGACAGGAATCCACGGAAATTACTTTTAAGCGAACCAAAATACATCGCGCGAAAGAATCGCCTTGGTAGGCACACAAAACTCAGTAGTAGGACGTCCACTCCGCGTCACAGCCGGAACATAACAACGTATTCTTACACAAAAATGTGAACATGGCGATATGATCCTTCACCAATGAGATATTAGCAGGTATTTGCGCAAGGTAATATTGGTAGCTAGAGGTGGGACAAACACAAAATGGCCAACCTATTTTTATTAAAATTGTATTTAGTATAAAAAAGTTATAATCGAATGCGTTATGTAATTGGCTTCATTTTGATATATATTTAGTCCAAAAATGACAACTAGACACAAAGTTATGCTCAATTGATTCAACAAAACCGCGTGTGGGACAGGCCTCACAGACTTACTGCAGTTAGTGTTTCTAAGATTTTGAAATTTTTTATGCAGTCTTAATTGAAGTCAACAAAGTTTGTAATGTTAAAACTCATTGTATTGTATTGTGTACAATTGTGTAGTAACCATTTATTGAGTGGTTTTTTTTTTAATTGACTTGGGACGTCCAAAAAAGTCGCTTTGATAATTCACCCTAATATTTTTCTATGGATTTCGTATGTGTACGGAATCTTCCAAGTTAGGTATCGTCAATACTTTGAAAAAAGCTCGTATCTCAAAATCGTTAATCTGGCAAAGTAAACTTTATTACGCGCGCATCAAGGTTCAGTTTTGTTTACATGCTGATTTGAGATACGAGTTTTTCAAAATAGTGACGGTATGTTTAATACCTTAGTTAGGCTACTATTTACTCTTAAACTACAAATAATTCCCAAGCAATCTTAGCCGCTATAATTTTCGTTGTAAATTTAATATATTTACTACCATTTTGATTTTTTTTATATTTTTCCACCCAACAGTTTAGATTTTAGAGGGGGGGGGACGGTCGATTTTAATGAAAATTTTCACTTTAAAGTTGAATATTTCGCAAACAAATCACTGAATACAAAAATCATGCAAGCAACCCCGCAATGGTTTTAAAAGACCTATCCAACGATACCCCACACTATAGGGTTAGTCGAGAAAAAAAAATCACCCCCACTTTACGTCTATGGGAAATTTAATTTAGTTTTTTTTATTTAACCACTTTGTCGGCGTGACTAATATATATATTCATGCCAAATTACAGTTTTCTAGTACTAACAGTCTCTGAGCTTAGCCGCGGACAGACAGACAGACGGACAGACATGGCGAAACTATAAGGGGTCCTAGTTGACTACGGAACCCTAAAAAAGAAACCGTCCAAGGACGTCTCGGGCTCGCGCTGTACAGGGTTTCGTACCTACTAAGAACACGCGGCAAATATTAAGAGGGTATACATCGAGTCATTCATGACGACGCGTGCCGTGGTTCTTATTGCAATGACATTAATGTCTAATTATGACAAATTTATTTACGCGTCTTCGTGAATCCGTGAATCTAATACCAGATCAATATCTGATAGATTAAGAATCTAGGTGTTTCAAGTACATTGTGTTTTACGAGCTTGGTGATTTCACTATCTGGTATTATGGGAATTCGGTTTTGAATGGAACGGTTCTGGGAATTTACAACGGTCATTCTCCAGACGTACATTTTTGCTTGTCTTCACTCTTTAAAAATATAAATTATAGATTTTATCATATTTTATATTTTTCGATCGTAGAAGGGATTGATTTCTGTTGAGCTGTACACGAATTTTCAAGTACATATTTATAACCCTTGGGGTAGAAAAAAAAACTTAATAGGTACTCCATTCTCCTAATTAACACGTCGCGTCCCACTACCCAAATTGATTACATACCAATTTCTCCTGATGATACACAGGAAGAAAAACCAGTGTAAGCGATTTTTAGATGACTTTCCCGAAATCATTTTTTCATTGAAGCAAATTTTCTTTTCGCATATTTTCCTAGTCGCATATTTTCCCGTTCTCAATATTTTCTTTTCGCATTATTTTCTGGTGACAAATTTTTAGCTCGAGTTAATTCCCGGACGCTTTTTTTCACATTTGTTTATTTGGTAGTAAATTTTTAGCTCTCGTTTATTCCCAAAGCAAATTCTTAGCTCCCATTTATTCCCAAAGCAAAATTTTCACAATCGCATTTATTTCTATTTGCATTATTCCTTGACAGCGAATTTTCTGTCGATTATTCATTTAATTATACTCAGCGGCACACAATTTGGCCCACTACAAAATAACCTATTACTCCATAGATTTGAGGGCCACATTTTTTGCCGCTCAGTATATTCGCTCGCTTTGATGAAAATTAGCTACCCCGTGAAAAAAGGAGAGAGTATAATATAGGTACGAAAAGGAAAAAAGTATTAGGAATAACTAGCTATGGGTAAAAAGTCGTCAGGAGAAAAAAAAATAAGCTATTGGTAATATTTTCTGCTGAGGAAAAATGAGACAGAATATAACGCGATAAGGAATAAAAACGACTGTGAAAGTATGCTGCTATGGAAAAATAAAACGGGAAAATATGCGACTAGGAAAATATACGTAAAGAAAATTTGCTTCAATGAAAAAACGATTTCGGGAAAATCATCTAACAAAAAATTTCTAATTGACACGTTCACATTTTAAAAATCAACCAGGGGGCTTACCATGATCTCTTAATACGATTCAGATTAGGCTCTAAACTGAACTGCATCGCTATTTCGTACCACGACGTTACTTTTGCGATTCAGTTCAAGTGCGGTTCAGCGATAGCGATGCAGACGTTTTCATTCACTCACTTCAGTGGTTTTCGTACCATGACGCTTAACTTGAGTGGGAATTGAATCGTTTTAGTGTCAAATGGTGTCAAATTTAGCGATTGAGTATAAGTTACTCATTACGCCTGTCAAAGTTTGTTATTACGGGTGCCAAAAAAAAATTACATTTAATATTTAACTATTAATTTCATATTTAATACAATAGAAACGTATTGGCCATGCCACAGTGTTGCGCAGTCCCGTTTTGCTCGGAAAAGGAAGGCGGACATAAGTTTCCGAAAGATAAAAGTGTCTCAAAGCAGTGGTAGTAGCGATTCGCATGGTCAACTATGTCCCTCCAAAACATTCACGTGTTTATAAAAAACATTTAAACCTTGACGATTATGCATTAGGTACCTAAAGAATCAAATACAGAAAATCGTAAGTAATGATTTTTCTTATTCCTAAATACCGTGCTTGCATCAGACATTTGATTTACCCCAACCTTGAAACTGAGCAAGTTTTGCATACTTTCATCTTTTGTTAAAAATTTTCAGCTATTCCTACTAAAACCAAAAGCGGTGCCTAGTCGATTTTCCTGGAACCATGAAAGTGAAGAGAGAAAGGAAATTAAAAGAAAACGTACCGAGGAAGCTCTTTAACGTCAAAAGAAACGTGAAACTGCAACACTTGCTTCAAATAAAGAAGAAAATCAATGTGAACAGCAACATTTTGTAAGTAAATGAAAAACTTCCTTCATACACATTTATCACAGCAGCTTTTGTCGTCATAAACTGCGTATCATATCTTAATAATAATAGTGTTGTTAGGAGTACCTATTTCAATGTAACAAATAAACAATTTTTTTAATTTCCAGTTTTTTGAAGAAACATTTGAAAAAATAAGTATAGAAAATTCAAATAAAGATGTCTCAGTACAATGCTCTTTATGCAAATGTGAAGAGAGCTTAACTAATACTGCTAAATTGTCAGAACATGGAAGTAATAGAAAAAGCACATCAAACATGTTTCGCATTGTAAATCTTAAAGAGAAGCCTGATGTGATGTCATACAATTTTACACTGGTTTTGAGAATTATAACCATTTAATGTTCGTGTTCAACCTTTCTGGTGATGAAGTAAACAATTTAAAGGATCCATCAATGCAGCCAGCTCGAGTAAAACATGCAGTGACATCAACAGATCAGTTTTATTTAACACTATTAAAATTGCGAAGAAATATGTGTAACCAAGAGCTATCTTTCCATTTTGAAATAAGCAAAACTTCTGTGAGCAAGTACTTCATAACATGGATTTATTATCTTTACTGTAAGTTCAAGGATCTGAATGTATGGGTACCGAAGGAAACAATTGATCAAAATGTATTGTATCAAAGGAAGATTAATAATAACTGTACAAGTAATAAAATAATAGATTGCACAGAAACAAAAATTGAAAAACCACAAAACCCAGTATCACAACTAGCTACATTATTCTAAATACAAATCAGCGAACACATTAAAAGTATTGGTAAAAATTTCTGGCTCTGGATGTGTGACCTTTGTTTCAGATGCATAATATAGTGGATCTGTCAGTGACAGAGACTTATTCGAAAAGTGTGGCATAATAAATTTACTTCAAAAAGGGGACAAAGGGGACATTATTCTTGGTGATCGTGGCTTTAATATTCATGATCTTGTTTCACATATGGATGTTACAGTAAACATGCCACAGTTTCTGAAAAAAAGGTGTAATCAGTTTGAAGCACACCAACTCAGACAATCAAATAATTTATCATCTGAACCTATCAATGTTCAGCATGTCATTGGTTTAGGAAAAACATTTAAGATTCTTAGTAATAAGTTATCATCTAATTTAGTACCACTTGGAGGAACAATCATATTTGTATGCTTTATGCTCACTAATTTCAGGAAAAATATAAATGAACTAATACAATTACTTTGCTCCCCCGCGACCTATACCTATGGTCGCGGGTGAGCAAAGTAATTGTTTTAGTTCATTAATATGGACCTCCGCAAAGTAACGCCTGATTCAATAAATTATGGAAAAATATAATGTAAATAAGTATTTTGGACAGTTAATTATAGGTACTTAATGTATTATCTGTGGTCTTGGCAATTTAGAAAAAAAATAAATAATGGCAATGGACGACCGACAAGGAACTGAGAGTACGTGTGTTTGATTTCTGTGTCCCATTTAAATAAATTTAATAATATAATCCTCCCCGCGCCCCAACACATGGTGTCAGAAGTCGGAAGTCAGCAATGGAGAACACGGACACAAACACAAAGGTACGAAATATTATTCTTGCAAATGGGCTTAAGCCATTTTGCCTGTCTAAAGAAAACGGCGGCAAGGAGTGCGCAAACTCTCAGAAATGGAAGCTGTGGAAGCAGAAATTCATGATATATTTTGAAGCCAATGACCTAGAAAATATACCTAATCAAAAGCAAATAGCGATATTTTTAAATTCAATTGGAGATGAAGGACTCGAAATTTTTAATTCGTTTAACGTTGATATAAAGCAAGAAACGCTACCCTCCATATTAGAAAAATACGATTCAAAATTTAACGAATTTAAAAATATAACCGTTGAGAGATATAATTTTTTCACAAGATTTCAAAAACCGAATGAAAATCTAGATGACTATGTTACATGTTTAAATAATCTTTCGACTAGTTGTAAATTTGAAAACTTAAAAGACTCATTGGTCAAGGATATGTTCATAATCGGAATAAGAAATAATCTAATCAAGGAAAACCTATTACAAAAACAATTGAAAGACATAAATGAAGCAGTAGAAGTCGCAAAAACAATGGAATTATCGTGTCAAAGATCTAAAAAATTGGGAAATGAAGATTCCGAGTTACAAGTTCAGGCAATATATCGAAATACCCGCACAAGCAGAAATTCAACCCCGTCAGGACGTCCATCAACATCTACATCAAGATCAAGATCAAAATCCAAGCCAGACTTTCAACAAAATTATCGAAACAATAGTAGCAGTCGAGAACGAAGACCTACAAATTCTTTTTCAGCGCATTTCAGGTCAAACAGCAAATCAAGGGACAGCAATACAATCTGCAAAAGATGTGGCCAACGGCACCGTGTCAGATGTCCAGCACAAGGAAAAATTTGTTCAATTTGCAAAAAGCCAAACCATTTTGCATTATGTTGTTACTACAAAGACCAAAGTAAAAATAACAAAAATGTAAGTTATATTAATTTAGAAAATTTAAATGAATCGGACATTAATAATGAAAATAATTTTTCACAAGATTTTGTAATAAATGTTGTAAATAATTGCCACAATAATAATTTGTCAAATTGGAAAATTAACTTAAATTTTCATAACCAAGTTTTTAGTTGTCAAATTGACACTGGAGCAGATATTAACGTAATTTCATTAGATACTTTACAACAATTAGAAAAAAGCTGCAATATTAAAATTCCAATTCAAAGTGCATATGATAATATTTTTTCATTTTCAGGTCAATTAATTGAAAACTTAGGTAGGGTCATGCTGGATTGTTCATTTGACAATGGACGCTGTGTCAACATTATGTTTACTGTCGTTAAATGTAAGTGTGCAACAATTTTGGGCTGGAAAACTTGCGAGGACTGTGATATTGTTAAAAGACTATTTGAACTTACAAATACACAAAATGCTAACCAAAGGTCAGTACAAGCAATCATTGAGAATTACTCTGATGTGTTTGAAGGGTTAGGATGTTTACCGGGTGAAGCTCATTTAGATTTAGACAGTAGCATCACACCTAAAATTTGCCCGGTACGCAGAATTCCCTTTGCATTGCACCCTAAACTTAAATCCGAATTAGATAGAATGGAGGAGCTGCAGGTTATTCAGAAAGTCACCAAACCAACTCCGTGGGTAAATGCTATAGTACCAGTGGAAAAACCTAATGGAGGATTGAGAATTTGTCTCGACCCAAGAAATCTTAATAAAGCAATAAAAAGGCCTCTCTTTCCTTATCCTACTTTAGACGAGTTGCGATCAAAAGTAGCTGGTGCTGCAGTTTTTTCGAAATTGGATGCTAATTCAGGGTATTGGATGATAAAATTAGACTCTGAGAGCAGTGACCTCTGTACATTTAATACTCAATTTGGCAGATACAAGTTTCTTCGATTACCGTATGGCATTAACTCAAGTGGTGAAATCTTTCACAGAATTATGACAGATTTATTTAGCGAACTGCCTGGCGTTCTTATATTTGTTGATGATATTCTGATATTTGGTGTAAACCAAGCAGAGCATGATGCAAGGTTAGAAAATGTCTTAAAAAAGGCTAGAGAAGTTCACTTAAAGTTTAACAAGTCTAAGTGTCAGTTCAGTAAGACAGAAGTAACATATGTAGGACATGTTTTTAATAAAAATGGTATTTCAGCAGATAATTCTAAGGTTGAAGCTATCATGAAAATGCCTAAGCCAGAAAATGTCAAGGATCTCCAAAGATTTTTAGGTATGGTAAATTATTTAGGTTCATATATACCTAACTTAGCTCATGAAACCAGTATTCTTAGAGATCTTCTTAAAAAACAAAACGTATGGCAGTGGACACATAATCATGATAAGCAATTTTTAAATTTAAAATATCTAATTTGTCAGTCGCCTGTTCTAGTGCACTATGATGTTAATAAGCCAGTCCGAATGTCAGTTGATTCTAGTCAAAATGCTGTAGGTGCAGTAATTTTTCATGGGAAAAACCCTATTGCTTATTCATCCAAATCTCTTACAAAAACACAACAAAACTATGCTCAGATAGAGAAAGAATTATATGCCATTGTTTTTGGATGTAAAAAATTTCATCAGTATATTTATGGTAAAACTACTCATGTAGAAACTGATCATCAGCCTCTGGTAACACTGTTCAAGAAGCCACTTTCAGATGTCCCAGCACGTTTGCAAAGAATGATGATAACATTGCAGTCATATGATCTAATAGTTTCTTACACAAAAGGTACAGAAATGTATGTGTCTGATACTTTGTCAAGGGCTCCAATAATGAACACAGAGGTAGATGAATCTGATTTAGATGAATTAGAGAACAAAATGATCCGTCAAATAAAGTTATTAACCTCTAGTATAGCTATAACACAGAATAAATTACAGGAAATTGTGTGTCATACAGGTTCAGACATGGTTTTACAAAAATTAAAAGAATACTATAAGACAGGATGGCCAAACAGCAAACAACAATGTGACCCAGTGACGTTACCATATTGGAATAGTCGTGACGAAATTCATGTAATAGATGAAATAGTTTTTAAAAATCAGTCTGTAATAATTCCCAAATCAATGCGGTCAGAAATATTGGAAAAATTGCATGAAGGTCACATGGGAATGGAAAAAACTAAAAATTTGGCCCGTGGTCTAGTATTTTGGCCAAATATTTATCATGATATTGAAATGAAAATAAGACAGTGTGAAGCTTGTATGATATATAGTTCAAATAAAACAAAAGAAACATTATTAACACATGAACAGCCAACTTTGCCATGGCAAAAAGTAGCAACAGATTTATTTGATTATAATAATAAAAAATATCTTCTTGTAGTGGATTACTATTCTAATTACATTGAAATAGCTCATTTAAACACAGATCATCGAAGCCAAACAGTCATAACTCATTTAAAGTCAATTTTTGCTCGTCATGGAATTCCGTTGCAACTTGTGAGCGACGGTGGTCCTCCATACAATTCCCAAGAGTTCCAAAAGTTCACAAAGGACTGGGATATAGAGCACATTACATCTAGTCCACACTTTCCAAGGTCCAATGGTCTTGCCGAAATTTCTGTAAAAATAATAAAAAATATATTTAGAAAGTGTGAATTGTCAGGTACAGATTTCTATATAGGTCTATTACAGTATAGAACAACTTCTAGAGGAAAATTAAAGTCTCCATCAGAACTACTTATGTCTAGAGTACTAAGAACTAAATTACCTACAAAAACTAATAATTTGAAACCTAAAATTGTCAAATTTTCTGATCATATAAAAAGTAAGTCTGAGGTAATAGAAAAAAGAAGGTCATATTATGATAAGAGTGCTAGTGAATCTAAAGATTTTCATCCAAATGATGAAGTATATTTTAAGAAAAGTCCTAAAGATCTAGCGTGGTCAAAAGGCTGTATTTTATCTAAATCTAACTTTCCTAGATCATACCTAGTGAAGGGTGACAATGGTACAATATATAGGAGAAATACACAACATATTAAGTTGTCTAAGTCGTGTCTATCACAGTCAAATAATGAAGTCAATAAGTCAAATGGTCATAATGTCAATGATCGCAGTCTTGCAAACGATTACAGTCAAACAATGTTGGGGTCGCGGTCTGAACAGTCAAGTCAAACATTTAAAGTCAGTAAACATAAGTCAGAGTCAAAAGATGAAATTGAGTCAATGAGTCAATGTTCAAGTCAGTATGAGAATTATTTGAAGGGGAAGGATAATGTGAGATATCATTATTTTATTCCAGATTATTTAATTAGTGCTCAAAGTCAAGAGTCAAATTGTGCAAATAAAAGTCAAATTAATAATTCAAAGTCAAATTCTATGAATGATTCTTTTATGTCTGTTGAGTCAAGTCAGTCAAATAATATAAGTCCTTTAAATGAGGAAAATATACAAAGTCCATCAAATGATAATGTATTGAATTTGTCAAGTGAACATGATTTGTTTAATTTGTCAAGTCGAAGTAGTCCAACTAGTAGTTTAGATACAGTTTGTGAAAACAATCAAAGAATTAACAATAGTGATAACAATGTAAACTTACCTGGTCCGTCAACACCTATTATTAACAACCAGGAACCTCGATACAGTTCGAGAGGGAGATTGTTAAGAAAAACAAGTAGATTAGATTTATAAGGTTTTATTAAATACCTAATTGACAAAATAATATATTGTATAATGTGACGAGGTTTCCACTGATGTAATTGTATTTGTTTTGTTTTCTATACCTGAAATTAATTCTAATTCCAATACATATTGACAATTGTAATATTAAAATAATAATTATTGTAATGTTTATTATGACTCCACTAATGGCACTAATATGTTTGTTATAATTTTTAATTAATTCATTTTTGCTAAGGTATTCTGAAAAATAAATAACCTCTTAACTTAGCTATCTTAAGTGTCAATGTCAATGTCAGTCAGTGGTTGTCAAGCGGTTTGACTCAAGCCCAATGCCTTATGTCAATTTATTTATTTTTTCTTAAAAAGGGGCATGTATTATCTGTGGTCTTGGCAATTTAGAAAAAAAATAAATAATGGCAATGGACGACCGACAAGGAACTGAGAGTACGTGTGTTTGATTTCTGTGTCCCATTTAAATAAATTTAATAATATAATCCTCCCCGCGCCCCAACACACTTAAATAAAAGCAAAAATAAATCATCTAAACTTTTTATTTATCCTTTCAATACATAATCATCTCTATTATCTACTATAATAATTAACTATACTTGAAAGTTTTAGGTAATTAACTAAATGTAAATATGTGTGATAATATAATATGTCTTAAATACTGTAATTCTCCCATTAAACTATATAAACATTTTCATTTCTGTATTAAAATACGTCAGTCTAGTTTGTATTACAATGATAGATAAATAAAATGTTTTGAATCCTTGAATGTGCCAAATTTGGAAACTGAAGTTTGTTTACATTTAGTTAACTACCTAAACCTTTCAAGTATAAATAACACATGAAATAGACACATATAACATAGTAGAAGAAGAGTAGGTAGGGTTTCATTGTACTAATTTAAGGTAATTATGGTCATTAGATATTCCATGCAGGGATTATGCCCAGCCGTATTTTCTCTAAAGAGCAATAGTTTATTACATTGTTCCTAATATTATCATACCATTGTACAGTGCTGCAAGTGTTATCAGGATGTGGATCAAAACACATATTATTTCGTTTTGGTTTGGTGACATTATATTTTTGTATTTCAAATGTAAGATTTTCAGCTTTTTTAGGAGACAAGTTAATTTTCTTTTTTTTCGGCTCATGCCATATCTGTTTGTTTTCTGTGGGTGTTTTCTTAATACGCCATTCAGACTACTTTGCTTTTTGCTTTGCCTTTGGTCCCATACCAGCAGCACACTCACACATGGATTGAACAATTTTTCCATCTTATTCAAAGGCAATGCTCATAAAATATGATAAGTCAGGTGATAAGTACACTTCTCGATGTTACACTGCTGTACGAACTGTTTGAAGGCCACTCAACAGTATGTACGCCAAATCGGTTTTTAGTATTTCATCTCCTATGTTTCCAACAAAATTATTATTCCTATCATAGTCTTGAAGCCTGCAAAAAGAAAAAAACAGCTGTAATCTAGGTAAACAAGCAAATTTTAGACAAAAAAATAGTTTGTTTATAATAGTAAAAAACTAACCTCTGAATTGCTGTTCTTTCAGACCGTTTAATTTTGAACCTCTTTTTCTTAACTCCGCTTTTAAAGCAATCACATTCATTGATCCGTAACTTATGTTTGCCATAATTAATCTAACGTATTACTAAATATCGCAATATTAATATAAATAAAAAACAGTGACATTTGACATTTCGAAGACCTCAAGCTACACTAGCGCCTCCAGCGGCGAATTCATACGCGATAGCCCTCGCGTTCCGAATCTTAGCTGCAGATTGCTTAAAATGTAAAGCAAAGAGAATACAACCACTACATTTTGTACAAAGGTTTCACAACCACTGTGTTAAAAATAAATATGATTTATGTGTGGAGCGTAATATTTATTTTGTTGTTATTATATTTATTTTGTTGTTTAATGTTGCCCAAATATTTTATTGAGTTTGCTATGTGGGAGGTTTTGTAGGTGGTTATAAAAAAATAACTAACACCAAAGGCTCCGCTGCGCTCCCGCATTAGCCTTTGGGAACATTTTCCCCCGGTACGACCCAAAGCGGTTATATTAGTTAGGGTTTTTCTTTTTTTTTTGTTAATATATGATTGTAAATATTAGTTAGGTTTTCCTCTTTTTTATACTGTGTATGTTTTGTTGTTCATTATTTTAATAAATTTTAGTATTCGTTAAAAATTATATTTGGTTATAAAAAAAGCCATATTTTATGACAAAGAAACATTATATAAGGAAGTGAGTTTTTTTTTAAGTTTTCAGTACTTTAAAAATGAAGAAAAAATCAAACCGTAAGCTAACTTTAGAAGTACTTTGGGTTTCGAACGTCCAAACGTCAGTCGAGACTAAAAGAGATAGATATATTTGGTTTGCATATAGCAGCATCCCTTTCGCGACTTAGCGTTTCAGTTTCGGACCAGAGATAATATCTGTCTTTCATTCACTTTTTTTTTTTTTTTTTTTTTTTTAAGCTTTGCGCTTTAGCTAAACGGGGAAACGGAATTAGGTGAAGGAAATTGCGTAGGGATCGGAATTTAGAAAATAGGGTCGGAAAAGATCAGAAAGGGTAGAAGAAATAAATAATACTTATAGTTTGATATTATTCTGAGATAGAAATATATATAAAGCTTTAAATATATACAAGGATTTATCATTAAAGGGAAGGAGGGATGGGACAGATACGGGAAACGGAACGTCAAGGAGTGACAGCTGATGCAGAAAGGAGGAACGATCATAAAGTTGGCAGGCGAAGACTATATGATTAAGATCACAGGGGACAGCTCCACATTCACATGCTGGGCTGTCCACTATGCCCAATCTAGCAAGGTGTTCCGGTGTGCAAACATGCCCTAATCGCATGCGGGATATTATACTTGTGGCAGGTTTAGAAAGCGAGATTTTTGAGAACCAGGGCTTGACAGGGATTGTAGGTTGAATGTCACGATAACGCAAACCCGTCCTAACATCATGGGAAGCCCAGAGTTGATTCCAAGCATCATGCAAGAATATTTTTGGCATTGCTAAAAGATCTTCAGCTATATTTTTGTATGGGTTAAGATCTCCGCACTCAATAGCTTCCCGAGCTAACTGGTCCGCACATTCATTCCCCTTGATGCCCCTATGACTAGGGATCCAAACAAAGGAAACAATATATTTACTCTGGTGACATGTAAGTAGAAGGCTTCGAATTTTATATATGTGTGGATTATAAGACTTTGATGTAAATGGAAATTTGGCAATGGACTGAAGTGAGCTCAATGAATCTGAGAATATTATAGAGTTCTTGAGTTTCATTAAAATTATATATTCTAATGCTTTCAGGATACCAAAACACTCTCCAGTATACACAGACGATTCCGGTGGAAGTTTTATTTTCTGAACAATACGATATTGAGAATGTAGTACCCCAACACCAACACAACCATTTGAGGAGACCTTTGAAGCGTCTGTGTAAATATGATGTGCATCCTGAGCATGTGTTCCAATGAAATTCAAAAACTGTACATTGTGTTCTATATCATTCTTAGAAATACTTATATTTAAGGCAACAGATGGAACAAGAGTTAAAGATTCATATTCATACTGATAAATAGGAAGTGTAGAAGAATTGAAAGTGGGTGCTAAGATAGATTTATATCTATTAAAGCTTTTAATCAAACATGGAGGTTCCTTATGTTTCCAAAAACTTGAAGAGGCTATTTCCAAAGATAGGCGTGGCAAAATGGACCAAAGCTGATGATTGGATACTTGAGCACAGCGAAAGAGATACCTATCACTAAGAAATTGGCGCCGTAAATAGAGAGGAGGATCAACACATTCCACTTGAAGCGCATTAATTGGACTGGATTTCATGGCACCACAGATAATCCTAAGAGCTTTAGACTGGACGCTATTTAATTTCTTGAAACCAGCAGCACTGCCAGGTTCTAGTAAAAAAGTACCATAATCTAATATGCTTCTTATCAAAGCATTGTACAGTAATTTCATAGATGTAGGATGTGCACCCCACCAAACCCCAGATACACATCTCAGAATATTAATGTTTTTTTCACATTTTGAAACTATATAATCGCAGTGGGCAAGTCCATTTAATTTACTATCTAAAACTACACCTAAAAATTTTGTTTGATTTTTAACTGGAATTACATGGTTATCAAATTTAACATTAATTGGGGGAGGGAATCGCTTTCTAGTAAACAATACCACTGCACTTTTAGACACAGATAGCTCCAAACCATTGGAGTCTAACCATGTCTTTAATGACCCTAAAGAGGATGTGAGACTATTGCTAGCCTGTTCAATGGAGCTGTTAGTTGAGTATAACAGTAAATCATCAGCATATTGTAAGACTCTGACTGATCCATTTAAAGATAATTCTAAGTCATATGTATAAATATTATATAGCAAAGGACTTAGAACCGAACCCTGTGGAAGTCCTCGCCACACTGTACGGGTGATTTGATTATTGTCATCTAGGAGTATGCTAATGAATCTTTCAGATAGTAAATTGATTATGAAATTGATTAAAATTAAAGGTACCCCTAACTTGAAAAGTTTATCCCTTAATACTAAAACTAACACATTATCATAGGCAGAACTAATATCAAGAAAAGCAGCAGTTACTGACTCATTATTTGAGAATGCTAATCGGATATCAGATGTTATTATCGCCAGACTGTCATGGCAAGACCGGCCTTTGCGAAAGCCAAATTGACTTTGAGCCAGTAGCTGTTTGCTTTCCATGAAAAATTCTAATCTGTTTTTAATCAAATGCTCTGCCACTTTGGCAAAGACTGAAGATAATGCAACTGGGCGATAAGACAAAACATCAGTAGCCGGTTTACTTTGCTTCAGAATAGGTATTATAATTTGTGATCTCCATGCTTCCGGAACAATGCCAGTAAACATAACTGTATTTATGATAGAGAGGTAGTAAGAAAGAATATTGTCACTAACATTTGAAAGAAAAGAATAGGGAACACCATCCTCACCAGGTGCCGAATCCTTTAGGTTAGCTAAAATACCCTTTAATTCCTCCATACGGAAGGGTGAGTCCAGACTAAATTGAGAGGAAAGGTTATAGGGAATTGAAGAATGCTGAAAGACATATTGCTCAGGAACTGATGCCGGGGCTAAGTGGTCTATGAATTGTTGAGCTAAATTAGGTGAAAGTATATGTCTAGGAGAATCGTTAAATGCAGATCTAAATCTTTTAACATTATTCCATACTATAGAAGGCTTTACATTAGGAGAAAGTGACGAACAAAATTGCTTCCATCCTTCATACTTTTTCTTACGCAACAATTTTTTAGTATCTCTAGCAACTTGCATGTAAAACTCAAAATTTTCATTGGTCATGGAGTGCCGATAACGCCTTTCAGCCTCCTTCCGTTTTTTAATTGACTGGGAACATTCAAAGTCCCACCAAGGTGGAGAAGGAATTTTACCTGATGCACTATTTTTAACAGGAAAAGTTTCATCAGCTGCTTCAGTAATTATCTTTGCCAGAGCAACCGAGGAAGAAACTACGCCCCCCTCATCAATACTAGGAAGATTAGATAGTCTATTATCTACACGGTTTTTAAAAACTTTCCAATCTACATTACTCAAATTATACTTGAGCATGGGACTGGGTCTCGGAAGCAATGGGATACTAAAAGGAAAAGAAATTAAAATTGGGAAATGGTCACTACCATGTGATGAATCTAATATATGCCAAGATAAAGATGATGAAAGTTGAGCAGAACAAATAGATAAGTCCACAACGCTAACTGCCTCCAAGGGGCCAGTGCGCCTAGTGGGGAAGCCATTATTAAGGACACACAGATTATGGCTATCCAGAATATCTAAAATTTGTTCTCCATGATTACTAGAGACTGAGCTTCCCCATGAGCGATGCTGTGAATTGAAATCCCCTAGGATGAGGATGGGCTTTGGAAGGGAATTTATTATTTGTTCCAGCTCATAAAAGATAAGTGATGATGGATGAGGAATATATACAGAGATGATACTAATGTTATTTACAATGGCAGCAACAATAGACCATTCATTGATGCTGTGTGGTGGAGTAGGTATTGTTGAAAATGAAATATTATTCCTGATGAGTAAGGCCACTCCACCATACCCATCAGGTCTGTCCTCTCGGAGACATGAATAGCCAGAGACTCTAAAAAGAGCTCCGGGCTTGAGCCATGTCTCCGAGAGGGCAAGTACGACAGGACTAAATTTATTTATGAGAAAGATTATTTCTTGTTTTTTGCTAGTTATACTTCGACAGTTCCACTGAACTATCTTGTCCATTTTGTGTAAAAGTAGCAGCAAGTGCTTCAAGCAAAGGGGCAACGTGGGACGATGAGACAAGGTTAGATTTAGATAACAAGGTAATTAAAGCAATTATGGCCTCGGCCACAGATTGAGTTTTTGGTTCAGTATTATTTGAATCCTTCAGCGCACAACCATTTGCTGGAGATGGAATAGAATATTCATTTATTAGAGCATTATGAGCTGCTTGGTCATAACCTTTACTGGTTCTGGTTGGGGGGCCACGAGGCTTAGCATATATTGTTTTTCGGTATGATTGTGATTGTTGGGATGTGTTTTGTCTGGATCCATTTCCAACACTGCTGTATGTTTGTTGGTGCATAGGTTGATGAGGTGAGGGATTCTGCTGAAAAAGAACATCTGCAAAAGATTTTTTAATTGGGGGATGACACTTTGCAGCCTCTCCATATGAGATACAACTATTGGCCATAGTTACTTTAATGTCCTTTTGCCTCTTGTGTTCTGGACATGACCTGCTTGTAGCAAAATGTGGACCATTGCACCAAAAGCAGAAGGCGTTTTCTTCATTCACTGAGCAAGTCTCAGCTGTATGCATTTGACCACATTTGTAGCACTGGGGTTTTGACCTGCAATTTGTTTTAGTGTGGCCAAACTTGCAGCAGCTGAAACATTGCACTGTGGGAAAGATATAAAGCTCTACCGGTATTGCATTATAGCAAGAAAACACTCGTTTAGGAAGATGCTGTCCGTCGAAAGTTAGAACTACCGTTTCAGACGGTTGCCATGTAACAGAATCGTTGTTGGTAACTCTTCGGTTAAGTCTTCTCACCTTAACAACATTCCCATACCCAATAGGTACAGAAATGTTGGCTACAATCTCGTCCTCAGACCATTGAGCTGGGATGCCACGAACTAAGCCCATGCGTGTGATGGAGAACGAAGGGATGTATGCTGTCAGATTCTCGGCCTCAAGGCGAGAATCGCGGAGGAATGAGTTAGCATCATTTATTTCGGAAAAGGCCATTGATATGCGGGTCCTACCAATCCGTTTCACGCTTCCATTTATAATGTTTCGGAAATTACTCTTAACTAAAAACTTCCCAAATGAGACTGGGTGTAATGACGAGTTTGCGTTTGTGTTATTTGTTTGGACATGTATAGTAAACGGACTGACATCCGTACCAATAAATAAATTCCTGCCAATCCCTGGTTTATTATTTTTTCCAACCTCCATCTCGAGAGCAACCGCTTCTTTTGTAGCTACCTGGACAGAACAATCGCACGTATAGCCTCCGCCATTGTTTTTTTTAGTTTTTTTATTGCAATATTTGCAAATTGATCTCGGCGCTCTAAGGTGTCGTTTACGATCACCTATAATGCCAGATGTTGAAGAGTCGGTATCTACATTTGAGTCTATAATTATATTGCAACCAACCTGGAGGCTCCCACCTCCAGGATCCGGGGGTTCTTCATCCCCCATCATGGGGCAAGCTTAAGAACTAAAACTTACCTAAACTGGCGTATTTTTATACACTTACACAAATAAAATAGAAAATATGTAACAGGGGGGCAAAATATATATACACACACCGCCTAGCTGATCTTTAAAGTATTAAATAATAATTATAATAAAAAGAAATCTAGAAACACAACCGCCGCGTTTCACGTTTCCCGCGCTTTTTTTCTTTCATTCACTTGTAAGCGATTGAGACTCAGCTCTGAGACATAGACGTCGTGGTACCAATTTCACGATTCAGTTTAGGTGCCTAAATTGAACTGCTCTGCGTTTGGATCGTTTATTTAAAGATCATGGTAAGCCCCCAGTAACTCTATTGCTCTGAGAATTATAGCACACATTAAAGGCCGCATTATTTAATAGATACTAAATTCTGTAGTTTACTACGTGTAGCTATAAAATATTATTTTGTGTTTTTCAAGAATCCCTCATTCACGCGTCTAATTCACGCGTCAAAAATGAACGCGTTAGTTAGGTGGTGGTGGTGGTGGGTAGTAAAAAGTTTATAGAATAATTATCGATAGAAAGCTTACTCATACCTAAAAGCTTTTTATTTCTTCCTTTTGATTTTGGTAAGATATCATCACGCTAACACCAATAGGAGCGGAAGAATGTTTCAAAATCGGGGGTTTTTGACGTGACAACGTCTAATAAGGGGGGGTGAGGGGGAAGGGGGTGAGAGTGCGTGGGAGGGGGCGCGGGGGCTCCAAAGGGGGTTGAAAATTTCATTGAATTTGCCGTAGGATGCACCGTTTTCAAGATATTAGACAAAAACACTGGGGGGGTGAGGTGGGGGAGTCGGGAAGAGGGGGAGGTGTGGGAGAGGGGGTACAGGGGCATTAAAGGGGGGATGAAAATTTCATTGATTTTGTCGTAAGATGCACCGTTTTCAAGATATTTGACAAAAAACACCGGAGGGTGGGGATGAGGGGGGGGTGCGGGAGAGGAGCGGGTGCGGGGGTTTCAAAGGGGGATGAAAATTTCATTGATTTTGCCGTACGATGCACCGTTTACAAGATATTTGACAAAAACACCGGGGTGGGTGGGGGTGAGGGGGAGGAGGTGCGGGGATTTTTGAAGTAAAACTTTTATAGGCACGCTAAACTTGGGACGAACGCGGGTGTGCGGGGGGTGCTGTGTGGGTTGGGGTGTGGTGCTGCCTGCCCAAATTACTAATTCCACGCGGACGGAGTCGCGGGCAGGACCATGAAAACTCAGACTTCCGGACAGTAAAATTCATTGTAGGGCACAAACGCCCATCATCCGTTTTTTTCATGCCACTGCGCCGCACCTGTCAGTAAAAAGACGGACAAGTGCACAAGCCAATCATCCGTTTTTTTCATGCCATATCGGACCATGAAAACTCAGATTTCCGGACAGTAAAATTCAGTGTAGTGCACAAACGCCCTTATAGTATAAATCTTCCCAAGTGAATTTTTCGCTTCGAGCCATTACATTAAATTTGAACCTTAATACTATGACGATACCGTTTGTTTTGAAAGATAAGGGCTCGAAGCGAAAAATTCACCTGGGAAGATTTATACTATATACTCAATCGCGATCGTGTAGAACTTTCGCTACAAAACCGTATCATGAATGTACCGCTGCTTCGGCGAACTTGTTTTATTTCATTTTTATATTTCGGTAACACTCGTACTTGTGATCGATGTCGGTCACTGGTCCATCGCGATCGGTCGCGTCTCAGACTTCTTTATTTCGAGACGCGTACACACAGATGCATTCTGTCTGCGATTAGAGATCTTAGCCACAAGCTGACGAGGTAATAATTTGATACGATATCCGTCCCAGAGCCTGTTTATTTGAGGATCTATTTTTGACAGTCGTTTTCGAAAGTAATGAAAAATCGAGCTGAATATGTAATACGAGTACTTAGTAGGTACTACCTACAGTAATTAATGTACTTAATTGACTTCTCGAAGATTTAATTTGTATTAGCACACTTTTTCACCATGAATGCTATGAGCGATGTGATATCAAAAATCGGTCTCCTGGACTTAAAATGCCGATGAAATATTTTGTTATTCTGTTATCATCGAGCTTCATTGGAATTGACGTCTGTATATTGATCGAGCATAATAGGTATTTCACAATGGAATAAGAATCGAGGGTATCTAAAAAATCTGAAATTCATATTTTGACCATGTTCTATTCATGATTCCGTCTAGATTTGCGCCGATATTAATGCAAGATACTTTTGAATTTCATGATGTTTTTTTGGGGCCTTCTCTTAAACAGTATGTGATTGTTTTGCACGGTTGACTTCGTTACCATAAGCGGTGACGCTAAATATTTGAGTAAAGAACAAGTTGCCCATGTTGGTAGTGCTCGAATTGACGTGAACTTATCGTCTGGTATTGGCATGGCCGCTATTGTCCTCAAACCTCTGCCTACATCCTAATGACGTCCGCTGGCCATTGTACGATGCCACACCATCTGTGTACACCAAAACGACACAGAACAACAAGGAGAATAATAAAAACATGCAAATTCTGTCGTACAGCCTGACCCTGGGTGTTGTCCACCTTTATTTTTATATAAATACCTACTCCTTTTGAATGTACAAATCTACATATTTAATTGTCATAATTTTGTTCATGTTATACGTAAAATAATAATTTATAATTATTAATTATATTCATTGATTAACAGTAGTACCTAAGTAGAATCAAATTTTCTTGACTGGAATATAGAAATCTCACCAGCAAATATGTTGGTAAGTGGGCCAATCATCTTTTAAACCGACGTTTTTGGCGTCTCCTGCGTTACCAAAATTGTCTCTGGCGTTAAAAAAATCGTACTTCCAACAAGATATTTCACGGTTTAATAGGTTAAACTTACGTAGGGCGGCATGTATTCATGCTATTCATCTATTAAATTACAGAAAAAACATGTTTACTTACAAAAATCTGCAATTGTTTGAAAAAAGTCGCGGACAGATTATAGTCGGTTTAAAAGTTGATTGGCCCAAGTACCAGTGGCGAAGCGTGAAAATTTTTGCAAGTGAAGCAGGAGCAGTAAATACCTAAAACGTTCGGTATCTTTGAAAGTTTGGTCAACCCGGGGAATAGGGTTGTTAGTACCACATTAGTAAGTACCCTTCGCCACTGGTACTGGTACCTACCTAGTAAGTAGGTTAGGTTTAACCTGTTGTGCGCGCAGACATTAAACAAACAAGATGAACTCCCATCAGTGGCAAAGAGCACTATCAACCCGATTCCCCACGTGTTGACTAAACCTTCGAAGTTACCAAACGCTTCTCCTCCATTACTGCACTTTCAAGAAGATGATAAATGGGTTTATTAGCTTTTTTTGCTTCGGCTTTACTTGCAAAATGACTTAATGTCATGATGACAAGAGTCTATGATGGCCTAGGAATCTAATTAAATAGTTAACTGTACAATCACACCATTTGCATTATGTTTACCAATGTGGAACCTATTCGAGATAAACACCATAGCGTCGCAATGCCTTTAAAAGACCATCACTATAACATTTGCAGTGAAAACGTTATTTCTACAGTGGGTCACGATTCAAAATTTTCGACTCTACATACTGGTACATATCGCGGATTGCATCAATCGTTGTTATCAATAAAAGCTAGTTTTCTCGCCCGTTGGTGCAATTGTTCTTGATTATTCATTTATGGGTGCACGGTGTTCGGCACGTGTAGAATTTACAATCGCCGTGAAATCTGCTTTATCGTTTTATGCCTGCGCCACACACTCGACGAGGGGCGAGGAAAAAAGATAGAGACGTAGTATTTAGTGAGACTACGTTACTCATAATATCCTGTGCTCCCTCTCTGTCATAACGACCGGCAAGAGAGTCAGAGAAGAGTTTCGCATGAAAGCGTGTGGCTGCCACATCTGTAATAAGTAAAGTGAAGAGAAGTGAGAGGAGCACATTGTAGCGTAGGGGTTGGGTACAGTTTTAAGAGGGGTAATGTGATGCGGTTGTCTTTTACTGTTATTTGTCCTTGTCACCTTGTCAGTCAATAAAATGTTGCTTAGAAAGTCAATGTCTAGTGTTGTAGGTTGGTAAAGAAGATGACTTGGGTACTGCGAGCTTTTAAATTTCATTAAAAATTCATCGTTAGCCTGAATTCCTGTCTGCCTGCAAAGTAAACGGAGATTTATATGCCTCCAGAAAAAGTTATCCGGGAGCCTCATTTGACATAAAAGACGAGCCATCTCATTCGACAATAAATTCCTATTTACTCTAGTGCATGTTGCAGTTGTAAGAACCGGCTAAAAGCGAATCTGACTCGCGCACCCAGGGTTCCATACAGTCGCAGACATAAATGTGTATAGGGTAGGTAGGTACCTAAGTTTAAATACTATAGAGATATAAATAAAACAAAAATAATAAGTCCTTGTCTTGTATGGGGAACCCCTTAATTTTTAATTTAATATAATGTTTATTATTTGTTGCTGTAGCGGCAAGAGAAATAAGCATACGTACATAACATTATACACAAATTTCAACTGTCTATCTGTTACGGTTTTTGAGATACGCTCCTGTAACTGACAGACGGACAGCGCATACTCGTATGGTGACATGAAAACCTTAACAATGATACGAAGTGATGTGGCTCGCTGTCCACTGTCATATTAATAGGACAGTGACGTAAAAGCCCTCAGTCAAATCTGTAACGGTCTCTTGCTGGATCAAAATCTCAATTAAGACTTAAACTCTGTTTATTAATGTCAAAATGTATGAAACTGTCTTTCTTAACCCAGGTTTGACAACTAAATCTGTAATAAATTTTCCAGCAAGTGGCCATAAATTATAAAATGAAATCTTCCGAACTTCGCACGATGATCATTTCTCCGAATTATTTATGAACTAGGACTCCCAAATCACTTGGTTTGGCATAAATATGCGTTATTACGTTTCATGGTATTATTTAAAAATAATTACTTTACAAGCTTTACAAGCGTTTTTACAAAGAAATTCAGCGAACATGAATCAAACTTTGGTTTCTATAAATTTATTTACTTACCTTTTCGTATTTGAAAAACTAATACTTACTCGTATTGTAAGATAGATATTGTAATGTGTATTTTTGAATCTTAATATCAGCATACATAAGTAGGTGATACATATTATTATTATTACTTATTATGTATAGACTTCATGAATATTTCTAGAATTGTTTCTACAGTCCAACGGTAAATTAGCTTTCAATTGTTTAGGCAGTCTTTTGTCATCACAGTCAGTTTCGTACCAGATTTCACTTTCCATCCTTGCCGTGTCACTTTGGCTTTTAAACAAATTCCAATTGCGAGTTGTGTTAAAAAATGTTTTGCCAGTGTACATACAAATTAACGAACTTTCACCACCAACGTTGAAATAAGCTAGTTAATTTTTCGAGCCTATTAAGTTTGATAACGATTGTTTAGGAAGAATTACGAAAGAGATATAGGTATAGTATAAATCTTCCCAGGTGAATTTTTCGCTTCGAGCCATTACATTAAATTTGAACCTTAATACTATGACGATACCGTTTGTTTTGAAAGATAAGGGCTCAAAGCGAAAAATTCACCTGGGAAGATTTATACTATACTTAGGTATATAAGGCCAGTGTAGCTGGAAAAGTTTGAAGGCGAAGTCCAAGAAGAACATTCTATGATCAGATTAGGGATGGCTTGAAGAAAGGACAGGTCAAGAGTACCCGAAACCGACGAGCGTGTATGTGTTAAGGAAGCAAAATATGTAGATATGTCAGAATTGTAGCAGGTGGAAAAATTTGCCTTTTCATCTCTCATACTCGGAAAGTGAGGCAAATCATATCCGACATACGGGAGCAAAACTATACTTTCTTCCCAAGGGTAGAAATGAATTAAAAAAACAAAGGCATTGGCTGTCAATGGAACACATACGCTTTCATCCAAGCATTACGGCATATAGGTACATGGTATAATTAAGTACTGAGTTTTTTTTTTCTTAATTAGACATATTACAAATTTTATAATGCCAGTGAAATACTATTAAATTAAATTTTACATTTGTCTCTTATTTGGTGACTTAAACTGCAAAAGTTAAAAAATCTCAAGAAAATAACACGCTAGACGACAATTCACACAGTCTATCTATACCTATAAAACAGTACCGTGACTGACTGACTGACTGACTGAATGACTGACTGACTGACTGACAGACAACGCACAGCCTAAACCACTGGGGCTAGAGACTTGAAATTTGGCACACATGTACCTTGAGTATTGTAAAGGTGCACCAAGGAAGGACTTTTCGAAATTCCCACGGGATAGGGAAATATCTCAACTTTCTTTGTTTATTTGTTTGTAGTAATTAAATTTATTGATTTCTTTTTTAAATTTATTATTGCTTAATAAACTCTATTGAAATATTTTTCTCCTTCATATTGACCAGTTTAAACATTTTTATTACCCTCCACACCACCATCATATTATATTCATCCATTGGCACCATCGCTGTGTTCGGGTGCCCAGTAATTTCGTGTGATATTGGTTATTTTCCTCCCTTGTTGCACAATCTACTATTGCCTACCCCTTTGCTGAGAAGGAATCGTGACTGGATGTAAGTTTGATGGGTGCCTGTCGTATCGCATAATGTTGATTGTCCTAAAATTTTTTGGGCGAGAATGTGTGGCACAATGTTAAATGTCATACTACTCGTTTACCCTATTAAAATAATAAGTCATAAAGCATGTTCGTCCTAATATTGATAACTCGAACATCGAATTACCTAAAATGTATTATTCCTAATAATAATAGTCCTAAAAAATATTTTGCCTATCGTTAAAATGGTTACAATTACAGCACCTATAGCAGTTACAAAAAAACTGGCCAAGAGCGTGTTGGATACGCCCAGGATAGGGTTCCGCAGCTATTACGAAAAAAATCCTTGCAAATCTTGTATGTAGTTTTGCTATTAATTATACCGTCCGGATTAATTTTATAGGTCAGGCTGCTATTTACTCTTAAACTACTAATAATTCTCAAGCAAACTTAGTGGTTATAGTTTTCCTTGTTTATTTGAGATATTTCCTCCCATCCTGATTTTTTTTTAATTTTTATATAATAGTTTAGCTTTTAAAGGGCGGGGGAACGCTCGATTTTAACAAAAAAAATCACTTTAAAGTTGAATATTTCGCAAATGAATCACTGTATCGAAAAATCGTCGTACTCCGTAATGATTTTAAAAAAACTATTCAACAATACCCCACACTAAAGTTAGATGAGATAAAAAAATCACCCTCACTTTACGTCTAAGATGCGTACCCTAATAGTATTTTATGCAACGGTTGTATAAGTGAGGTCTTAAAAGGCGAGTGACGTGAGTTGCGAAACGAGCGAATGCGAGTATCGCAATGGAAGACGGCACGAGCCGTTAAGACCAAATTATACACCGTTGCATACAATATTTTTTCTACGACTCGACTCTACTGTACTGGACTGTACCCTACTGTAGGGTACAGTCGGGTACAGTAGGGTAAAATAGGGTACAGTAGGGTAAAATGGGGTACAGTCAGGTAAAGTAGGGTGCAGTCGGGTGAAATAGGGTACAGTAGGGTGAAATAGGGTACAGTAGGGTACAGTCGGGTACAGTATGGTAAAATGGGGTACAGTAGGGTATAGTCGGGTACAGTAGGGTAAAATAGGGTACAGTAGAGTACAGTCGGGTACAGTAGGGTAAAATAGGGTACAGTCGGGTACAGTAGGGTAAAATAGGGTACAGTCGGGTACAATAGGGTAAAATAGGGTACTGTCGGGTATAGTAGGGTAAAATAGGGTACAGTCGGGTACAGTAGGGTAAAATAGGGTACAGTAGGGTACAGTCGGGTAAAGTCGGGTACAGTAGGGTAAAATAGGGTACAGTTGGGTACAGTCGGGTACAGTAGGGTAAAATAGGGTACAGTAGAGTACAGTCGGGTACAGTAGGCTAAAATAGGGTGCAGTAGGGTACAGTCGGGTACAGTAGGGTACATTCGGGTACAGTCCGGCACAGTCAGGTACAGGAGGGTAAAATACCCTTTTTTACCCTACTGTACCCTATTTTATCCTACTGTAACCGACTGTACCCAACTGTACCCTATTATACCCTACTGTACCCGACTGTACTCTACTGTACCCTATTTTACCCTACTGTACCCAACTGTACCCTACTGTACCCTATTTTACCCTACTGTACCCGACTGTACCCAACTGTACCCTATTTTACCCTACTGTACCCGACTGTACCCTATTATACCCTACTGTACCCGACTGTACCCTATTTTACCCTACTGGTCCCGACTGTACCCGACTGTACCCTACTGTACCCGACTGTACCCTACTGCACCCTATTTTACCTTACTGTACCCGACTGTACTCTATTTTACCCTACTGTACCCGACTGTACCCTACTGTACCCGACTGTACCCTACTGTATCCTATTTTACCCTACTGTACCCGACTGTACCCTATTTTACCCTACTGTACCCGACTGTACCCTATTTTACCCTACTGTACCCTACTGTACCCTATTTTACCCTACTGTACCCGACTGTACCCTACTGTACCCTATTTTACCCTACTGTACCCGACTGTACCCTACTGTACCCGACTGTACCCTACTCTACTCAACTCAGCAGGTCTAAACTGGGCTTTAGTGTTGAGTGTACCCTACATTTAATATTATGTGGCAGCTAGGTGTATCGTAATAACGACATTACGACACAAGTGCTGTTATGGCGAATAGATTAAGTATAGACTTTCTGAAGTCATATAATCTATCTACACTAATATTATAAAGAGGAAAGATTTGTACCTATTTTTGTATGTTTGTAATGAATAGGCTCAAAAAGTACTGGGCCGATTTAAAAAATTCTTTCACCAATAGAATGCTACATTCTTCCAATTTGACATAGGCTACATTTCATTTTGAAAAAAATTAGGAATCCTTGGTAAAATTTGAACAATGTAACCGAAGGTGTAGAAAAATGAGTCTTAAAATGTATTTCGTCGAATGCGCTGCCGAAACTATTAGCGGTAGAACAAAATAATGTACAACAATATTGAAGAACATCTTAATGTCTACAAAAAACTCCGCGGTAGCATATGTCCAATTATTGTAGTTATGTCACTACAACAACTTTTTTCATTTTAAACATTAATGAAAATGCTAACCAAATTCAAACCATGCTATTTATGTGTTTAGTTTAATCCTTATCCAAATAAATTATTTTATGGTCAAGACCATTTAACTACCTATAAAATAGATTTTAAATTATTTAAATTGGACTTTCCATTCAAAAGATATTACGAATTAAAAAATTCAAACAGTAAACAAAACCGCCATAGCGCCGTGGCCGTTGTTTGCGATGCAGTCTGAAAAGCGCGCCGGGCATCGCGGCGGGCGGGGTGGAGGGGGCACTGAAATACAGGAGTGGGGCGTGCACGTCTGTAAGATAGGTAGCCGCTAAGATATAACTGTGGGATTTTTTTTAATATATAATTAATAAATAAATAATAAATAATAATTTTTTAATAAATAAAAATATTTGTGAAAAAAAGTGTTTTATATCCAAATTTCCAAAAATAAATAATTGTCTACCCCGTGCGAAGCCGGGACGGACTGCTAGTGTTCTTATATATTTGTTCGCGACCATGTAAAAAACAGATAAAAGTACAGGAGTAGGAAAAAAAATGTTATTTTATATTTTATTTTATCATTTTGTCGGTTAATTGCTATATACATATTATATCCATGCAAAATGCAAAAAACAGCTTTCTAGCACTAATCGCCACTGCGTTAAGCCGCGGACAGACAGACGGACGGACAGACAGACATGACGAAACTATATGAGTTCCGTTTTGCCATTTTGGCTACGGAACCCTAAAAAGGAGGCGATGGGTCGGAGCATCACTGGAAGTGGCGCTCCGCTTTAAAAAAAATACTTTAAACCACCCCAAGTTTAATTTGGTTAGGTTCGTTACTTACTTTGTGTGTGTTAGCGAAAATAGAAGCCCCGTTCTCGGGGCTTCTTCTATAGCTCAGATCCCTCTACAATACCTTTAAGCCATCTCTACTATGAAGCATCTCGATCAGGATGGTCCGGTTAGGTTCGTTAGTTAAACATCACAGTTATGCATATTAATCATTCGACAATTGAATCTTAGACACAACAAACGATATGACAAATAATATTCAGGACCAACGATTCTAGGAAATATGCGGAGTAAAGCTTATGCCATACGTTAATACGGATTGATACTTTGTAAACTTGAGCCAGTAATTTGCCAAGCTATCCTTCATTTAAGTACTCGTATGTATGAGAGGTGACAGGTCTTTGTGTTGTTTTATCTTGATGAATCTATTATTATAATGCATGAGAAAAGCGTGATGGTCATCTGTTAATCTGCGTAAACGAGATATTCAACGTTTGTTGGAATTGTAGAATATCATCTACACCTTTTTCAAGAACATGATGTCCTCAAAGGCACAATGAATACTATTCAAGAGTTAGGTAGGTATAACATATTACCAGTGATCTACTTTTTGTAGCATTTTTGGTGCAGTGCTAGGGTTGTCAGTAGTGCCCAATATTAAATTGTTTGAACCAAGGATCAAATAAAATCAAAGGCATTTAGAACTAAGTAATAACTTAAAAATTAATAATGTAGAGATGGTTGGTAATTAAATAAATAATAAAAAAACGATTCAAATCTCATCTTAAAGAACGCCTATTATCTGCCTCTATTTTTATTAAGTTTTATGTTCTGTATTCTGTATTGTTTGTGTTTTTTGAGGTGTGCACTAGAAATCGAAAATACAGAAAATTTTCTTAGAACATGTAAAGCCCAGCCCAATATGCATAATGAAATGGAGGGTTAATTTACTATTATGAGAAAATGTGTTGCAATAAATCCTTATCTGAGGTTTTATTATTTATGATTAGAAATTGATATACTAACTTTTCTGCTGTATATTTGCATTGACAGTATAATGCGTAATGGCAGTCCATAAATACATATAGAAGTCATTTGATTTCTTCAATGACGTCCCGTCAAGTGATAAAAAACAGTTGCGTTGATTTTGTGTGTGAAAATAAGCAATAATTATTAACTGATTAAACACAATGGAGAAACTGTTAAGTAAGCACAGTTTTTATTATATATTGTGCTAAAAAAATGACACGATTGAAACATGTTTTGACGAGAAACATTAAAAGTATTAAAACATATATAATAAAAACGAAATGATGTTAATCAAAAGATTAAGTAAAAAATTTAGCGTTTTATTTTCAACGACAACATAATATTACATTATTTTAAACGTCAATCATATTATACACGTCGACAACCCTAGGTCGCTGTCGTGTGTCATTTGACGTCATCGCACCTAAAACATTTTAGTACATTACTGCAGAGGCCGGGACTTAAGGGGTTGCCGGCCGAGTATCTAAGTTGACGGCCGAGTGGTACACGAGGCCGGCATGATACGAGGCCGGCAACCCCTGTTCCGGCCGAGGCTTGTATAGTGCTTTTCTCAAACATGCACCATCACCATCATCATCAACATCATCATCATCGTCGTCGTCATCATGATGGTGATGGTGATGATGGTGATGAATGATGATGATGATGATGGTGATGAATGATGATGATGAATGATGATGATGATGATGATGATGGTGATGATGATGATGGTCATGAATGATGATGATGGTGATGAATGATGATGATGGTGATGATGATGAATGATGATGATGATGGTGATGATGATGATGATGGTGATGATGATGATGGTCATGAATGATGATGATGGTGATGAATGATGATGATGGTGATGAATGATGATGATGATGATGATGGTGATGATGATGATGATGATGGTGATGATGATGATGAATGATGATGATGATGATGATGATGATGATGAATGATGATGATGGTGATGATGCTGATGATGATGATGATGACGATGATGATGATGATGATGCTGATGATAATGGTGATGATAGTGATGATGATGATGATGGTGATGAATGATGATGATGAATGATGATGATGATGATGGTGATGAATGATGATGATGATGATGGTGATGATGATGATGGCCATGAATGATGATGGTGATGAATGATGATGATGGTGATGAATGATGATGATGATGGTGATGGTGATGATGATGATGATGATGATGATGATGAATGATGGTGATGATGATGATGAATGATGATGATGATGATGGTGATGATGATGATGAATGATGATGATGATGATGGTGACGATGCTGATGATGATGATGATGACGATGATGATGATGATGATGATGATAATGGTGATGATAGTGATGATGATGTTGATGGTGAAATATTTCTCTAGGCAGATCACCATTACCATCACCATCACCATCTTACCTTACCTTAAATAAGCGTAGTGGCAGAATGTCATAATGAACCAAAACGCAAAAATATTGCTTATAGTTTTTTTTTTAAATGGCTGAATGCTATGATGCCATAGACCTATAAACTATAAACATCATGGTGCTGTGTGACATGAAACAATAGACGATCGCATTGCCGGCCTAGGCCTGCAACGGTGTATTTTGAAGCCTGTTTTAACGAACACAACGTAAACATTACATAGCATGTTTGAGAAAATTTATTTTGTACAAGTGTCTTTTTCATGCTTAACTAAGACTGTTATAAATCGCAATCGCAATTTTCACTCATAATTGATACCCACACTCGGATTTCAATCACGACGACGTATTGCTATAACCTTAACGTTCCGACCACATTGCAGGGGTTATTAACAAAAGCTTTTACAACTGAGAGAAATTAATTGGTCGCTATTGGTTACAGACATCAATTTCATTTTTAAATGTTTCATTGACATTTCTGGTTACTGCAGTTAGATACCTAAACAATCTCAAAGCTAGCTCGAGCTCGAAAATTTGTTGTTTGCAATCCTGACATACATTTTTGAAAACAACAAGATTAGTATTACCGCATATAACATAGGAATTTTCTAGATAAAACCTTCTTATAATCTAATCAACTAGATGGCACTCATAATAACCTGCCACAGAAGCACTACGTAATCCAAAAACAAATAATTTTAGGCTACAAAAATAATTGTAAGATTAACATTTTATCTTGTTGTAGTTGTTGTTTTGTTGTTGACTGTGCATACACTTGACCAGGATTTATATCTATTCGATTTGTAAATTCTAGCTACTGGTGCACCGCGCGGTGGCACGAATCAGGGCAGGATTTAGAGGTCAGCTTAAGAGAGCCCCCCCCCCCCCCCCCCACAACAATAAATAAATAAATATCACGGGACAATTCACACCAATTAACCTAATCCCAAAGTAAGCACAGAGCTAAGCTTGTGTTATGGGTACTAACAATGGTTCTTAATCCTAATTTTTTCGCCTAAAATTCCCCAATCCTTCGTTATCCTAAGGCCTCCAGACCTCCAAATCCTTCCATAGATTCATCATACACTTACAAGCAATAGCTACCAATTAAATGCAGCATGGAATAAAAATGTTCAAAGTATTAGCTTAGCGATTCAACGAGGAAATGCTGCCAGCATATTCGGCATAATGCCGCAGGGGCCTTTTTTAGAACTAGTTTAGTTTTTAATTTAGTTTGTAATGTTTTTAAGTTAGATATTTAGTTTATAGTTAAATTTTAATTATTATTTAATTTGTTGGTCGTGTCATTAAAAACAAGAACAAGAACAGATAGGTGCAGAATCATATGGCGGATCTTAGGCTAAACGGTTTTTTTTTTTTGTGACAAAGTTGTCGCAACATTTAAATATCGCAGTCTAAGATTAAAATTTGGGTTTTTAAGAGCGATAGGTCATGCGTCAAGGATCTACGTCGCACGACTCGTAAAGTTTCTTTGTCAATTTTTAACGTTTATCCCTATGTATGTTGCGAGGGCAAAGATAAATACGAGTAGGTAGGTACGTACCTATCGACTTTTTTTAGCTTTTCTCCCACATATTCGCAGCTACTGCCGCTCGTTGCTTGCACTTTGTTCAGTAAGATCTAAACGAAGTCGAAAACGAATACTTAGATCGATGTACGTACTAAGAAGATATCTTATTAAAAATTGTAAAAGTGAGAGGAAATTTGTCTCCGGTAGTGGAGCGATACTGATCCATGCACGTATATCCTATATTCACATCGAATTCCAACAGTGCGAAGAAATATATGCTTCGTTCTATAGGCATAAGTCCGCTTTATCTGGCGAGAAAACTGAGCGTTCCAACCAACTCATGAAAATAATTTATCAGTTACGAAATGACAGTTTGAGTAAGCTCGTTCTGTCGTAAAATATACAGAATGCATGAGGTCGATATGTTTAGTTAAAAATAAGTAATTGCTCAACCGCTGAGCAGCGTTGTGATACAAAATTAATTAATACTTAAGACATGCACCAGTTTAGATGTTTACAGGGCAAAAAATAACGGAAAAAAGAGAAATATCTTTAATGGAGGATAGTCCCATCTTAAGATAAATGCCAAGCAACGATAATGTATAACGGTTCAAGACTATGATAGTAGGCAAATTAATTCCATTTATGTATCTTAAGGAAAATTATTCTTAAGGAGGAACTGTGTCCTTTTCCACGATTGCACTTAAACACTTATAATTATGGCGCAAGGCGCCTTGTAGGATAATTGCACTCATTAAAATACATGTAGGTACTTTCATGTTAGGTACCTAGCGTTAGCGCGTAATAAAAGCAAAAAACGGAAAACTCAGGGTATATGAAGACCCTTCGCTTCGTTACAATTTCAAATTGAAACAAAGGCCGTTTAAGCAACGAGGCGCAATTTTGAAATAATCGATAAGAAATCACGTTGTCGATTCACGTTGCGCACGTGCTGCTCGTCGTAGGACAAACAACTGTGCTTTTGCTGAAGCTTAAATATTAAGTTGGCGCGAGATACATCTCAAGAGTCACTTAGCATCTGGTTGAAAGTTAATAAGCTGGCTGGTGGTGTCGACTGGAGATGTTGGCCATAATATCTAGTATCTGGCTCTATCGATTTCGTATTAATCATAATTTTTATGAGTGATTTGTGTTATTCGATATTATTGCTGCTGACGGTGCGGGTCCGGTTGTAGACAAATGATAGATATCATTTGATCATGTTCGATTAGATCCTGATGGTGCATCAGAGAGGTACTATTGGTACACAAGTATAGCGTCGTATTATCACCACCAATATGATATGAAATGTTTCAAATAACACAGCTTTTATATAACGCAGTCTGACTCCTACGGCCATCTGTGATTTTGGCAATGGCGGCATGATAGAGTCGCTCTAAAACGTCAAAGAAAAGCAATCAAAATATTTCCAAATGTAAGTACCTACCTAAAAATACTTTGTTAAGCAAGCAAACTATAGGTATTGGCTAATTTCCTGTTTAGATTTTAAATTGCGTAGGATGGAGTACACACTAGATGAAGCAATCTTGACATTTTATCGTCTTACTAGATTTCCGTTTCTACGAAATTTTGTAAACACTACGAATCAAACGTTTGACTTTAAAGCAATTGTTTGCCAACGATTCGTACATATCGGTTTAGTGTAAATTCATTGTTCAATTGATATCAACCTGTCATAAATCTTATCAAATACCTAGAAGATAAATTATTTGTTTATAAGTAGATAAGCACGTACAAAAAATGATATCATTATTTATCAGTATACATCGCGGAGATGGAAAATTGTGACTTACTTGTACAGGTGCCTACCTATACAGGGTTATTTTTAATTCACTGACATCCTCTTAACCCTGAATTCCTATCACTCAAACAAATATTTTTTGTTTTACGACTTTTTAAAATGAAGCACTTTTTTTCCCATACAAATACACAGAGTATCGTAAAAATAAGAGGAAATCTCAAATTTTCAAAACGTTATTACACCAAAAATATTAAGTTATGACAAAAGCCGTAAAACAAAAAACATTTGTTTAAGTGGTAGGAGTTAAGGGTTAAAAGGATGCTAGTGAATTACAAATAACCCTGTATACTACAACGCAAATACACTACAACGTGGAAGTACAATTCGATTCACTAATTTTTAACAAGAACGAAAGTGAAGCACTACTAACTAACTAAGTAATACCTATGGGTTTCGTAAGCACTAAGCAGTGCTCCGTGCATTACGTTTTTTGATGATATGTTGATATTGTACGCAAATTACTTAACTCTCTTTCAAAACATAATCAATTATTTGAACAAATAAAAACACAAAACCGTGAATAGAAAAAGAAAAAACAAATCCTAATAGTTTTGATAGCCAGAATAGATACCTATTTTTTTTTATTATGCGAGGGAAGAAAACGAGAACACGGGTCATCTGATGGAAAATGATCACCACCGCCCATGAATATCAACTACTCCAAGAGAGTCACTGATCCGTTGCCGGCCTTTAAAAAAGGTGAGGGAATAGGGGAAGGGGAGGGAGAGAGGAATTAGGCCCCCGGCGCTGTCACTGACAATACGAAACGCAGCAGGAGTACTGCTGCTTCGCACCGGTGTTCTGTGAGTGAGTGATACTGCCCCGGACGAGCCGGCCCATTAGTGATGCAGTGGCTAGCTACGATATGGCTCTACCACTACCAAAATTTTTAGATTATGAATAAATAACGGACCTCTGCAGTCGCCTTGGAGGTTCAGCCGACGCTGTCGGACGTCACGACCTCTACTGCCATCTGACTGCCAACCGGTATTTTAAGCATGCTATGCTCAGTAACCAAATCCACCGGGCCCTTGGCACTGCATGCCTCGCAGCTACTCTAGAAGGGTGCTGGTTATCACGCAGAACCCGACAGCTGTACACTCTAGTACCGTGGTATCTTGGTCAGCAATCTTGTCAATCGCTCTGTTCGGAAGCCTGCACAAGCTGCTGACGACGCCCAAACCATTTAATGCCGCAAACACATTTTTTAGGGTTCCGTACCCAAAGGGTCCCTACGGGACCCTATTACTGAGGCTCCGCTGTCCGTCCGTCTGTCCGTCTGTCCGTCCTTCTGTCACCAGGCTGTATCTCATGAACCATGATAGCTAGACAGTTGAAATTTTCACAGATGATTTATTTTGGTTGCCGCTATAACATCAAATACTAGAAACCAGAATAAAATGAATATTTAAGGGGGCTCCCATACAACAAACGTGTTTTTTTTGCTCGTTTTTTCTCGATTTTGATATAACGGCAACACATAGACGCTTGAAACATTCACAGAATATTTAGTTTAAATATATAAGTTTAAATAAAAACGTGTTTTTTTGCCGTTTTTATAGATATTGGTACGGAACTCTTCGTCCGCGAGTCCGACTCGCACTTGGCCGGTTTTTTCAAACAATTATGTATTCACAGCACTTGTGGTCGAAACTTTTGGACACAAAACAATTCGTCGAAGAAGTCTAAGAAACAGTCGTCGGTTTCACTGGGCTCTTACTTCGCCCAAAGGCTGAGCCTCGCAATGCAAAGAGGTAATGCGGCGAGCATTCTGGGAACTATGCCCCAAGCTGGCCCCCTACTTTATGTATTTACCTGTACATCTATCCTCATTTTAATTAAAGAGCAAGTAACTTAATATACTTAATAACTAACAATGATATGATATGGTATGACTGTGCATGTAGAATACGAGTAGATAGAGGAAACGGCATATTCTCGTATCGTATAATAGTGTTAAAGCATCAATAAAACAGTGTGTACTTACTTACATAAAGCGGTTTGTGTCAATATTGAAATCCAGACAATGGTCTACGTCTATACGGATTAGTTTCTGAGCTGAGTATTACATGATACTTATTACTTGGTAGAATATTCCACGTCATTATCATTGGCACTTTCATGTTGTTTAGTTCGACGTATAGTATACTTCGAGTAACACTAGAATTTTGTACATCTATCTCTAAAGTATATAATTGAGTTTTTTTTGATCGCCAGCAAAAATAATGGAATTAATTTGCATTTATAAACCGATATGATTTTTTTTTGTCTTGTTGGAAAGGCAATACCTACTCCAAACAAGTCCCTCCGTCACAAAGTCATGATATAATTAGTGGATCCCGGGTAAATCAAGGAAACTTTTGAAATATTCATCACCATTTGGTGAAGCGGAACTGATGATGAAGACCACAGATGTCCCTTGTAGCTACTCAATAAGAAGTATTTCACGGATCGCGATTTAATTACTTTAACACTTTCTATGAAATTTATGCATATGATGAAGTGGAACTGATGGTGAAGCACCAGGAGGATTCCTCAACAATTAACGTTCCTCAATCGGGAAAAGTAATATTTTATAAAAGATGACGAGCAGTTAACATGAAACTATTGTAACTAGATTAGTTAGTACACTAAAAAAAAAAATAATCTACTTCAAAACACCACGAAAAGAACTTTCTACAGGTCTGTTTGAAGTCGATGAATCAGCACGACCTAGTAACAGTGTACCTAGTATATCTTACCTACAAACTATCTATTGGGCTTCTATCACTTCCTGCCAGGTCGTGCCACAGCACCGACTTCAAAAAGATTTTTTTATTATTTTTTTACCAATGTCAAGCTCCATCCTAAAGAATATTAAAATATTCGAATAAACCATTATGTAAAGCCACGTAGTCAATCCACTCGTTTAGACTTTAAGGATTTGCCACAAAGGATGCGTTCTGCGGTCGCGGTCAGGTCAAACTGAACGCAGCCCACATTATGTATGAACAACATTGTCTATCTGAGAGTAAAACAATTTATTATTACCTAGACTTATGGCTGTTTTAACATTTTCTCTCTAATCGACTGGTCTAAACGTCGACAGTGGTATATTTCGTGACAAATCTTGAAAATCTTCACTCACTCACTAACGAAATTATCTTAAGTTAAAGGTCTCGAAGTAACTGTTATGTACGGTACGACATAGAGTCCACATGCGTAGTTAGCCACTTTATTTATATGGTTTGTAGGGTTCCGTAGTCAACTAGGAACCCTTATAGTTTCGCCATGTCTGTCCGTCGGTCTGTCTGTCTGTCCGCGGCTAAGCTCAGAGACTGTTAGTACTAAAAAGCTGTAATTTGGCATGAATATACATATCAGTTACGCCAACAAAGTGGTAAAATAATAAAATAAAAAATATTTTTTTAGGGTACCTCCCATAGACGTAAAGTGGAGGTGATTTGGGGGAGGTGGTGGGCTCTAAAATCTAAACTGTTGGGTGGAAAAATTTTGAAAAAATTCAGAATGGTAGTAAATATATTAAATTTACAAGGAAAATTATAGCGGCTAAGATTGCTTGGGAATTATTTGTAGTTTAAGAGTAAATAGTAGCCTAAGGTATAAAACATACTTACCTAAACTTGGAAGATTCCGTAACATACGAAATCCTTAGAAAAATATTACTTGATTTTTTCGTAATGGCTACGGAACCCTATCTTGGGCGTGTCCGACACGCTTTTGGCCGGTTTTGCAAGTAAGATCGGCTTCTGTACGTATTGAGTATATAATACATAGTAACGCCAGTTTTTAGCATAGGCCATAAATAAGCCATATTGAGGGCTAAGCGTCTCAATCTAATCTTTCTAATATAAAAAAATCTCGTGTCACGGTGTTTGTTACCGAACTCCTCCGAAACGGCTTGACCGATTTTTATGAAACTTTTTTTTCTCTGTACTCGGTAGGTCTGAGAATAGGTCGTAAGCTATTTTTTATACCCCTAGGTGATATAAATGGCAAAATAACGTTTGCGGGGTCAGCTAGTCTATTATATAAAAATCTCGTATCACGGTGTTTGTTATCTAACTCCTCCGAAACGGCTTCAGCGATTTTTATGAAACTTTTTTCTCTATATTCGGTAGATCTGAAAATAAGTAGGTCGTAGGCTATTTTTTATAGCCCTGGGTGATGTATGGCAAAACAACGTTTGCGGGGTCAGCTAGTAACTAAATAATATTATAGCCAGATTACGATAGATACAGAAAAACTTGGCAAAGCCGATGCCGACCGACTCTGAATGGAGTTTGTACTTACACTAACAAGGATCTCAAATAGTATCATTAAATTAATTATAGGTGAGTACGGTATATCACAATTTTCCAGCTGAACCAAAAATACATTCGTATCCATGGGAAACCACAGGATAGCAAATAAACTGGGCTTTGAATTCTCTAAGGTTTCTGTCCCAATTTTCCTTATTGACGTAATTACAATCACGTTTCTCCGTTTGCCTCGTGTTTTTCCCAATGATCGCCTCCTATTTATGTATGTATGTCTCGATGGAGGCCGATTTTAGAATTCACGTCTGTGAAAATACTACTCTAAAGTGGCAAAAATTAGTGTTGAATTTGAAATAAAAATCAAACGTTGTACAGTTATTTATATACAGTGACCAGCACAGTAATTCACAGATTTTTACCACTGTGAGTCATAATTTAAATAATCGGTCCCCTGAGCTACTTACACCCCAATTGAAATAAATCCGTACGTATATTCAGGGTGTTTCAGGAGCCATGAGTAGGAGTGAAAGGGGTGATGGGGAGATTCACACTGAGCAACTTTTACTATAGAACCAGGACAGTAAGCGCGAAAAAAATACATCTAATCAAGATTTAATTGACCGGTAATTGATCGCTAACGAACATTCTGACAGGACACAGGAGGCCTTTGCCCTGCAGAGTGGGACGTATATTACGTATAGGCTGGGATGATGATCGCTAACTATCCGAAATGTAAGGGACAGTAGATTATTTATGATTTCGTGGCCGGTCCCATAGTGAAAGTTGCTCAGTGTGGCCCTCCTTATCACCCCTTTCACTCCTGAATCAGAAACAACATGTATTTTCAGTTTCTGTGTATTGTAGACACTGGCCACCGAGACCGTGTTGCTGTTTCGTAATCAAGAAATAAACGACGGACAGCCGACGGTCTGGGCAGCCATTCTCGGTTAGGCCGTGCCACGAGAGTGTTTTGATACTTCGCACGCTTAATAAAAAACTGCATCAATTCGAATTATTCTCATTTCAAAACTAAACTTTACGTAGAAAAATAAGGTTTAGTTTTGAAATAAGAATAATTAAAATTGATGCAGTTTTTTATTACGCGTGCGACTTATGTTGTAGGTAATTATGAATAAATGCAGTGTTATAGTGGAAATCCAAGTTTTCTTTTGAATACGTTCAAGTTAGACTTTTAGGCAGTATTTTGTCTTTTAGAGCGTAGACCCGCGCTACAGTATCCTAAATATAATGCTAAGTTCTAAGGAAAATCACCGTAGTCTTCCTCAAGGCTCGAGGCTCGATCTCGTCACGCGTCGCCTGCATGCGCGTCGATTACATTTCTGAGAATTCGTTTTTTAGTTCATGTTTATTTCGATTGGATCTCTTAAGCTGTTGACTAACGGCCGCGATGGTGATATATTAAGAGTGCTCTTATATTATTATTATTATCTATCATTATCATGCATCGGATGGTCATAACGGAGATACTGAACAATTAGAGGTCAAGCGACTCGGACCAATAAAACAACCACAACCACAACTTTTGGACTTTATGTGCAGAATAACGTCCTGATTTTTTGTCGTATTTGCGAGGGCACTGCCCTACATGTAATTTACTTACACTAGTGGAAATGTCTAAAACTAGTCGAAAGTTAGTTAGGCGTGTAGCTTATTTAGTAAAGGTATCTGCAAGTAAAGGTAAAACATTTTGTCTCTATAAATTATTAAAATATTAATACGTTTTTTTTGCGGCATAAACGGTCGTATCCTATTTTTAGCTTAATTACCTACCTTAACTTAGGCAGGAGTTTATTTTTTTTACAGCTTCAAGTGACTGCAGACCTAATGCTGGCACTTCACTTGGCGTATTAGTTGCGTGTGCGAGAGAGGAACACTGTGCCGATTCTAGCGTGAAAGACGGAGATGGCAATAGCGCAACGCGAACACGCAACGCCAAGTGAAGTGCCACCATATGTAATATGGTTTTATTTTCCACTCGATACCTCCACGCGTTCCCGAGATAAAAGGTCTTGACAGACAGACGGACGGACAACAAAGTCAACAAAGTTATAGGAATAAGGGTTCCGTTTTTTTTCCTTTTGAGGTATGGATCCCTAAAAATGGATGGATTTTTGTCACAAATTAACATGTAGCTTAGCCTATCTTCCATAATTAAAACTTTCTACAATCCACGAATTAGGTAGCCCCTACCTAAAAAATTGCCAGACTATTTAATTAGTTATTCACGGAACATTTACCAGCTTTACGTATACATAATACGTATCTGCTTTAGTGTCTATGCAGGTAGACATTTTAGTGCGGAAATATAGCTTGCACTTTCCACTTAGGCGTGGACAAGGGAAAGTACGTGCGGTAATTGTATGAATTGTTATTTTTAGCTTTTACTATACTTAGTTAATTTTATTTACCATTTGAAACGAGTGATATTAGATAAGTATAATTCTTAGAAAGCCAGCAGTCATCGGTGAGCTGAAGAAAAAATGTACAAACTATTAAATGTCACGATTGTGAATGAATAAGCACTTTACCTATATGTATTGCGAAATATTTAGCGAGGCGAAACAGGGCCTAAAAGTAGAAAATTGGAATTTTCAGTAAAACTAAACAGCTAAATTAAAAAATAATCTGTAATTACTCGCCTAGAGCGTCAACCTCACCCTTTGCGATCAGTTTCTTTATTATTGTTTTAATAGTGTTTAAAAAAAACTCACTTTGAATAGCTAAGCTAATTCTTTGTCCGAGGAAGCTGCCAGCTCTTCGGTCACCTGTGACGTCGACTAACCTCTTTGAAATATCCTTGAAGAGCTTTAAGGCGCTAGGACCCCACGGACCAAGGGTCTCGACACCGAATGGGACAAAATCGTATTCGCTGCCTAGACCCCTGTATTTCAGTCTTTTCGCCTTTTCAGCCGCTTCTGAAGCTGCACCAGGTCTGTTGCAAGTACCATGGAGATGGGAAGGGGCCAGCGTGTCTGAACAAGTGGCATCCCATACCAGCACCCGACCCATCTTCCATGGAATCAGACTCATACCATCCGGTCTCTTGCCATCGTCTCTTGCAATGCCTGTGGGCTCAAGCAACGTTGGCACGTTGACGGTGGCAAGGGACCGGCGTATAATGTCGTTTAGTGCAGCATGTCTTGAGAAGCGGCCGGCGCTTTTTTGACATGACAGTCCGTGATGTCCTAGCCGGTCGACGTCACTGCCACAGGGACACACGTGAGGAGCGCAAACCGGAACCCCGAGCCGTAGACAGGTTGCAATTCTGAGCGTGTCAGGCTCAAGAAAGGTTCCAGTATTAGACGATGGAAACGCGTGAAGCCAGTAGCCGGCCTCATGCGTTCCCACAGCCAATAGCCTAGCTCGTGCCGAACCTGTACTACAGCTCAAGAGATGGTCATAGGTAATTTTGCAGTGTATGTCGTCCCAGCTCCTCTGTGAATTTGTAGAAACTGGAAAATTTTGACCTGGGCATGCAATTAAGAAAGCCTTTCTAGCTTCTTCCAAGCCAGCAATCTCAAAGTTTGAAGGGTTGGCCCTTAAAATTTTACTTATGAGATTTGCTGAACTATAGGCAGAAGATAGGAAGGCTGGCAAAGCGACACTGGAAATTTTGCGAGTCCCTAACCCACCATAACGGATGGGCAGGGATGCTTGGGTCCAAGATTGCTCGTTCAGCTGCATATTTAGGATCGATTCTAAGCTAATTTTAATTAAGTCGTCAAATTGAGTTAAAAGATTTGGGTGGTTCCAAAAGGGACAGCAGCGGAGCACATATGTAAATTTTGGGACGAAAAGACAGAATTTTAAGATGCAAAGTGCATAATGCGGACTAATTTCAAGAAGACGGTCAGCGGAATTTTGAAATTTAGTAATAGAATTATTAATGTATTCAGGAATAGACGCTTCAAATATTGGGGACCCTAAGAGGCAAAGGGAATTACTGCTTATAATTTTAATATTTGGAGCAAGAATATTGAATTTTTGTTTTACGTCATTTATATTTAAGTTGGAATTATTTATAAAGAGTTCGCATTTGCCAAAATTAAGTTCCAAACCAATGGACTGAAACTTATTTTTGATTGAAAAAAGGTCTGAAAACACAGTATCCACATCACCTCCTAGGGTTCCGTCGTCCAAATACCATACGTTAAATTTAGAATTTAAATTTTTAATTATTGGATTTATAGCTAAACTAAAAATTGCAGGCCCAAGGGGATCACCCTGTTGACAACCTACTTCTGAGGAAAGTTCATTAGAACGATATAACAATTTAGTTGGGTCAGCGTAGCTGAGAAGAAGATAATTATATATTTCCGGTACGTGCTGTTTTATTTCCGTCAGCAGGGTATCCCTATTTACCGAATTGAAAGCGTTTTTAACATCAATTTTGATCACTACTTCAGGTTGTCCGTAAGTTAGAAAGGAGCGTAGGGCATGGACGGCTGCCTCACATCCTCCTTTTATACCTAAATTATTTTTCAATACATTTTCTCGAATAATTCACTTTCAAAGGATGTATACCTGGCTCGTAAGTTCATTTTTCCGCACTAGTGTGATTTTATTACAGTTTTTTTTTATTCTCCATTTTAAAAGTTTACAAGCAAAGAGTTTTAAATGACAAAAAAATAAAAAATATCGACTTATACGTAGAAAAATGTATAAATATACAAAACGAAGTAATAAATTTGCAAAATTGATTGTAATTATTATAAACTGTAATTTAACTACCTAAGATTTTAATGATTTCCACCTTTTATTTATTCGAAAAAAATCGCAGTGGTTGAACGCGTCAAACCTTTGCCTGATAATTTTAGTTAACCTAATTAAAAACAAAAGTTACGCATGCCGCATGCGCATTACGGACGCGCCATTTTTGTAAAACTTGGCGATGTTTTGTGTTGATGATTATAGTATATGTACAAAAAACAAACAAAATGAGTTCTTCAAGTGATGAAGTCGACAATAACATGGAATTAACTCCGCCCGATATTATAAGTAAGGCGCAAATCGCGCGTCCTTTGCCATTAAAATATCGAGAAATTTGTTTTTATTATTAAATTTTGTGTTATTAATTGCCTACTTTCTCACAAATGTATTGAAACACGTCGTATGATACACGGTTGGCAAGGTATTACAAACTGGTGATGATGAAAACCCTCGCCTAGCGGCTCGGGTTTATCACTCGTCATCTCATTTGAAAAACCTTAGGTACCTACTTACCAACCTCGTATTACAAATAACCATTTCAGATAAAAACACAAGCAAAAAACGTGTCCTTTCTTCCAACAGTGTAATTACGATTAATCTTACGATTGTGACTTACTTCAGAGAGATTTCTGCTTAAAAGTTTTCATCATACGGCCAAGTTGATATTTACGTAAAAAAAATATTGAATAACAGATTCGATAGTCCGATACCAATCTAATTTAGGTTATTTAAGTGCTGCTTTTGAATAAGTATAGGTACTTACTTCAGTCGTGGGTTTACAATTAAATTTAAAACTTTTGCCAAGATGTAGGTATGAGTTACTTGCAGGAAATGAAATTAGTCCAGTACTTTCACTTATACTCGGAGAGTGAAGCAAAGGCAAATGTTATCCAACATAGAGAATACGAAACGAAGATTAACGCTAGGGTGAGAAATAAATTGTATTTTCACTTCTCATGCTCTTAAAATGTTACTTTAGTCTCTGCATATCGGGACTAAAGCTCTTTTTTTTTGATCTCTAGGGATTAAAGTATTTTTTTTTTAATTTACTTTGGAAACCCCTAAACTGCCAATCACGGTGTTTGTGGATGGAGGATTATTACCGTTTTCAGTGACTGGGCATAGACAATTTTAAAGCTTTCCAAAGACCGCAGCGCGCTGCGGACGCTCCGAAGCGCTCCGTAGCGCTCCGTAGCGCCCTGCGCTTCGGTCTGTGGAAGCCTTTAGGGCGTGGAAATAACCTCAAAATGACAATTGTATAAAAAATATTTTAATAAATAATAATTTCGTGAAACGCCATGAACAATTACGAATATTAATCTATTTAATTATATTAAAGATGAATTAATTTTATTATGCATACTTAGTCCAATTAGCTATGAAATTATTTTCAAGTTTGAATCTGTTGGCTAAATATGCAAACATTTAAAGCGTCACTCAACAAAAAAAAAGCGCGGAACAAATTTAAATTGCTATTTGAATTCTGAACAGACGTCCATTGCTCGCATTGAGCGTACGTTGTATAAAAGTAATATTGTAGATTAGTATACCTAAAACATCGTTTTTTTCCTCGCATTCAAATTGAAAAGTAGAGTGTTTAACGCGAGACTAAACTGCCATAATGACACGCGAATTATAGCCACCCTAGCTCTGCTCGGGTGGCTAAATATCTTGTGTCATTATGGCTTGTTTTAGTCCCTTGTTGAACAATCTACTATTTAAAAAACCGGCCAAGAGCTTGTCGGGCACACCCAGAGTAAGATTCCTCAGCCGTTACGAAAAAATCCTTGCATATCTTATTAATTTTACTATCCGTATGAAACGAGTATTAATATTTTTCTAAGGATTTTGTATTTAGCACGGAATTTCCCAAATACTTATGTAGTTATATTTTATAGGTCAGGCTGTTTAATATTCAGTCAACAGTAATTTATTTGAGATTACATACAATAGGTATAAATGTCATGTTATGATTGCCATAGAATGTAACTTTAATAAAACATTTATTATTTATCATACTTTAAAAAAAAAACTACTGCATATATGGACTCAATTTGTCTTAGATGAATATTGATCAAGGAACAAAATTAGGCAGTTGTGGTATTTTTTATACCTCGCATTTAAAGGTTAATTTTTGCGTAACTAAACAAAGTTACATTCTACAGGAGCTGTCATCGAGAAAATAAATGAATGGAAATACTATAAGTGGCAATATTTACATAAATTGCGTTTGCTGACAAACGCTCTGCTTTTCAAGGCTAAATAATATAGAATAATGATCTGAAAATCATCTAGAATAACGTTACTATTATATATTGGAGGTAGGAGGCAAAAATGCGCCAGTTCGCTGGCAATTGGATGGACTTAATACGACCTTCATGGTTCCGTCACATATCGCTCGACCATTACTAACATGCACAATAATAGTATGTTTATAAAAGCCTGCGTCATCATAATAATAATACAGGCGGCAGTAGAAATATTGTCGATTCAAGTGGATCTAGTACGACTGGATTCCAGTCGTCTAAGTTCTATAAATTTAACAGGGATCTACGCAATTATGTGAAATACCTTTTGCAATTGGTACTAACTCCTTATTATACAGGTACAGGGTTTTATAGTAAAAATAAACAGATCACTCACGTTTCAAAACGAGTTTAACTCGACATGTTTCGGGCTAATTCGTAGCCCTTCTTCTTGGAGTCACACGTCACGGCGGCTGCCAAACGCGCACTCAACTCACTCGCTCACTCGTTTTAAGAGGTGAGTGATCCGTTTATTTTCACTATGAATGAGTCTCACGGTACTTTCATGTTTACAGGGTTTTAGTTTGCTTTGATGTTCATGATATTGAAGTCAGTGTTAAAATGGCTAGACCTATGGTCAACTGAAATCAAAATTCCATAGCGTTATAAAAGTATACCTATCCCTAATAGAAAGCGATTGCCATTGTATGTGGCAAGGCGGCCCCTCAAGTGTCCAAGATAGGAAATTCTTTGTTTCTAAGAGTATTTTTATGAGCAATCCTTAAGGTGTGCTTCCCGCGGCTCGGAGCGGAGATACGCAGAATCGACTATTCGTATTAGTTTGATATTCTATTACTGTCAGATGATGTTAATGATCGATTCCTAAGACTACTGATTTTTAAAATTACATGGGCCTATTGGGGGTTTTCAGAAATAGGGTAAGCACCTACATTTTTATTTTTTCTCTGATTTTAGAAATTTTCACATGGATCTGCTCAGAATCAATAGCACTATCGCTTCTAGTGGAGTAAAAATGTCCCCGTTTATCATACAAAAAATATGTGTCGGTTTTGATACCTTCAAACACCAATGTATGAAAAGTAACAAAACTGACCTAGGGACACTTTTTTTTCTCTACAGGGTTATTTGTAATTCACTGTCATCCTCTTAACCCTGAATTCCTATCACTCAAACAAATGTTTTTTGTTTTACGACTTTTTAAAATGAAGCACTTTTTTCCCATACAAATACACAGAGTATCGTAAAAATAAGAGGTAATCTCAAATTTTCAAAACGTTATTACACCAAAAATATTAAGTAATGACAAAAGCCGTAAAACAAAAAACGTTTGTTTAAGTGGTAGGAGTTTAGGGTTAAAAGGATGCTAGTGAATTAGAAATAACCCTGTATATAGAATCGATAGTGCTACTGATTAGATCCATGCAAACATTTTTAAGCTCTGAGAAAAAAAATGTACCTACCTATTGTTCTGAAATTCACCAAATACGGTAAAAATCTTTGTATTTCTGCAGAACTACGGCTCAAATTAAAATTTTAGTTGCTTGACAAGAAACAAGATTAATTCGAATGATACTTTCGAGTGATGTGGTTTCAAAAATCGATCCTGGGTCACCGCTGGGCTTTGGCCGCGCCGTTTTTCTCCAATGCACCCTTAAAGCTGTATTGATCTTATCTATGGGGACAGTTCTGCTACAAGTTAAATAACTGATTTAAATTAATGAATTGGACCACGTCGACCTGTCGCGTACTTAACTATTTCCTTCACTCAGTAACACGCGCTAAGCAGAATCCTAAACGCTATGCAATAATTATATAACAATATGTACCTAAGTATAACAATTCTGCACATGCATAATCATTGTAAATAGTCACCTGTATTGCATGGACAGTGAAAGCATTTTATAGTTTGTAATTACGTTAGCCCGGCGGCAGTTAATAGCAAAAACAGTTTACCTAGTTAACGTTATACTCGTATTACCTATATGATACCACGTAAATAATAATAAGAGGAATTGAAATGTTAACATTTTTATTTCCTTCCAGAACTGATGCCTGTTTCTTTTTTCGCCTCTCGACTCCTTTTAGCTGATGCACGTTCTTCTTTTATATTTTCATATATGTAGGTACTTTTCTATGTATAAGTGGCAAATCAATGTTAAGGTCAAAGTTAAGGTTTGTTTGAAGAAATTTTAGTGACAGTGAACTGAAATAAAATTATTAAGTACTTGCACCTAATACATTATATTGCTAAAACGATGTCGAAGAAAGGTTCAGTACAGCGTAAATTCACAGTGACTTAGTAATTCTATTTTTACACGCCTGAAGTACCTACTGTTCTTTATTTAATAATCAAACTAACAGGCAGACAGCCGATTAATTCCGTTGTTCATTGTATTTAATGATAGAAGCCCGCATCAGACCTGATTGCTTTGCATGTATGATTAAGATTTTGTGACACGATGTTAACTATAAAAAATAAAGTTGTCTGTAGCAGAATTAGCGCCCACTTTTGACCTTATTCATTTTCCTGTTAGGAACCTTTTTCGTTCTAAAACTACCTTAACATCCCTTTGACATCCATACAATTGATATATGAATTTCCAGTTACACAACCGTACCAATACGTAGGTATACGTACTAAGAATAATATGAACATTAATCGCTACAAGAGGTTTTCCTGATCTTAAATGCAACGTAAGTACTTAGTGCAATTCTGTCTCTAATTGATGTCTGGTTTACACAAAACGTGACGCGTGTAATCTGTAACCCAAATTACGACTTTGACCGATATTTAAAATGAAACTTCGGAGAATCTTTGTTTGCATGAAGATTTAAGTTCCGACTTCCGAGATACCTATGACACACGTGATGACGGGCCTTGCTTCAACTTGAATTGAATGATGCTATATGAATCGTAAATTCGTACTGTTTTCAAAATTTTTGGTTTGAAGATAATCGTTCTGAGTGCGATCGTCAGATCTTTAGTGTTTGTTAAAAAATGAAGAATTTACTTGGCGTAGTTCCAGTAACTACAAGGCTTAAGGCAATGGTACTTAGTACGAGTACCTACTAACTCAGAACATAAGTAGGTAATGTGAACCAGAACTGGTTTCGAAAGATTTTTTGTTTTATATGACGCATTCCCACGCATTCCTGCGATGTAGGTACCGTGCAAATTAATTATACATAATCTACTCGTAACCATACATACATTTGTCCTTTGTATTGTGTGTATATTGACTTTATGAGCACACTCTTTCGTGTTTTATAAACATTAAGCAATTTTCCTGGTGATATAAATGAAGTGTGTCACGATAATACATTTTTTCTTATGTAACAATTCAATCTGAAGTTTGTCGCGCATCAGTCATTTGCATGACAAGATTAAGGAGGGACATGAAAAGGCTTTAAATCAAACGAGGCATATTCTGCCTAGATATAGGTGTCACGTTAAGTCCTTGATATCAGCTTGAATTTATAATGCTTGTTTTTCACGACTGAGAGTATAGGTACGAGACCAAACATCTGTATCTGTTCAATCTAATGAATGAGTACTTATGTCATTTTTTTAAAAAGGTGGAAGTAACGATGTTTTCACGTGATGGAACTAACTACGGAATAGAAAACATGAGGAAATGCCACAAGTCCCGGTATCTACCGTAACCAGTGTCGGTGGTGTCGCTAGAAATGCTTACGTGTGCATTCAACACACTTTGAAGTCTTGGCGATTATTAGTCGTAGTTCCTATTCGAAACGTAATATCTTTTGAACCGGTAGCATTATTAAGTAGAACTTTACAACAACGGTATATCTATTGTAAAGGCATGTTAATGAAAATTGTATATAATGTACTGGCACCTAGGATGGAATAGCGAAAAGATAATTGATAGCTGTTTATAAAATAAAATGTTACATTAAAATATTACATTGGAAAATAACACATAAATATTACAAAAAGATATAGATTTAAAGCGGCTGTATGTATACATGGCTATAGTACTACCGAATGCTACTCGAATTATCAAATTCAAATTCGACAGCGAAACGTAAATACTTAAGTATCCTTAGTTGCACTTATTTATAATCAGCGTGTCTCGTTGAGATGCCATTTTCTCATGTTTCTTTCCTATTCCATGGAACCAACAATTGCATTATTTTTGTATTGTTGCAGATTTTTTTCTGTAATACATACATATGTGGGCTGCAGAAGGCCGCATCTATTATATATTTGACGTAGGTACCTAAAGCGTAAATCGCCTTGATTTTGATTGGCAAATGTAGGTTAAGCTACACCAATTTACTAGTTACCTATGTACAGTCGCGAAATGAAAAGGTTCGTCACTTTTCGACTCTATGTCAACGAGTTAAGGTCGAAAAGTGACGAATCTTTTCATTCCGCTAGTATAGAGTGTCAAGTCACAGGGTAATCTTACTAACATTCACAGTGCATCGAAATCCGAGAGCTAACTTGATGCGACCTATTTGGAAAACTTGGGGTTTTTATCAATATCTACATTTCAATTCATAAAGTCATCGGCACATAGTGGTGTAGATAATCATCAATTACTTAATTCAAATGAAAAAAAAATCGTTCGATTAACTGTGATAATATCACACACAAATACAAAGAATAAATACCTACACATCAAAACAATCAAATACATAGGGAGGTGGATGGCCCCCCATAAATTACATCACACAATTAGGGGGGGGGGTCAAGCGATCTGTTGACACTAGAACAAAATAATGGCGATTTTCATAGTAATAAGTGTGACAAGGGGGGGGGAGGGGTCCAAATTGATCGAAATTGGTGTGACGTAATTTATGGATGGCCCCTTATTACTAACAAATATGAAATAATATGTTTGGTCCTTTTCGTACATCACCTATTATTGACAGAAATATTTCAAGAAGGTAACAAAACCGTGAAAAGTTTTTGAACTAAATTTATTAATATAAGGTTTTTTAAATGTGAGAGGTTGTACGAAGGGTATCAACAAATGATCAATCCAATCGCCCCCGCTTCCAACGATGTCAAGGGCTTGAAATTGACCGGTTGAAATCAATTCCGATGACGCTCGAATGAACTTCATTCGTTTACATTACATGCATATTTCATGGTGAGAAAAAAGGAACATTCCTATATTTCGTTTTTTTAGCATTAGAAAAAAGGTAAGCGGTCTTGACATATCTTTTTATTGGAAAACACTTTTGAAAAATAAATCACAGCAAATATGTAACAATTAGTAAGGCCATATGGTCATTTACATTCTTTTGGGCGACCGAGCTCCGCTCGGGCTGAAACTCGGTACCAAGCGTTTTCCCAGTGATTAGACCAAGCTAGATCAATTTTTCATCCCCGAAAACCCCCACATACCAAATTTCATCGAAATCATTGGAGCCGTTTCCGAGATCCTGATTATACAGGGTGGAAAGTTGAGATGGGGCAGCAAGGGCAGCTACTAGATCCCGTGCTGCTACGCGAAAATGCTCTTAGGAGACCTTTACTAACTTTTTGAGTGATGACAATCGACATTCACAGATTTTTGATAAAATGTACAGTCAGCGAGAAAATCGACAGATTTGACTTGTTTTTTTTTAATGCCAATCGGTCCCATTTCTATCAAGGATTAAAACACTCTTTGAGACCAACTGAGGTTAGAGTACTAGAACACCCACAAATCAAAGAAATTTTTTTCCATACGTTTCGTTGGGTAAGTACCTAATTAATTACAATGTGAAATTTTCTTTAGCTTAAAGTTCATTAAATTGTAGACAACTACAATTAGGATATTAGAAATGAGAAAAATCAGTATCATTGTAAAAAAACAACTAGTCCGTGTTTCATTCTTTTAGGCGGACTTGCACCTAAAATTGAATACTGGGTTAAGACACTAAGGGGCTGTTTCACCACCCATTGATTAATTTTAACTGACGGATAAATGAGATGCCATCTCCTTCTATTCAAACAAAACAAACAGAGACGGCATCACATTTATCCGTCAAATAAATTTGATCAATGGATGGTGAAACAGGGGGTAACTTTAATTAAAATGTTCAGTTTTTAGTTGTCTACATACTGTTTAATTTTCTTTAAGCATAAAGGATTCATATTCGTAAAAAACAACATGCGAAAGTTTCACTTTCCAAATTACCCTACAAACTGTATGGAAAAAGTTTTCTTTGATTTGTGGGTGTTCTAGTACTCTAACCTCAGTTGGTCTCAAAGAGTGATTTAATCCTTGATAGAAATGGGACCGATTGGCATTAAAAAAATAATAAGTCAAATCTGTCGATTTTCTCGCTGACTGTACATTTTATCAAAAATCTGTGAATGTCGATTGTCATCACTCAAAAAGTTAATAAAGGTTTTCTAAGAGCATTTTCGTTTCGCGTAGCAGCAAGGGATCTAGTAGCTGCCCTTGCTGCCCCACCTCAACTTTCCACCCTGTATATATATATATAATATATACAAGAATTGCTCGTTTAAAGGTAGGTATTAGATAGATAGATAAGTACTTAGGTACTATTTTTTTTAAAGCGTCTTTCAATAAAAAGACTCATCCAGATCGTTTACCCTATTTCTAATGCTAAAAAACGAAGTATAAGCATACATAGACAGACATACACCGTGTTTTTTTTATTTCCGTTAACTTTAAGGGAAGATTATTCAGGTCAAACAGAGTTAATATCTCGAAGAAACTAGCGTCTTAACTCTTACTATTTTTGAGCTATTCAATAATTAAATTTAATATGTAAAAAGTGTACTTTTTTCTCGAACATATTTTAAACTTCCCAAGTAAAGTAAGTATAAAGTGCGATGACGACTAACCAACAGTAAAATGCTCTAAATCCCACTAATATTAACTTGAAAGTTCGTATGGATGGATGGATAAATGTGTGGATGTTTGTTAGTCTTTCACGCTAAAACAGTTTGACGGAATCGGATCAAATTTGGTACACAGATAGTTTATAACCTGGATTAACGTATGGGATACTTTTTATACCGAAAAATTGAGCAGTTCAAACGCGATAGCGATAAACGAATTCTTCGCAGACGGAGTAGCGGCAATCAGCTAGTATTTTATAATATCTGAATAACGTAACACGTACAAGAAATCGGAGAACAGTGAAAATATTGAAATTGGATATACTTATAGCTGACAACACTTGAACACGGAAGATGCTCCAAACGTTCCAAAGGTATCACGTTTCAAATGACACCGACCGAACCGTATCAGAACAGTATTCGTCAGCCTATAGATCGCGATCCCTAATGTCGCAGAAACCTCAAAGTTACGAACATGAAACAATTTTAAATGTAATATCATCAGATCATCACAGAAATTGTAATATCCGTGTTATATTTAACGTAAGAAAATAGGTACTTATAAATTACAAAAGCGGACTGACAGTGGTTGATGAACACTGAATTAGAATAATAGTAGGTATAAATAAATATGTTGACAACCACATGAATATTATCACTTCTTTTTAGGGTTCCTTTTGTAGCGTTTCGTTCAAGGAAACCTGAGAATTTCGCTCTGTCTGCTTGTCTATCTATCCGTCCGCAGCTTAGCTTAGTATACAGGGTGTTTGATAGTCGGGTGTAGGGGTTTTAAGGGGTGATAGTTAGGGTCATTCTGAACATTTTTGACCACATTTACTATTGCCATCACGGCTTCACAAGTCACATAAATTTGACAAAAACTTAGAAATATTGTCTTTTACTAGCATGGTAACTCACTAACTAAGTATAAGTACTGACTAGCAAAAATAATAGGGATCAAAAAATAATTCGAAGACACGACTCCAGTAAAAAACGCTTATTTTAGCCCTTAAAACTAGATTAATATTCGATTAACTGCTAAATTAAAATTTTTGTTGCTTTAAAACCAATAAATAGTTAGTTGATTGAGTTGGCGAACAAGTGACGTCATAAGTTGCTATTGCCATTCAAACTCTATGAGAGAGTTGTGTTTTGACAGCTCATAAAAAGTACGTCAGTTGATTGGTGGTCACTTTTCGTACGACTTCGTATACCAAAGACTGAGCAAACCAGCTGTGTCAGCTCAAATCAAACCCACAGACGAAGATGCTTTTACAAGTTATTTAAAATACTTCTACATTAAGTATTGCCCTAAAACCTTACAATAACAAGAAGCACAAATGGGAATCGCGGAAGCTAATCCCAATGAGTGTCACGCAACGGCAGCCTCACAAGGAATGCCGCAGATGACTCGGATTACACGTCGCGGATGTTGCTTGCAATTATTTATCTCCGCGTTGTACCGAGGTCCAAGGATGACGCGTGTCAATTATCCTGCTAATGGTAAAACAACTGAATGGTATTAACACGAGCCAAATACTCACTTAACCCTGCTTCATCATCATCATCATCATTTCAGCCGAAAAACGTCCACTTCTGAACATAGGCCTCCCCCAAGGGTCGCCAAACAAATCGTTCCTGCGCCATCCACATCAACGCGATCCCACAAACTTAACCAGGTCGTCGCTCCATCTTGATGGAGGCCTACCTACGCTGCGTCTTCTGGTCCGTGGACGCGACTTGAGAACCTTTTTGCCCCATTGGCCATCAGTTCTGCGAGCGATTAACCCTTCTTACCGTTCCCAAAATTGAGGCCGACAAAGTCAAAATATCTTCAATCACTTTAGGCCCACAATCAATTATGAATGTCGAGAAATCTACTACAGGTTACGAAAAAACCTCTGTTGTATGAAAAAAAAAACCGGCAAAAATCCAACGAGGTATATTGTTATATTTTAAAACAAATCTACAATGTTATTTACTTATACTTAGCGAAAAAGTACGGATAGCTCACGTCTATGATTGAGTTTAGCTCGGCACGTTTCGGGCTAATCTGTAGCCCTTCTTCTTGGAGCCACACGTCGCGGCGGGTGCCAACCGCGCATATATATTTTATATTCAAAGTTACAATGTTATTTAATTACTTACATCCAAAGTATATACTTAACCCAGCGTTTATCGTCGCGTTGTAACTTTACGAAGATTCATTTTGTTTTTGGCAAATAATTGCCCCTAAAAGTACTTACTTTACAAATATGGTGAACTATGTCCCCTTATGTAGAGTGAGCTAAATGTTTGAAAGTTTTTCCGCGAATTACAGAATTTAGCTATCGCTACTGTGTTCGCTAAATGCGTCACACTGTTGTCCCGTCGCACACTTGATTATTTGTGCGTCATCACGTAGGGGGGCAAATTAGTAATAGTTTGTCTTAATTCCTTTGCCATTATTAGAGTATTGCTAGTATAGATTATATTAGACACTTTATATAAGGGCCAACGAAAATAAATCCACAGTCGAAAATAGATTGTGAGAGGCGGATAACGAGTCGATACGGTCGCGAGTGATTGCGGCTATGACGTCACCCACCAATAACCAGAACGAGATATGATAACGAACGTTACCCTTATCAAAATCACTGTAATGATGTTCACATGACTATTATATTACACAAAGTATATAAGGGACCTTATGCAATTACGATCCTAAGAAACTAATCGTTATGGTATCATAAGTATTTATGATATGTAAAAATCAGCTGATACAACTCTCGGAAAGGATCAAGACACGATCAGTGTATAAAAAATCGGACGATACTGATTTTTTCATAGTGCATTGAGAGTAATAATTCCCTTACAAAATATAAGCATTACATTTTACAGTTTTTGATGTCTTTATCGAAGCTGTACTCCGTCGGCAGAACGGTGTCATGGGCATACTCAGTCGAATTGGAACCAAAGGCCGATTTACATGCAGCGGTCACATGCAGGCATTTATGCAATAGCAAAGTGAGCAGGGAAACCTCATCCCGACTATGTCTGTTTAAATAATGACCGTACATTACCAGACAGGCTTAAGTAATTAGTGGAAACATACGACGAGCTGGGTATTTCATGGTTTTGTGTGAACGGAAAGACCTTGTGCTAGCATTTGAATTTAACATCTGCAGTAAGTTTCGCTAAAGGTTACGTCGCACACGGTCGTAGCGTAGACTAGGTCAACAAAGACGTACGTAGGTAGATTTCTAGCACGCCATTATACACAGACGATCAAAAACAATTTCCCAATGTTCAAAAAAAATGGAGGCATCGGAGTTTTCATCGCACGGTAAGACGTTAGCGAGCCGTGGAGTCGACATCAGCAATAAAGTCCAACTTCTATTTATACTCATACTCACTCATTTATTTAATTCTAAAATGCTTTTATAGCGATCGTGATTAAAAATCGTGAGCAATATGCGATTCAAATTATAAATAAAATTATTTTTTTATTAGATTACAAACTCATAGCTTCAACTATTTTAACATACAACTATACAAACTCTGATACACAAATAACGTCACTGCAATAGACCTAACGCTATGTACTGGTCAATTACGATTACGTATTACATACTTTGTATGGGAAGTGATGCAGTATTTTTGCTCGTGACTATTATAGGGTAAATCGCCAATAACTGGGCACCCTTCAATAACAGCCCCCTCATACTGAACTGAAAATAAACTCTTTTCCCCTACAAACAAAATTCAACTTAGTATAACGTGGCCAGTTATTGAAAGGTCGCCAGTAATTAACACCTATGCTAAAAATGAATCCTATTATGGGTGAATAGAGTTCATTTTTAGTATGAGGTAGCCAGTTATTGAATGGCCAGTTATTGGTGATTTACCCTACTCGTCAACATTCTTGTCCTTGATTATAAAATTAAAATCGCAACTTAAATAAATAAATGAGTATGAGTATGAATACGAGTTGAATTTTATTGCTAATGTCGACTCCATGGCTCGCTAACGTCTTACCGTGCGATGAAAACTCCGATGCCTATGTATAACCCTATATTTTGGTTCGTCAGTATATGTATTACGAACGAGCGGTTCACTCTACCGATTCAACACTAAGGAATACATTTGAAGGCGCGTTTACGTTACAAGGTTATATCATATATTTTCTTAACGTCCGTGTTGGCTCCTCTAAGTAGATATATGTATTTAATTCTTAATAAAAGAATTAGGATAAATATTTAGATATCCGTATCAAGCTATCAAATATCTGCTAAAGACATTTGAACACGTTTTGAATTAATCGGTATTTATACTGTCTATCCAGACATTTAATAAACTAAGTATAAGTTTAGTTTTAGCACCCACGCGTTCAGTTTTCACATACTAATGACTTTTCTTTTATTTACAGGTACAGATGTCTGTCCTATGAAATCAGTTGTGAGACGCATTGGGCAGCAGCTTTTTACGGCGTTGAGCAGTAAGGGGATGGCTATGCTGGTCAATCATGGCATAGCCGAAGAGAAAGTAAGTCCGCAACGATTATTGTATTCTTCTTACTAGTTATTACTTAGACACACAACTTGCACTGTACGCTTACCTATTGTGTCCAACGTTGATCGTCGATTGAGAGGTATCGGTCCATTCCATATCATGTATAAGTAGAAGCCTAACCTTCACCGCATCTCAGTACCTATCACATCGGCCATGATCTTCATTTGAAGTAAATGCTTGCCTATTGGAGTTTATATTTTAATATAACATACCTTTTTTACCTTTTAACCAGACGAAACGACCTTATCCATTTCCGTATGAAATCGTTAATCGCAGTACCAAAAGATAAATAAATTGTGATTCTGATTTTGAAAATACCAATCGGTAGACAACTTAGTAAATACATGTGCAATACCAGTTTTTGTTTGGATGAAAATCGAAGTCGACGATTACAAACTAACCGGTCTGACAATCAAAGGCTTAAGGATTTAATCCACTGATCCGATAGTGGCACGGAAAATTAATCGATAACTTCGTGGGTTAAACCAACAATCGAATCGAATACCGATAAGGACAAATTAAAACATTTTTAAATAAGGCCTCTGCACTTGTGTTTTATGAGTTACCTGTTAGGTCTCCCAAGGTCGCCCAAGACGGATTGAGTGGTTAACTTTATAATTTTATTTCCGTTCTACGATTGCTTTACATACTCAATTATAACGGTCCTTTAGGCATGCAAAGTCCAACCGCAATAGACGCGTGATGCATGATACTGTCGTTTTGTTTGACGCGTTCATCTCTGACCGGATAGCGCTAGATTTCTTGGTTAACTTGGAATTTATTGCTCCGTTTCCGCTCCGTCATAAACTATGCAGCAAAAGTCAGTCAGTGTACTTAGTCGGTTGTAAATCACGTCAGTCAGTTAGAAAAGAATATACATGGCGACAAAAGTCGTGTTAAATACTATGCTGCCGTTTGGAAGGAAGCTCGATGGGATGGTTTTTGTCATGGATAAAAAACCTTTCTTGTTTTATACCTAAGCGTACAGCCTTATTGCGAGCCGGGTTAAGTATAAGGAATCAATGGATCTCATTCGTGCTACACCTTAAATTTACCCCAGGGAAGCATTTTTTTTTAAATCAATATGTATGTGAAATTACCTTGTACAATGGTATGAATCTGTGCCTTTCTAAAATACTACAACTACTATTTGTTACAATGAAGTAAAAAGGCAAAGTCGACACGTGTTTTCCATCGTAGAATAGCTTTTTCACAGATAGGTACTTATGAGTACGTTGAAAAACCCTTTAACTTCGTCAGACGACCCAGCTTTTAGAAACTATACGATAAGGACGATTCGACCGCAGCTCCCGCTGAATAGTGTCAACAAACTATTTATTGGCCAATATAGTAGTTGCGCTAGGGCTCTATGTTTTCCATTTTTCAGATATACCTAGAGCTTATTATAGTAAACAAATGTACATACTACAAACTTTAGCGGCGGGGAAACCGTCAAAAGCTGTTGTATTGAGAACACCTAAGGTACTACATTTTTTCTTCATTTTTTTTAGCATTAGAAATAGGGTAAAAAATCTTGATGAGTCTTTATATCAAAAAAAACGCTTTTAAAAAAAATAGTAATTATTCCTTATGAAACCAAAAGAATGTAAATGACCATTAGTCCTTTCTAATTGTTACATATACTTAATTGCTTTGATTTATTTATCAAAAGTGTTTTTCAATAAAAATAACGCTTATCTTCTTTCTAATGCTATTTAAAAAAACGAAGTAAGTATAGTCCTCTATAAAAAATGTAAATCTCGTTATCAGATTGTGTTCTGACGTTCATCTGCTTGTGATATATCAACAAGTGTTCGTTTCCGTTGCAGCTGAAGGCGGTATACGCGGATCTGGACAACTTCTGCGCATTGCCGGAGACATGCCAGGCGCAGTATCTGCGGAACCCAGCTAACAACCACGGCTATGTGCGCCCAGGCACAGAGCAGTTCGACACCTCTATGACGGTTAGCGCCCAATCTATGTCAATAAATTCAACATTTTTACCTTATCGTACATAGCGATGTTCTCGAGCTGTGCGTTGTTGTTATGGTAAAGCGGGAATTTAGCAAAATCCATTTTGACTCCTTGTTCTCGTCATAAAGGGAACGTATGCAAAATTTCAGCTTTAGGTCCAAGGGTTTAAGCTGAGCTTTGATTAATCATTTAATCAATATGTATTTTTAAGATTTTAGTATGTAACGAAATACTAAAGCTAGACCGTTTAAATGAGCCCTCGCCCGCGCGGTAAAGGGGCTGAGGGGTATGACGACAAAGGGGCCGAGAGAGGTGCTGGCGGCGAGGATTAATTTAAACGGTTTATCTATAATTTATTTTTGATTATGATAGAGACAAAAATCAAATCAGTTCTACCATGGCTTTAACGTACCATTATTCTTCAAAGTAATATCGTATCAATTCGAAACTGCAACTGGTTAAGACGTCTAAAGCAACGCCATTGCATTGCAAGCTCCCCCAGTCATCCATGACCTTCAATAGCTACCTACTTACCAAATCAAACAGAAAGATAGTGCTGGCACTCGCATTTCCCATCGCTGGCAATATGGATAGCTCCTGGCCGATTTCGGCTACAGCGACTGCTAAACTATTGGATGAAGGCTACGGTTGTTCACCCTTTCATGCGCCCTTTAATAGCTACAGTAGCCAATTACATTTGAAAACGTGCGAGAACAGTGACAGCACGTTAGGACACCATCAATGTGTAGTGATAAAAGATGGCTGCGGTTGGTTTAGCTTGCAATAATGTACCTATAACTTGTGGTTGCATTCCAGGAGCTGCGCCATCTGTTCAACATCACGACTCTGTCGGCGTCTTCCATGCCGGCCCGAGAGGTGCCCGAGTTCACGCAGCATACTGTGCCCTTGGCGCAGGACTTGACCATCCTCTCGCGTATGCTGTTGCAGGCCCTAGCTTACGCGTTTGGTAAATATGCAATTTTTAACTTTATTTCAACAGAATCTGACAATCTCGTAAACACTACAAGCCAACTGACATGGACACCGAATTGTTTTGGTCCCTAGTGATATGATTCAAATCTTGTTATTTATTAGTATTAAATTATAATCTTATTTTTTAGGAAGCTAAACAATCAGGTGTCCATTTCAGTTGGCTTTAAGTAAATTTCATATAGATTGTTAGATTCTATTGAAATGAACTTTACTTAATATCTGAACATAGCACGTCGACTTAACAGCTCGAAACGTGATGATTTATAGTTAGGTATTTTGATTCCTAGGTCACCTAGGCTCTGCCTTATTTTAGTAAATAATTTTATATGCCTACAATAATGTTTATCAAAAATAGAAATTAATTATAAATGTATTTATGATACACTATGACAAGATTTTATGGTGACGTAAGAATTAAATTGGTTGACTATATAAGATATTTTTCAGGAATAAGTTAGCTTAATCTGACGTGGTGTGATAATCTAAATAGTCAGTCTTTGACGTGAACGGTTAATAGTTATATTTAACTTGTGATTGTTGCGAAATATTTTTAACCCATTGGCCTTGCGAATTTGTTTCCTTTATTGTTCGTAAACTGTGTTGCCACGTAAGTTTATTTAGTTAAAAACACAATTAAATTAAGTTAGTTCGCTATGATTAGACCGAGTTAATCCCATCAAGGCGTACCTACATAATACATAACTCACTATAACGCGGAAAATGCGTGCTAAGATTTTGCAACTTTAACCTAATTACTTATTCGACCTTATTTACTAATTGCTCAGAAATTTTACGCTTTTGATTTATGAATCTTGATCGACAGTTATTTATTGAACTACCCTTGAACAATTTCCAATGCATCGGAGCCATCAATTTGTTATTAAGCACACTTTGAATGTTGCACCAATCAACGTCTGGTCAGGTTCAATGTCTATACAATAAGTCAAGTAATCAGGCCTATATCGAGTGGTTGATTTTTTAGTCCTAATGTGATCATTGAATTTTCAATAATGTACCAAACATCAATCAATTTAAATAAATATTCTATCATACGAAAGCCAAAGTGAATCTAAACATGTCTTCATCGTCCATCATATCCCGTACTTTCCCCGCTGGGTTGTTCAGAGGTTGACAGTAAAACAAGGATTAAGCCATACCTATTTAAGTAAGGTAGACGTCCCAATACATGGCACCTTCAATCTTATGTCAAGTAAGACAGGTGACTATGACAGATGGGTGTCATCTACTGGGCGTTGAGGTGTTGAGCATTGGTACGTTTACCTTATATTTTCTTGGCCGTTGTACGATAAAATTTGCTTGCAAATTGCCTGCCATGCGGTTTGACTATAAACGATTGTATTAGAACTTTAACAAAGTGACAAGAAATCCTACTAACGTGTGAATGTCAGGTCTGCCGCCGTCGACGCTGCTCGACTGTCACTCGGGCATGTTGACCAGCGAGGGTCGCAACCCGTCGACCATGCGGCTGCTGTACTACCCGCCGGTCCCTCCCGAGGACGAGGGTCCCTGTTGCCAAGATGACGTCGTCCATTACACCCGCTGCGGCGCGCACGCTGACTACGGCACTTTCACGCTTCTTGCGCAAGACTCCGAAGGCGGCCTCGAGGTATTTTAAACTTGTGAAACTAGTGTTTTTATCGATACTTACTTATCTGACAATGACGAACGTCGCAAGCAGCAAAAAATGCTTAGAACCGGTGAATGGGTCTTATACGGAGCTAAATATAGACAAGTAACTGCAGTCGATGGAAATTAATGGCAAAAAGCCGGCTAGGTAGGTACGTGACGGGACGTGTGAAGTGAAGTGTTCCGGAATTTTGTATTTAATAATGAATGGCGCTTTGAATTAATAATTGGGTAAATATTAATACAATAAAATACAATAACTCTTTAATGTACACCACAAAGAAAACAATAAAGAAAAAGAAGTACATGGTAAAGACAAGGTAAGCAATAGGCGGCCATATCTTACGAGCAACCTTTAATTAAAATTTATATTTTTTTTTGTCATTCTTTTTGTTTTGTCGGCTTTATTTTGAAATAGTATATTTTGAGCGAAAATGTTTTACGCTGTGCAAATAATATGATCTCTCAATTCGTTTATATAGAGCCACCATTGTAAGACTTATGTAAATAAAATAAATAAATAAATAAATATCACGGGACAATTCACACCAATTGACCTAGTCCCAAAGTAAGCTTAGCAAAGCTTGTGTTATGGGTACTAGACAACGGATAAACATACTTATATAGATAGATACATACTTAAATACATATTAAACACCCAAGACCCGAGAACAAACATTCGTATTTTTCATACAAATACCTGCCCTGACACGGGAATCGAACCCGGGACCTCAAGCTTCATAGTCAGGTTCTCTAACCACTAGGCCATATGGTCGTCTAACGTTCGTCGTGTACGACCTACTTAGGGTTCACGCCTGTCTGTGAATATATTTCAGACATATACTCTGGTGCACGAAAATAACGGGTCAAAGTTGTATGATAAGTGACCCATCCTTTTGCTTGTCGGTATGTAGGTAGATTGATAGTCTGAGAGTAAAATTTATTTGCTATTTAGGTACGGCACCCAAAAAAGTGAATGGATTCGTGTGAGTTAATCACGTTACGTCTGTCTCTATTTGTATTTTTAGTGATAGTAATTCCACGAGGCCACCGAATAAGCGGTATTTATTAGTATTTCCGTCTTCCATAAAAATTGGTTTGTTGTCACCTCCAAAGGTGATGGATGGCAACGCACTTGCATGCCGTTATTTTGTGAAACAAAATTAGATCACATTTGTCAAATATTCTTATTTGTCGTGGTTAATTCGAGCGGATTTTTTAAATCACATCTGTTAAATTACTACTGGAAAGTGATAAAGATTTGTGTTGATTTTAACATATCTACGAGTAAAGTAATAGATAATTACACACGACAGTAAAAAATTGTTTGAATGAAAATTATGGTCATCCTACATCTGTTCAATCTTAGAAGTTAATTTTGAAATAGGACCTCTTTCTAAAACCTTTAATTTACGCTGCAGTTTTTTAGCAATAATTTTTTTAATGACTTTTTAATGGATGTGATTTCAAAAATGGCTTCAGCAGCGGTCCGTCTGTTAATATTGTCTACCTAGACCACTGTACTTATATCGCGAGATTGTATCGTTCTATGAAATCTCGAAATCGAGATAGATCTTGATGGCACCAAAAATCAAGCTCTTTTTTTACATTTAACTGACCCGTAATGTAATTTAACCATTAACTTGAAACAAGGTGCAAAAATTAATAGATTGACGCAATATTGAAGTTCTTGATCGTGTTTATTTCCAGGTAAAGCTGAGCGGCAGCAACAAGTGGCAATCAGTCGGCCATCTTCCCGGCGCTATCTTGGTTCAAACCGGGGAACTGCTAGCTGCCTGGACCACCAACAAACTGCCGGCCCTGGTAAGAAGGATGAGTAAATGAACAGTAAAATATCGTATGGTATAAAACATAGTGGAATTTACCGCACAAAGATACCTAGGTACATATCTTCCTAGTACCTACGAAATTTCCACAGAGGGTAAACTCGTAGAAAAAATAAGTGTTTGTTAAAAATTTCATTATTAATTGATGCTTTATCACTGACTGGACTTTTTCATGTCATCCAATTTAAATACAAGTTAATCCAATGGAATTGGGTTTTAACTTCCAAGATTTGACCCACACATATAGCAAATTTTTTTTTGTTTAAATGATAATGATTGTGTAATCAATCAGATTTTGATTTCGTGGTAGACTGCCCATTAATCTTTTTAATCCCAAGCCTAAGTTAAACTTAACACGAATACGTGAAGGTCGAATTTAAATTATACGCACTGGTGGATTGATGAGACATTGACATTAAAAAGGTCAATGTTAATTAAAATATTTTAAAGTCTGACCAGAAATATATGACTATTCGCCTTGTTGCGGAATTTCATTGGAACTAATTTCTTACACTGGCAATAATTTTAATGATTGTCAGTGTCACTGTGGCGGTTTCTTTGAACAATAACAAAAAATGCCCAAAACGATTGGTATTCAACAACGGATCATTGTAATAATGTTTATAATAAACTACTGAAGAAAAAAATGCTTGCGGAATGAAACTATTTCGCTACAAAACCTTTCTAAATTAACATCAGAGCTAACAGGTAAAATCAATGTAATTTTTATTGAAATTGCGAACAATTTAAATAAACCATTTCCACCATTTTTACCATATTCTAGCACTTGTTTATTGTTTTAATGTTTTAGGATATTGTTGTGGTAAGTATTGATTAAATAACACACGGATTTAGCAGTATTTGATGAGGGAAAATGGAAATTAAAGACATTTTAAATACAATGTTTGTTTACATTGTTTGAAATTTCAATTTGACTGACAGTTTAAACGTTGTAGACAAGTCAAGATGTCATTGTTGCCATATAAATAAGAACAATAGCGCCCTCTTGACAATAGTCATATATTTCTGGTCAGGCTTTACTATTTTTAACTACCTAGAACAAAGATGGTCGGGAGGTAGATCTTTGAAATTTTGTTTTGAAACCACAGCTGTGAAAATACCAAAGGAAAGTGGCAGTAAAAACAGGTATAGTTGAATGTGTCAACAAGTTGAAAATTTAATTAGAGCTGTAATTTAGTACCCATAAACAGAGTTACTCCATTTACGAATAGTATTTAAAAAACCGGCCAAGTGCGAGTCGGACTCGCGCACGAAGGGTTCCGTACAATTATATCTATAAAAATCACGTTTGTTGTATGGGAGCCCCCCTTAAATATTTTTTTTATTATTTTAATTTAATGATTTATTTTTAAAGTCAATATATAATTAAATATTCTGTGAATATTTCAAGTGTCTACCTGTTGCCGTTATCAATATCGAGCAAAAACGAGCAAAAAAAATCATGTTTGTTGTATGGGAGCCCCTTAAATATTTATTTAATTCCATTTTTTAGTATTTGTTGTTATAGCGGCAACCGAAATACATCATCTGTGAAAATTTCAACTCTCTAGCTATCACGGTTCCCGAGTTACAGCCTGGTGACAGACGGACGGACGGACGGACGGACAGACAGCGGAGCCACAGTAATAGGGTTTCCGTTTTTACCCTTTGGGTACGGAACCCTAAAAATTACTTAAAAAGTTGGCCTCCTGTGCTAAGGAAGGCTTACCTACCAACTAACTCACGTACCAACTTGGCGCCAACAAATCTTTATTAGACGCGACGCACACTAGATCCCAAAATATTGTACTCGTAATAGAACTAGGTTTCTTGCCTCTGCTGATCTTTAGAATATTAGAAGGATAAAAACAACATAGACGTGGTAGCCTAGTGCTTTGACTTATAGCCTCTCAAGCAGGGGATCGTGGGTTCTAATCCGGGCTCGCAAGTTATATTGCCACGAGCTTTACGGTGAAAAAAATACTGTGAGAGGAGGCCTGTGCAGTGGGAAGTGTATAGGCCGAGAAAAAACACAATACAAAGAAGTTCTGTTACACTGGAATTGAACATACTTTATGTGGATACTATAGATGATAAGAGCACAAACATTACGAAGTACTCGTGAATAATTAGAAAAAGTAACTCGCCACGGAAGCGAGGTTTATCTTTTGTCTGTTTAATGAATAACGGGTCTATAATAACTCCCATAAAATTTTAAGTCATAATGTATCATTAGTCATAATCAACGTTAGTCATAGTGATTTATTTCTGAAACAATTTATTTTTCGGAATTGTTATAAAACAAACCTAACCTAACCTAATGCATTCTATAAGATGGCATTTAAAAAAGTCCTGAAAATAATACCGTTTCAGAAATAAATCACTGTATGACTAACGTTGATTATGACTAATGATACATTATGACTTGAAATTTTATGGGAGAAAAGGGGCACCGAATGAATAACTCTCTGAATATTATTTAGTAGGAAGGGAAGGTTTATTCGGGCAATCATTTAGTCATTATTTAATTACTGTTAAATGAATGAGATGTGTGTTTACATACTTTGTCTTCTTTAGCAGGTACTTTTTAAAATTTACAGCCCATTTTCAAAAATGTAGAGTGGTTTTCGGACTCGCATTCTAGCTATAATCCTACCGTAACTAAACGTATTTTAGGTTCGGCCGGAATCGCACTGACGTGCAGTAAATGTCACACTTTGCCGCATGCTCTCCATAGTTAAGTCGTGACATTTACGATGCGTCACTTCGATTCCGTACCGTCATCGTATTTAAGGCTGCGTATCCACCGGAGCTGTGCGAGGATGCGTTGCGAGGGCTGTGTTTCACCCCTCATCCCTCGCAACGCATCCTCGCACATCTCTGGTGGAAACGCAGCCTGAAGCAGCGGTTTGGCCGAACCTTTATTTTGGTCTATTCCGACTAGGTCAGGTCAGGTACATTATCAGTTCCATTGATGGAACTAGTTGGACTTTTTTTCCGAATAGTAGTTACATTCAACGAAGAGGGTTTCCATACTTATAGGAACTAGTTGGACTTTTTTTCCCTAGTAGTTACATTAATAATGTAGAGTTAATTTAATGGAAGTAAATAGAATGTACCTAAGTATAATTTTTTTTTTAATAAGCAAAGGAATTGAAATTAAGTGCTTTCTATTATTTGTATTCGTTTTTATCTTATATTAAATGTTTTTATTTTGTTTCATTGTATGTTTGACTCGGAAAAAAGTCCAACTAGTTCCATTAAGGAAACCCTCTTCGTTGAATTGAATGTAACTACTCGGAAAAAAAAGTCCAACTAGTTCCATCAGTGGAACTGATAATGTAACTAGTCGGAATAGACCTTTATTTTTCCGTACGTTTCAGATGCATCGCGTAGTGGTCCCAGCCGGCACTTATGCCCGCGCGCGCGGCCGCCACTGCGTCGCCTTCTTCTGCCACCCGGACACGGACGCAGTGCTGCCGACTTTGCCTCTTTGCGCCGTACCCGCCCCCGTACCCCCGACTTTCACCCCCCATACGCACATCACTCTCCACCATCGCCTTCTAAACGCAGCTCATCACATCCAGAAACGCTTCAGAGAGACGTACGCGTGACTAGCGCGCACTGGTCACAAGCACTACTTCGTGCCGCTTGAACGACGGCATACGGCGCCTTGAATGTTCTGTTAAGCTACTTTTCCACCAGCACCATACGCGAGATTAAATGTCAGCGATGTCAAAGCTACCTCTAAGCTAAGCTATGAAAATAAACGATCCTAAATGTCATATGCAACATTTACTACGCAGCTTAGCACATCTCGCAGATCTAGTGGAAAAGTAGCTTTATGCTTTTATATTTCACCGAGAATCGAAAAGTTCAATGGGAGCGCAAAAAAATTACTTTTGCACAGAAATTCGTTGTTGTGCGTTGAAATATAAAAACACAGTGAAGTTTCGGGCGCAACTTGTATGCTCCCGGTCCAGCATACACGTCCGTCAGAGAAGTTGCTGCAATACGCTACAAGGAATGTAGATACAAGTGTGCTCAACGCACTTAACATGAATACATATACGTACATGTTGGACCGTGACTTCATAGACTATTTCGTAGGAAAATCTCTGCGACAACTAGCTTCCATTTACTAGTGAAATCCGCCATTGAAAAAATACATTTCTACCGAAAAATGGAAAAGCGTTTACAGCTCTATGCTCAGTATATACATACTGTGAAAGACCAAAGTGTATTTTCTTTGGCTTTAACTTTTGTATACCTAATTTACTAAGCTGCGTCCTCCTAGTGGGAGCCCGCTATGGTATGGAGCTTGTCGTTAGCGGGTGTACCTACAACACACAAGATCTTAGCAGACCAGCTCAAAAATGAAAATCACTTTCGACAAATAGCTAGGTTGAAGAGAGACCAGGAATTTTTTTAAAGAAACTGTAATATAAAAACATAAATTAAGCTGAAAAGTCTCGTACAAAACTATCATTGGCTTAATCTCGTGTTTTGCTTACGAAGTACCTCTTGAGTGCTATAATCTCTTGAGACGCGCTCTTGTGTGGTCGATTCTTTAGCTTTTTGATATTTGCTGATATTAACGTTGATATTTTATGTACGTACAGTCGCCTACAAAGAGATCGATACAGCTAAAGTTCTGATAATATGTACACACGACCTTAATATTAAGTTATTGACTTAATATTAAGGTTGTGTTGTGTTTACATATTTTTGTAACTTTGGTCGCATCGATCTCTTTGGAGTCGACTATAACTATCTGTCTGACCAAATTACATTTTGGCTTTCATTTACGATAAATATGTAATCAGAGAGATTTATGAGGTAAATAAATAAATTAAGCGTTAAGGAGACTTATAAGTGTAGGTAGGTACACCCCAGATTAAGCGGCACGTAAGGTGTTAAATACGACTCTCTGAAATGGTATCCGCCTGGAGAAAGAATTTATGTGGCCCTAGAAAATTTTGCTAAATCAATTAGAAAAATTATAGCATTTGTATTAAATATTTACTTAATTATTATTAATTAGGTATAATGCACGGACAGCAGAAATGTCTTTTATTACTACCGAAATGTGTTCTGCTAGACTTTATACGATTATATGCGTCAATACGTAAAGATTTTTATAAGTATTTAGTCTATTTCTCTAGTTGATGTTTATTATTAGAAATAAAAAATGCGTTCCACATGGGTCCGTATTTCGTTGTATTTACTTAAATAAATCAATGACGACTCTTTGAGTAGAAAAAAAATACATATCTACATAATATACCTACCTATACGTTTTTGATATCAATGCAGTTATTTTAGAAAGTACATACCGTACCGCTCCCAGTCCAGTAGACACAGGTTTTACAGTAGTTCTCTGAAACTTACGTTTTATAATTATTTGTTTAAGTCTAAGATCCAATATTTTGTCAGTTATTGTGTTTTAATTAGTTTAAAATTAAATATTAGAAGACTGTTAGCAAAAAATTCTTGGACTAAATAAAGTAATCTCCAAAGCAACCAGCTTTGGTTAAATATGTGTTCCACTATTTCAATCTTGCTCGATATTAAAAAGACAAGCGTATTCTTGCCCGAAATCCAGTTACTATAACTGAAAAGAAAGGAATGAAGATAGATTATGCAAAAGAAAAATTAAATGACTTATTTTATCATTCCCGAACCACTTTGCATTTTACTTTATGTAAATGTGATGTTTTTTATACATATGTTTTGTGTTTTATGGATTTGTGCTTTTAGTATTACAGTCAAGTTTTATAAAAGGTTTTTTATGGATTGACTTTTGAGAGTCAATGTACCTATAATTGTATTAGTAAAATAGCAATTAGCGATTTGCTTTATTTTCCTTCGTATTATTGAGTATTCTATATTAAGTATATGTAATGTTGGCTTTTCGCTTCCGTTCTTTAAATATAAGTAAGTTTAAATTCATGTACTTATACATATTTTAAGCCGTTGCTGTAAAATTTCACGACTACTTATTGTTTTTATTAAGTAAATCGTGAAGTTGCACTGACAGCTCAATATTCGCACAATTTTGTTCTACGGCATACGACGTATTCGAACATCGAATTTATAATTATAACATAATTTAAATGCAATATTGACCCAGTTTTGATTGTTAAAAGTACTTAATTTTGTAACTTCTGTTGTAGATAATATGTGAATTTAGTCAAAATGTTGTTTAAATCTGCTTATGTACCTGCTCGGAACGTAAAATATCCACCACTGATGTACTTAAAAACCTGCAATATTAATTTAATGCAATACAGGTACATAAATACAAGACACCGTTACAAAGGTAGATATTCCTACACTATCTAAACTAAAACTTACCTAATTTTCCTTATGGATCCCAATTTAAGTACTTACTCGTAGCTGTCGATATTTGGTTATGGAATATTATGTAAGTACCTACTTGACTTACGAACTTATAGTAAGTTATGGCCAATTTTTTTACCTTGACGGCAAAAATACTAGTTTGACCACCACAGCATGTTGGAAGTTACCAACAGAGTAATTATGTAGGCCGTTAAAAGGATTTACTTTATTATCTATAAAATTACTGATTACGCAATCCCGATTGTAGTAAAAATGTGACACTACCTACCTACTTACCTACATAACACAGAAGATGCAATAGGTCTAAAAGTTTAAATTCTACAATGCCGTTAAAATAATAAATGTACCTGTAGCTACCTGTCTACTTTAGGTCAGATAACAGTTTTTGATTTTTACGCAAACTAAAACAATTTTCAAATGTTGCTATAAATAAATGTGCTGTTGTATGAAGCAAATAAATAAAGGAATGTTTTATTTTACTACACCCAATGGGCGCTTTTGTAATTCGACATGGAAGGGCGTGTCGTATCGTCGCCACGGAATAGTAAGAGGAAGAGGAATGTTGTCGTTTTTATTTTCTTCCAGTTTAATGTCACTACTTTCAATGCGCACACATTCTTTTGCATTTTTAGGATTCCGTACCTTAAAAGGAAAAAGCGGAACCCTTATAGGATCACTTTGTGTCCGTCCGTCCGTCTGTCAAGATCCTTTTTCTCAGGAACGCGTGGAGGTATCAAGCTGAAATTTATATCAAATACTCAGATCTACTGTCCCTTAGAGCTGTGAAAAAATCAAACTTCTAAGCCAACGCAATCAAAAGATACAGCCGTATATGCCGCAAATTTCCGCATATTTTCGAAACTCGCAAGGGAATCAAAACCTACAGGGTACTTCCCGTGAACTCAGAATCTTGAAATTTGGTACGAAGCAAGTTCTTATAGCACAGATAAAGGAAAAATTGCGAAAATCATAAATTTTTTGTCTTTCTGTCTATATCAGAAACCAATTATTTATGCCGCAAATTTTCGACACTCGCAAGGGAATCAAAACCTACAGGGTACTTCCCTTGAACTCAGAATCTTGAAATTTGGTACAAAGCAAGTTCTTATAGCACAGATAAAAGAAAAATTGCGAAAAGCATAAATTTTTTTGTCATTCTGTCTATATCAGTGACCAATCTACAATGATCCCACACTGCGCACATTTTGCTTAGGAGCAGGAGTCTGCTAAGACTGGATGTTCATAGAGACATATAAATTTGTACCAAGGATGATATAGACTGGATTAGCATTTAGCAATCGCCATAGTACAGATCGTCCGCAGAAAAATAGTTCGATTATTAAATCTAGATGGCGCTGAAATATAGCCAGAGACTTTGAAAGCAAAACAATAAGATTACAGATGTTTCACATTACTACAAATGTATTATTTTTCAAAAATATTGCATAATAATACATTTGCAGTGATATGAAATATCTGTAGTCTTATTGTTTTGCTTTCAAACCCTCGGGCTATAGTCAACGCCATCTAGATTTAATAATGAACTATTTTTCCGCGGCCGATCTGTACAGTCACAGTCATAAATAAGTGGACACTTTTGTACCTTGTCACATTCAGTCGTTACATAATTTCGTATGGCTTTTCAAACATGACGTTAAAGTGACAGGGTACAAAGGTGATCACTTATTTATGACGTTGACCCTACTATGGCGATTGCTAATCCAGTCTATATCATCCTTGATTTGTACGGAACCCTCGGTGCGCGAGTCCAACTCGCACTTGGCCGGTTTTTTTATAAAACTAAATACTTCTTTATTCAATTTAGGCATCAATTGATGCTCCTATGAACGTCGAAGAATCTACCACCGTAACCAGTGAAAGGTAATTTTATTATTGAAGTACAACCTTTGCAATAACTAATTTTAGAGGTTTATTCTCCAGCGGCGGTTCGTTACAGACTGAGCCAGTAAAATAAATAGGATTACTAGCAGTTGCCCCCGACGCCGTCTGCGAAAAATAGGGATATAAAAAAAACACATTTCATAATGGAATTTTGTTTAAATAACTGAAAAATACAATACGTAAAATACTTCATAACTTTATTAAAGTAGATTATCAAAACGGTGCCATTTTGTCCTGAATGCAAAGATGACCATTTGAAATAAATTGGCACGCCCGCTGAAAGAATGTGTTCTAATTTCAAATAAACGCAATGTGTATTGTATTGTATTATTATCAAAGTAAGATATGCATAAGTACCTAGCTAGCCTCTTCAGATAAATTATTCGTGTTGATGAACTAATGACAAAATTTTCCAAATTATTTAAATTTCTGGCTAATGTTTACACAAGATTTCACAGCAAAAGTTGGTCCTTATACTCTAGGGATCAACTAATAACAAAACGACATGCGATTACTTAGGTACAGAATTTTGACCAGGTTTGGTTCCCTATTATGTAAGAGAGTTAAATAAAATGTTCGAATGACATTTTTGTTAAATCTAAAATCAAAGCCATGGTTCCTAAGAACAGATTACTCTAACTCTCATAGTTTTTGATTTCTCCATAATGACCCATTTGGATTGATCAATTTGTATACGTAGATATTAATTTAAATTTAAGTTATCGAATTACGAACGAATGAACTAAGTAAACCCTAAAATAATATTCGATTCATGGTGGAACATAAAAAATTTAAATTAGCTTAATATGTTTCAAAGAATGTCAGTCGGTACAGTATAAATAATTAACTACGTAGGTAATAGGTATGCACAAATCCTGGAAGTACCCACGCACAAATCCAAAGTGCTCCGTGGACAAGCCGGCACAGCGCAACGCGACTATTTTAATTTCATCGCGGCAGAATGGCAGCTATTTTCGATTTTTTATTTTGGCGTAGTTCGCGTGTGGTCGATGGCGTTCATCTTTTGGCGGGAAAGTCGACATCACAAGAGTTTTGATTGTCGTCGGTGGAGGCCATATTAAAATCGTAATAATATTTAAATTTATTGATGTTATTATTTTGTTGGAGTGCAATTGTTTGGTGTCTGTTTGCTTCGAGGCAACATGGTGAGTGCGTGAGATTCAAGCATTATGATTAAGTACGGCAAGTATGAATTTTAAGAGCTTATGCGCCTGGTGCGTCTTTTTTTGGATGATGCACAGATTTTGACTCAATTTCGTAATTTAAAAGTTATGTTGTTAACCTAATTGTTAACATGACTTTAATGCAATGCAAGTTTAAATTTGGGTGTAGAACCAACAAACCGGCGCACTTTCTCATTCGTATATTTCTTCGCATAATATCGCCCCCTTGCTAAGTATAGGTAATTGGAGAAGGAAGGCATTCATTTTCATTAAACTCTTGGAACGCACTGTAGTCCCTGGAAACTCATAGATGTCATTTTCTGCTTCTTTATAATCGATTGTATAGTATTCAATGGGATACTATACTCCTTAAATGCTCGTAGGACTTAGCGCCTCCCCTATCGTTGTGCTCTCCTACTCACATATATGTGGGTAACAGTTTTTAATGATTTATGGCGCTGGTAGATGCGTCGAAATATCGGGAGTGTTCTACATACTGTAGCAAATACACCTAAAACGTAATAAGTATGTAGGCAGTTAGATACCTACCTTTAACGCTAACTGCTACATTAATTAGTAGGTACTGAGAAAAGTTATTGGGTTGAGAAAAGTGGTCAAGTGTTTCAAAAATTTCATCGAATCGACGATATGTAGGTAAGTAAGTTAAGAACTACAACCAAAGGGAAGTTTTAATTGATGGTAATGTTCATTGATTTTCGTAACATACTTACAAGATACCGCCGTTGAAACGCTTTTTAAGTCTGACCCGAACACCCACTGCAGTGTCGCTAGGTTTTTGTTTCATGAGTTGGTTGGACACACTGCCTTGTACTCGTATATTGACAACGAATTACTCAGACATTCTAGCTGTATTTTAGTATCGCGGTTCCTCGGGGATTTTTCATAATGTGTATTTACTGCGGTCTAGCCATAACAAACTCCTGCATCTTACGTAAACCCACGGGAGGAATACTCGTAAGATTGTCACCACTTTTTGACCTCTCCCTTTGTTCGAGTCTACGAGTATATGGGCCAATCAACTTTTAAACCGACGTTTTTGGCGTCTCCTGCGTTACCAAAATTGTCTCTGGCGTTACCAAAAAATCGTACTTCCAACAAGATATTTCACGGTTTAATAGGTTAAACTTACGTAGGACGGCATGTATTCATGCTATTCATCTATTAAATTACAGAAAAAACATGTTTACTTACAAAAATCTGCAATTGTTTGAAAAATGTCGCGGACAGATTATAGTCGGTTTAAAAGTTGATTGGCCCATATGCGACATTTCGTATCGTGTTTTCACGGGTTTTAGTAGATTACAGTAGAAAATCCCCAATGAAATTTAAGCCTATCGTAGACACCATCTTTGTAACAAGTAATATTTTTGAGCAGTTGACTTCATTACAAATTGAACTATTGCGAAAAAAAAGTATTTTTTAACTTGCTTTTCTATTTTTGTTATACCAGTTCTGGGGTGAACTTTCAGATTAATTCAGCTTCTTTGCCGGACAGCATGCATACCCGCGTTATTTCTACGCTTGCTAAGATCTAGTAATGTTAGGCAAATTAATATCTAGAGTGAGTACCTTACTCATTGCTGCATTCCCTTTGACCGGAGCTATGGTTGCAGATCTCTGATAAAGCCGAATCAGCCAGAGCCTAGTAGCATCTCAAGCAGAAGGTCGTGGGTTCGAATCCGCTACCTACGAGTTTTTCTGAATGTGCGTGCGAAGTTACTTACTTATCGCACTCCTAGATCAAAAGAGCATCAACTCAAAATAATGTACCATTTTAATTTAGACTTCAATCAATTCCTGAAAGGTCTAAATTAAAATAGTTTATTATTTTGAGTTGACTCTCTTTTTATCTAAGTGTGCGTTATGTTACCTACACCTTCAATTTACTATGAGCTTTTCGGTGAAGGAAAACATAGCGTGGAAACCTGAATATACCTGCGAGGCAATTTAATCGTGTGTATGAAGTTCCTAATCCGCACTGGACACGCGTGGAAACTACAGTCCAAGCCCTCTCAATTTCATTGGAGGCTTGCGCTCAGCGCAATAGGACACGTACGCGTATATATAGACTAAAGATGATGATGAAAATGATGAAGTGACGTCCTCACTGCTCTGCATTCCCGTTGACCGGACCTCAGGGTGCAGACTTCAGTATGAGAAAGCTACCTATGTCATTAAATTTCCCCGAAATAAATAATTGACAAAATTTCATATTTCTTTGATTCGTTCTCTGTATTCTGTTTGGAAAGAGAAAGACGCTGATAGTTTTAAATTTTCACTAGGATTATTAATTAATTTATTTAAGATGTGCTTATTCTAAAAGGGCATTACTCCAAAACTACCACACAATGGATCCGTTACTTTACCTAGTCTAGTCTGTATTAAAAAAAAAGTGATGACGTAAATCTGACGTTGACGTTGTGAAATTATATTGTGCGTGGCGTGTGGTTTGCATAGGCGGTATGGCTCTTTCTTGCTTTTCGATCACAACTACGAGCTCCTTAAAAAACATATTTGAATCAATATTACGTCGTTCGTGCATTAACATTAATAGATCATTTATGTATCTGTCAAGTGTCAAAGTTAATGTCAAATTTTAAATTAAGACAGCTCTTTTTTCTGGTGAAAAAGGTAAAGGAAACATATCTATTCTGTGGTAGTATTGGGAAATTCAGATATATCTTTTTAATTTCTTGTATTTTATTAAATATGGAGAAATAAATTATAATGAATATATTTCCGTGTCCAGGAGGCAAAACTCTTTCGATTCCTGTAGTAATTTTCAGGTGTCAAAAAAATTAAATCTCGTCAATTGCAAATCACGTATCACGTGCCCCTGCCGTGATTAAGAAATAGTGCAGCAAACGTGTATGGCGCGTGGAGTCTCTTTGGCGATTATCTTTGAATAATATAAGCGACAGTAGATTGTGATGGTGTTATCGCGAATATTGCTCCATTTCAGGGGTTCCCAAAATATATCATTTTACGCATTTGGAAGTTTAATTTGCTTAATTCAAAAGGTCGTATTGTCTAACGCGCGGCCGCATGCGATCGCACTTACCATCTCTTTTTACCCTAATCCTTTACTGTGTACCAGAGAGAAATGGTGAAAACATCTGTGATTCCAAGTTCGTTAGACGATAAGGCCTCTGGTGGAATATTATTTGACACGAATGCTTTAAGTAGTATTAGGTATACCTATTCAATACTTTGGCAATGTACCTACATGCATACAGGAAAGCGACTTTAGGAATCAAAGCTTTTCCACTCAAAAGTGGAAAAACTCCGTGAATTGCTATAAAACTATCGCTCGATCAAAATTTGGACCTATTTGGGAAAAACTATAATATAAAAACAACATTGTTACTTTCGACCCGCTGTTACTTTTGTACCCGGTCTCCCCTATATACCTACCATTGATGCAATACTGGACAGGTATAATAATATGTAAAAGTAGAGTTTGTTTGTCTATTGTCTTTTCTCGGCAGACCTACTGAGCCAATCGCAACTACAGTTTGAGAACGCCTGTTCTGTATCACCAATAAAGCAGGTAAGAGCTAAATAAGTTATCAGTTCCGCGTTTAGCTCACTGTCTGGACAATTTTGTAGTCTAAGATTATGTCCTTTACGCCGTGTAGTTAGTTGCAAAATCTTCCAAATAGCTTTTTATCAATTCACTGTCTGGGGCATACGTAATCTTTAATCTTCCAACCAGATGAGAATAAAGTACTTACTTACCTAGTAAGCTACAGTATAGTTACAGGAGTCCGTGCACACGATCATTGGAGACAAATATTGCTGTACATCGTTTCAACCAATCATCTAATTGCATCTGCATCCAATTAACAATTCAACATAATTCATGTGATGAAATAAAGTATGGCCGACTGATAACCGCTAACCAGTTCGATCCAGCTTTAAGGAACCGTCCGCCTGCCCCCTCGGACTGTCCAATAGATAACGGACAAGTAAACACCGACATTATGTTGGCTCGTGGGGACAAATTACGAAGTAAGCCCATTAAAATACGCACCTTAACTCCGCTATCTATGCACGTGGAATGCGTTGGTCTAGTTCTTGTACCTAGGTATACAATCTAGTTATGACTTATGAACGCTCCTCCCGCTTGATACTGGCGGAAACGTTCAATATTCACATGAACGTAGGTATTGAATACTTGTAGCTAAAATAAGAACTTTAATTGGCTATAGCTATTAGAAGCATCCTTCCTAAAAATTGCTAAATAATTCAGAAAATTATAAAAGTACCTACTGAATCAACAGCGTACCTACCTACCTTTAAGCAACCTTTTCGCAAAAAAAACAATGATTTTTTGGGAGATGTTAAGGTAACATCTATAAATACGTATAGTATGATAGCGAATAGGTTCCATACGTACTTTAACACTTTCTTTGGCGGTACCTATAAGCACAAATATAGGTAATAGAATAGAAGCTCTAAAGAAGTAAATAATTAAATCCTAAGCACTTATATGAGTTATATGCATCATCATCATCATCATCATTTCAGCCATAGGACGTCCACTGCTGGACATAGGCCTCCCTCATTGAGAGCCAATCATTACGGTTGGAAGCGGTTTGCATCCACCTTGAACCTGCGGCCTTTACCAAATCGTCAGTCCATCCCGTACTTATTTATAAATGCGAAAGTTTATATTTTACTCCATCACTCAAAAACGGCTCAACGGATTTGGATGAAATTTGGTAGGTATTCTTTATATACCAGAAAATCAAATAAATACTTAGACCCCGCGGGATAGAGTTTAACAATTTCTTCGCAGACGAAGTAGAGGCTAAGTAATGGGTAATAGAAAGGCATACGCGCTGGACTTACATTAGGTACATTAAGGAAAGCGTTCGAGGAAAAGGAATGGGACTGGTTGCAATTTCCTTTCCAATTCTGAAGAATATGGAAGGCAGTTTTAGTAAGTTCATTCATAGCATCTAAAGTAAACGTAGTTATCAGTTGTTTTAGTCAATGTAGCTTAATAATTGGGCTTTCCAATACAGTACCTTATAGTTTTACCATAACTAAGAAACTCTACGGTTAAAGCAGAAAAAAAGTATTCCCACAATATCACATTACAAGTTAAAATAATAAAAGAAAAATTGGTTTCGTCACGTAATGACCACTTCCCAAAACGAACGTCTTTTTTTTTACTTTACAAAATAAAACCAAATCACTAAAGGTGTCGCTACAATACTTTTTCGAAGAGTTCCCTCGGTTTACCCGGAATCTACTCAACAGATATAATGAATGACTTGGTGACAATGGGATCTAATATAAAGTATTCCGATTCCAACAAAAAAAGAACATTATTCAAATTAGTTTACCTATTAATGACGGAGTTTTGTGGTAACTAATTGATAACCTCCTCCTAGTTGATTAATTAAATAGAACCCAAGTAGATAAGCATTACCATAATGTCCCAACTACGCTCCGCCCCTGCTTCTAGTTTACGGCCTTCATGCTTTTGGCCCACCAGTGACTGAGTTTGACAGAGCTGCACTGCACTGGTACGTCCAGCATAAATGCGGAGTTTACGAGGAAGAGCACTGAAACTGCAACTTTGGAGGTGACAACTGAAATGTCAAGTTATGGGCGTCAAGAAGATAACCTCGCTCTACCAATCGATCAATGACTATACCGGCGCTACATCCAGCCCTAAATGAGTACCTACTTGATGGTGCTTATTCGTAGCCACACCATTTACCTAAGAGTATTATCGACAACATAAGTCAATTTCATTTTTACAATGTCACAACTCGATATTGTTGAATCGTTTATTATTAACATCATTTATATGTTCACGTCGCGTCAGTGTCGTCCTGATAAGCGATCCGGTTGGAACCGGCGCTCGCGCCGGCGGCGGCCCCCTGCGGCCGCCGGCGCACACACGCGCGCGCTCCACGCACGCATACACACACACACCACTGATAACACCACCCGCTCGTTCAAACTTCAAACACAATATATGTACCTAATGACGCAGTGGTTTACGGTATATTTGCTCTTGGATTCGCTGTTTACAGAGCAACGTTGCTTTATCATTGTACGGATTAAAGACAACGCGAATGTTCGGGTCGTGGTTTCGGGAGCCCAGACGGTGCACGCGACGTCCAACAGATCTGCGCGTGATTAGATAACCTGCCTAGACTGCGCTTACGTCGTTTCACCAAAATTTTCCGACGGCCTTACGATATAATCCCTTATCGGAGTACCTGCCTGATACCTACACCACGGCAGCCAAGTCAGCTATGTATGTAGACGGCCATAAATCCACTATGCCAAGATACGACCTAAAATCCGATCATCATTCGTTTTATATATTTACTTAGCCAATAAACACACAATTTCATTCAACCCTTACTGAAACTCCACTATTCAACCTAATTTTGTCTATTTACAAAACACGTGTAGCGTAGCGTAGGCATCGTATTTAGCTTTCGCAAAGCAGACATAAACACAAGCGATCCGCTTTACACTTTAATTATTGTTTATTTTTACTCCGTTCATTATTTGCACACAACTTACAACAACTGATTACGGGCATTTTTATACGTGGTGAAATAATGCGAAATAAGTATGTGAAGGATGCGCTTGATATAGTAGGTACACTAGAGATCAAACTTTGTTTCACCCGACTGTCGAAGGAGAGTTATGTTTTTCAAGCGTATGTATTTGTATGTATCATTCTTTGGCATGCCCTGCAGCCTAAACGGCTCAATGGATTTTAAGTGGATGTGGAGTGAGTAGTAGGATGGATTTGAAGTGTGAGGTGTCATTAGATTCGTCTCAGTTCCGCGAGTGACATAGGATATATATTTTCCCGGAATTCCCATGGGAACGGGAATTATACAGGCGAGTTTTTTTTCATCTAGTATTGAAATTAAAGTTATTTACCTTTACAACAAGATCTAAATACCTACCTAATGAATGAGACTATACAGTCGCCTAATAAGTACGTTATTAACAAGTCTGTATCTACATAAATGATAGAGTAGATTCTTTTTAAGTTAACTACCTTTAAATTATAGGTGAAACTGACCCAATCCTTGTGGTAATTACATGAGGGTTTGAAGTATAAGGTCGTGCATTTTTGTCGTTCATTCAGAGTCGACAAATATAGGGTGGTACAGTCAAGGTCATAAATATATGTACCTATGTTACCAAAACGTCAAAAATATGTGCGCATCTCTAAGCCACTAATCATAAGGTTGGTGTTTAAATATATTTCATTCGATAGCAGTATTAGATATTTATACCCTCAACTTCACACTAACCGCACCCCGGAGAACGTGAGAGCTTGCTTGCAGAAAATTAGGTTATTAAGTAAGTACCCGATCCAGATAGAAAAGTTATATAATTCCTACATTCATCTCATAACGGTGGAACCGATGTTGCTGAAATTTCGCTTAAAATCATAGCGGTTAAGCTAGCTTCCTATTAAAATAAAGGCTTGCTAAAAGACGTCCGAATCAGTCATGTGTTTGTGTGATACAATTCCACAGCCAAACAGATAAAACGTTGTTTTGCGTTGAGGATAAAAATCAGGAGTAACAGTTATTACGAGTATTAAAAATAAAGAACTAAAATAAAATATTTGACACAGGATGTCAAATTTTGTCTTACTGCCAAGTCGGATCGGGCAAAAATGTGGGTCAGACTGAGAGCAAGGTAGGTTAATCTACTTGTGAACACGACTATATGAAATGCGGATGATGAAGGTTTAGATAGAACGTTTTGGCTCCACTGTATACTGGTACAGCGGCGACCCCACACTATTTACACAGAACCCAGAATCTAAATTTTGCTTTTGAAATAACAAAAGACACCTAAGTAAGTAGGTTTTAACATTGACATTGTTTTTAGCTAATCTGTAGATAACTCAAAATGACTGCCAAGGTTCGAATCAAAGTCCGAAAAGTATTTTGATTAGTGTTTAACAAGGATGTAAGGTTTACTCATCAGATCAATATACCTACTTCGAATTAAAGCTGAAAATATACCTACATTAAACCAATTTGATTCCCAGGCCACCATGAAACCTTACCATCTATGACGTTTACTTCATTCGATAAGCATTGTTATAGGTACCTATAGAAAAAAGAAAATATTACTATAGGATAGGACAGTCACGAGCTTTAATTTGGGACCCACTTAAGGTTGACAGTCCTGTCATATTGTATTGGAATTCAAAGGATATTTTTTCGAAATGGGTCCCAAATTAAAGCACGCGACCGTTCATACCTAAGGTTCTAGGTTCTAGAAATCAAATTGGTTGACTGTACTGTGGCAATATCAAATAGTTTATCTCTCTCTTAATATTGATATAGGAAAAACAAAATGTAACAATATCTTGCAGAGGGAAAACCAGAATTGTTTTAATGTAAGTAAGGTATAGGCAACTTACCCAAAAATAACTTAAAAATACTTTTGCCTATACACATTCGTAAAATAAAAATGTAAGTGTTAAATTAGCTAGTGCTAAACAACCGTGTTTACACGCTTCTTTTGCCAACTTCGCTTCGACTCACCATCACACGCAATCTAGCGTCCAACTGCATAACTTGTTTAAGGGTTGTATTGTCATAACAACGCCAAAATCTCCATGCAAATGTAGCGCAATCGCTTACTTACTTATTTAAAGAATCAACTTGAGATCGCTTTACACTGACCGTCATATCAGTCACCTATTGAACTACGGCCTATCGTACCGGTAATAACTGGACGGCGGCCGCGGCAGGCGGCTGGTGATAACGCGCAACCACATTAGTACGCGACGCTCGCAGAACCGCCTGCCGTACCCAGCCACGCAAATACCACTTCTATTCCAACGCCACTATGTCACTTTAAAACGGGACAAACAATCCACGAACCTCATTAGCTGCTCTTCATACGGCACGGAATAGTTTTAACCAGTTTTCCCAAGGGGAACGCGAAGCATATTCGCGGGGGTTTCGTCCGCTTATCAGCACGCTGTCACTCCGAGACTTTTATAAGTAAGCGATACGCGCGCTAGCCATCATTGTGTCGGTAGATTCCGAACGGTGACCACGTACAGTGATTAACCTGATTGATAGACGATAGTTTCAGTAAAAATGTTAGTTTTTCCGCAATGGAGGCCGGAGATGCCCGGGGAGGGGTGCAGGGTGCAACGTTGGATGCCCGCCGAACGTTTCGCGCCTTACGTAGCTAGGCCAGTCATGTTACCCAAGCCACAGGTATTTAAATAAATAAATAAAAGTTATTTTAGGAAATTTTGGATTTACAAAAATTTTTAACAGATAACTCCTTATTTTTTATTATGTGGAAAATATTTTTTATTTTTAACGAGATGATGTCCTTTCAGTTGGAAGAGGAGGAATCGTCAGGCGGTTCTTCCCCCGAACGGGAGCCCCGTGAGGAGATAGTGTGCGGTTGGCGCGGGTGCTGCGTGCGGTTCAGCAGCGTCGTGCGTCTGTCGGCGCACGTTGCGCGC